>CM057232.1:94311340-94631340 GCA_029891385.1 Erythroxylum novogranatense | reverse complement strand
GACTAAGTTTGTCAAAATCGGATTTCGGGATTAAAAGTTATGAATTTTGGAAGTTTAGTGAAAAAAAAAAAAAAGAGAGAAAAATTTTAACGCCCTCGCTAGGGCGACGGCTCGCCCTAGCGGCGGGCGCCAGATGCTCCTCGCTAGGCGACGCCTGCGCCTAGCGAGGCGGGCGTTGTCTTCGCCTCGCGAGGCAAGGCTCGCCTCATGTCAGTCAGGCTCGCTGAGGCGACGCCTCGCCTCTAGCGAGGCGGGCGCCACGCCCCTCGCCAGGCGACGCCTCGCCTCTAGCGAGCGGGCGTCTCGCCCTCATGAGGCGTCTCGCCCTCATGAGTTGGGCGTCTCAAGCCTGCTTTTCTTCTTAAATTTTGATTTCTTTGTTTTAATCCGACCTTTGCTCACTATTTTGCCTATATCTTTTCCGTCCGACATCCGATTGAGTTGATTCTTTTTGCGTTGGATTCCTAAGACATTGAATTTCATTTTATAAGAAATTTGTGAATTTTGGAGATTAAATTAATGGTGATTAATTTAATCAAAGTGAGTCGGGAAATTTTCCGAGCATGATTCAGTGTTTTGTGAAATTCGGGATCTGTAGAGATCCGATTGAAGCGATTCTTGAGGGGAAATAAAGATAAGACAAGGGGCTACAAATCATATGAAGACATGAAATGTCAATTTTGCCTTTAGGACTTTTAATTTTTGAATTTAAGTTCGGATTAGGGTTTAATTTTTGGATTGAGAACACCTGTGAGTAATTTGAGCATAACTTTTGATCTGGGAATCGAAATGAGGAGATTCTTATTTTGAATTAAACTAGAGACATAAGGATAAAATTGTTATGAAGACATCGAGTTTCAATTCCGGGATTAAGAAAGTGAATTTTTGGACGGAAATAATCGTACATAAGAAATGTGTTAGAATATGGATTTTTCCGCACTGTTTCACACATAACTTTTGATGTAGTGCTCCGAATTGAGCGCGGTCAGTGGCGTTGGATTCGTATGAGTGAGAGGAACATTTCTCGAGAAGGAAGTTTTGACAAATTCCTTCAAATCGATAGTGCGAATCAAACCGCAAGTAAGTGTAATTTTAAGTTTTAAATGGAAGGCAATTTGGTCATTTGACCATTAATTAATGAAACACAAATGGTGATGTCGTTTTTGGCATATTAAAAGCCACGAAAGTGGCTGGAAATTTCCAGAGAAAAGGAGAAGAGAAATAAGAAGAAGAAGAAGAGTGGAGAAATTCGGTTATGGTGGAAGATGAGAGAGAAAATGAAGTTTTGATTTTTCTACTTCTTTCTTAAGGATTTTGGGAGGGTTCCAAGAGAGAAAAAGATAGAGGAGCATAAGAGCTTCCTTTTAAGCCAAAAAATTGAATTTGGATGAGAAAGAGGTAAGAGAAATTTTCTACTTTGAGATTTTGATTAATTTTGGTTTAGAATTATGACATATAAGATGAGTTTGTGGATTGTGGAATTAATTTTGAAATATATGCTTTAGGCTGGGTTTAATTTTGGATGGAAAATTGATTAAGGTTTAGGCTAAATTTTATGATGAAGAATTTTGAGATATTTTGGTGTAGAATTATAGGAAATATGATGAATTGATGATATATGAAATCAATTTCGAAGAATTTGTATTTTATGATATTGAATTGGGATAAATTGGTTTAGGCCAATTTTAAGATTTGGGGATTTTTGAAATTGAGGATTTAAATAGTTTGGAATTAATGTGAATTGAGGAATTGTGAGATTAATTTTGAAGAAATTATGTTTTATGAGATTGAATTCGAGTGTCTTGGTTTAGGCCAATTTTGAAAAGTGGGGATTTTCAAAATTGGTGATTGAAATAGCTTGAATGTAAATGGAATTGGTGAATTCCTAAGTTGATTGTGAAAATTAAGTACTTTCTGATGTGAAATTTGGATGATTATGGTTTAGGTTTTGGTATTTTGGAAGAGAGAGAAAAGCAAGGATCAATTGGAGCTTGAAATCAAGTTTCCGGCAATAATTCGAGGTGGGTAGCATATTTATATTTTGATTTGTGAGCAATATGCAACTTTTGAAAAATTAAAGAAAGTAAAATTTTGGATTTTGATGAATTAAGGTTTTTTGTAAATATTTGACAATAAAAGTTTGTTATCGTTTGGCATTACGAGTCCCAAATGAGTTTTGAATAAAATTTGCATCATTATATATGAAGTTTTAATAATTGCTATGGTTGTGCATTATTGACTTTTTGAGAATGTGTTATGTGTATTGTATTGCTTGAAGATTGTGAATTTATGAATGAAAATATGTCTGTGAGGACACGTGTGTGAAAAATATCAAGATTTGGAAAGTGCCTTCGGGCAATTTGAATTTTCGTTTTCGATTATGTGTTATGTGGGTTTGGTAGGTCCCTTGGTGAGTCAGCGCTGTCTCTATGTGTATAGCCTTCTCCAGGCTGCCCGCTAGTGGGCACGGAACTCGATTCGGACTCCTTCACGGCTACACTGGACCGCAATGCGAAAGTGTAATACGTTCTGTTCCTGATTGCAGGGATTGCTATGCGGGGATCTGCGCGCTCTGCTTGGACCTAGCTGCACCATTCGATGTGTAATATGTTTTGATTTGCTTATGTGTTCGCATTCATATTTATGAAAATTCAAGAAGTTTTGACAAATGCGAAAAAAGTGAGATTATTATGAAAAGTTTGAAAATATGAAAAAATGGGTTTGAGGAAATTGTTTGAAAAATTATAAAGTTTGAAAAAAATTAGCCCTTTTGGCAAAAAGATTATTAAAATGATTTCGCTTATTTATCGGTTTATAAATGTGTTATCCACGAGCTTTCGAGCTCTTCCCCTTTCATCCCCATCTCGAGTTTGAAGGGAGATCGGATGAAAGAATGTGAAACGTATGTCAAGGCGTCGGTTCGACATTTGAATCGTTGGTTTTGAGAAATTTGGATCTTGTGTATGAATATGTTTATGACTTTAGATAAATTTGGAAAAGTGTATTTGTGTATAAAGTTAAGTATTGTGAATGATTGAAATTTGTATAGGAAATTATGGAGAATTTGAGAACATATTGTATGGTTGATTTGGGAATATATATGTATGAATTTGGAAATGAGTTGAATTATGAGTTTGGTATTTATTGATTTGAGAATTATGGAAGTATTAGTTTTAGGTTTGTGTTTACATTGGTGTTGGGATTCGGACGGGAGTGTCCGATGATTACGAGGTCTGTTGAGATTATAGAAGTGTATTTTGCCTTTGCGGAATTTTGGGTTAGGATAAAGGCGCCATTATCTTTGCGAATTTTCGATAAGATTTGGGATAAAAGTGTAATTTTGGAAATTGGATGCATTGGTTATGTTTTAAATGTGTTTGAGTAAGAGAAGAAATGAATAAGGAATGAGAATAAGAAAAGAAAAAAAATCATAACGGATTTTGGAGCGTCTTAGAATTCCCAACGCGATTCATTTCTGTTCTTTCTTAGTCACGGATGTCGGAAAGTGTTTGATTTACTTTGATTTGTTTGCTTACTTTGTTTTCTATCCGTATTCGATTTGCATTCGATTCGATCCGCTTTAACTTATTCGTTCCGCTTTGTGATTCAGTATTCGATTATTTAACTTCGCTATATTCGATTGAATCATTCGTTTGTTTCGATTAGTTCTTGCTTAGCTTTGCATTCGCTTCCGCTTCGCTACTTTCGGATTTGTTCGCTTCCGCATTTTGTTTTCGATCCGAAATTTTCGTTTCCTTCGTTTCCGTTTGCTTCGGTTTCCGTTCAGTATAAGTAGTTGGGTTCCGGTAACGGGATCCATAGAGTGAAAGTGTTAAGTTGGTTCGGTGGCTCCTTTCGCTTCCGTTTCCATTGATTCCGTCATTCGTTCTTTTTGTTACGTTTTATTCGGTTGGGATCCGGTTCCCGGATCGGGTTCCAACATTTATGGTATCAAAGCATAAAGTGAAAGTGTCAAGTTGGTTCGGTTGGGATCCGGTTCCCGGATCGGGTCCCAACATTTATGGTATCAGAGCCCAGTAATATGATCTTACGTGGGCGTATGAGTATGAATAAGGAATTGATACGAGTTTGTAAAGATCAGAGTGAATTTGTGAGAATGTGCTAAGTGATCATTTGATTTTGATGAAAGAAGTATGATTGTCTTTAGGAATGTGAAATTGATATGTATGACTATTTGATGAATTCAAGTGATTGGTTTGATTTGGGTGTTAAGAATATGACCGATTTTCGAAGTGTGTTGAGGAAATTAAGATTAGAACTTCTTGAGAAATTGTGATGAATTGATATAGATGAAAGAATGATGGCATAATGATGATTGAACCATATTAGGGTTCCTTAAGAAATGGACCATTAATTTGTGCCCATATATGAAGAAATAATGAGTTATAGATATAGTGTTTTGATATGATATGAGTGATATATGATTTAAGGAAGTGAACATTTTGAAGAGATTGAGAATATGTATGAAGAGTAAATGTGATGAAAAAGAAATTGATTATGAGTTGTGGAAAGAAATTAGTAAGAAAGTGCTTGATGATCATTGTTTAGAAAGAAATTTATGCAAGAATGAGTTACTTGGAGTTTAAGTAAATATGAATTTCGAGGACGAAATTCTTTTAAGAGGGGGAGAAATGTTGGACCCCGAACCTTGAGTGACAATTTGACTATGATCAAGTGGATGAGTTGATTGAAATTAAGTTGAAGATCATGAAATAAAGAGAGAAAGTATGAAAATATGAAAAATTGTGTAATAGTTGACTTTCTGGCCTTTGAAGGTTGACTTTTGATTGAAGCAAAATTTGATAAAATGGTCTTCTGGAAACTTGTAGATTATGTTGAGAGATTTTTGTGGACATAAAGTTTGTAATTTTTCGATATCGGGAGTGAAAGTTATGATCGGTCAAAGTTTATGTTTGATCGGGTTTGACTTTTATTATGGTTGAAGCTTTGACTGAGAAATTAACCTAGTTAAAGGTTAATTGAGCTTTGATGTTCTTCATAAGAATTGAAGGATTTGTTTTGATCTTTAATTCGATATAAAGTATGCAATTTTTCGATCTCGGAAAATTAAGTTATGATTTTACAAGTTTGTATAGAGGATAGTATCTTTGACGGAAAATGGACTCCGTAGGAGTTGAATTGAGTTTATGTTCTTCTCGGAAGATTTAGAGCTTCTCTCAAGCTTTCTATAGAGACTAAGTTTGTCAAAATCGGTTCGGGATTAAAAGTTATGAATTTTGGAAGTTTAGTGAAAAAAAAAAAAAAGAGAAAAGTTTTAGCGCCTCGCTAGGCGACGGCTGCGCCTAGCGGCGGGCGCCCAGTCGCCTCGCTAGGCGACGCCTCGCCTAGCGAGGCGAAGCGTTATCTTCGCCTCGCGAGGAGGCTCGCCTCATGGTGTGCGCCTCGCTAGGCGACGCCTCGCCCTAGCGAGGCGGGCGCTCTCGCCCCTCGCCAGGCGACGCCTCGCCCTAGCGGCGGGCGTCTCGCCCTAGCGGCGTTCGCCCTCATGAGTTGGGCGTCTCAAGCCTGCTTTTGCTTTTAAATTTTGATTTCTTTGTTTTAATCCGACCTTTGCTCACTATTTTGCCTATATCTTTTCCGTCCGACATCCGATTGAGTTGATTCTTTTGCGTTGGATTCCTAAGACATTGAATTTCATTTTATAAGAAATTTGTGAATTTTGGAGATTAAATTAATGGTGATTAATTTAATCAAAGTGAGTCGGAAATTTTCGAGCATGATTCAGTGTTTTGTGAAATTCGGGATCTGTAGAGATCCGATTGAAGCGATTCTTGAGGGAAATAAAGATAAGACAAGGGCTACAAATCATATGAAGACATGAAATGTCAATTTTGCCTTTAGGACTTTTAATTTTGAATTTAAGTTCGGATTAGGGTTTAATTTTTGGATTGAGAACACCTGTGAGTAATTTGAGCATAACTTTTGATCTGGGAATCGAAATGAGGAGATTCTTATTTTGAATTAAACTAGAGACATAAGGATAAAATTGTTATGAAGACATCGAGTTTCAATTCCGGGATTAAGAAAGTGAATTTTTGGACGGAAATAATCGTACATAAGAAATGTGTTAGAATATGGATTTTTCCGCACTGTTTCACACATAACTTTTGATGTAGTGCTCCGAATTGAGCGCGGTCAGTGGCGTTGGATTCGTATGAGTGAGAGGAACATTTCTCGAGAAGGAAGTTTTGACAAATTCCTTCAAATCGATAGTGCGAATCAAACCGCAAGTAAGTGTAATTTTAAGTTTTAAATGGAAGGCAATTTGGTCATTTGACCATTAATTAATGAAACACAAATGGTGATGTCGTTTTTGGCATATTAAAAGCCACGAAAGTGGCTGGAAATTTCAGAGAAAGGAGAAGAGAAATAAGAAGAAGAAGAAGAGTGGAGAAATTCGGTTATGGTGGAAGATGAGAGAGAAAATGAAGTTTTGATTTTTCTACTTCTTTCTTAAGGATTTTGGGAGGGTTCCAAGAGAGAAAAAGATAGAGGAGCATAAGAGCTTCCTTTTAAGCCAAAAAAATTCGAATTTGGATGAGAAAGAGGTAAGAGAAATTTTTCTACTTTGAGATTTTGATTAATTTTCGGTTTAGAATTATGACATATAAGATGAGTTTGTGGATTGTGGAATTAATTTTGAAATATATGCTTTAGGCTGGGTTTAATTTTGGATGGAAAATTGATTAAGGTTTAGGCTAAATTTTATGATGAAGAATTTTGAGATATTTTGGTGTAGAATTATAGGAAATATGATGAATTGATGATATATGAAATCAATTTCGAAGAATTTGTATTTTATGATATTGAATTGGGATAAATTGGTTTAGGCCAATTTTAAGATTTGGGGATTTTTGAAATTGAGGATTTAAATAGTTTGGAATTAATGTGAATTGAGGAATTGTGAGATTAATTTTGAAGAAATTATGTTTTATGAGATTGAATTGAGTGTCTTGGTTTAGGCCAATTTTGAAAAGTGGGATTTTCAAAATTGGTGATTGAAATAACTTGAATGTAAATGGAATTGGTGAATTCCTAAGTTGATTGTGAAAATTAAGTACTTTCGATGTGAAATTTGGATGATTATGGTTTAGGTTTTGGTATTTTGGAAGAGAGAAAGCGAGGATCAATTGGAGCTTGAAATCAAGTTTCCGCAATAATTGAGGTGGGTAGCATATTTATATTTTGATTTGTGAGCAATATGCAACTTTTGAAAAATTAAAGAAAGAAAAATTTGGATTTTGATGAATTAAGGTTTTTGTAAATATTTGACAATAAAAGTTTGTTATCGTTTGGCATTCGAGTCCCAAATGAGTTTTGAATAAAATTTGCATCATTATATATGAAGTTTTAATAATTGCTATGGTTGTGCATTATTGACTTTTGAGAATGTGTTATGTGTATTGTATTGCTTGAAGATTGTGAATTTATGAATGAAAATATATACGTGAGGACACGTGTGTGAAAAATATCAAGATTTGGAAAGTGCCTTGAGCAATTTGAATTTTCGTTTTCGATTATGTGTTATGTGGGTTTGGTAGGTCCTTGGTGAGTCGTTGTCTCTATGTGTATAGCCTTCTCCAGTCTGCCCGCTAGTGGCACGGACTCGTTCGGACTCCTTCACGGCTACTTGGACCGCAATGCGGGAAAGTGTAATTTCGTTCATTCCTGTTGCAGATCAGACTGCTATGCGGGGCATGCGATCGCTCTGCTTGGACTAGCTGCACCATTCGATGTGTAATATGTTTTGATTTGCTTATGTGTTCGCATTCATATTTATGAAAAATTCAAGTTTTGACAAATGCGAAAAAGTGAGATTATTATGAAAAGTTTGAAAATATGAAAAAATGGGTTTGAGAAATTGTTTGAAAAATTATAAAGTTTGAAAAAAATTAGCCCTTTTGGCAAAAGATTATTAAAATGATTTGGCGTATTTATCGGTTTATAAATGTGTTATCCACGAGCTTTCGAGCTCACCCCTTTCATCCCCATCTCAGGTTTGACGGAGATCGGATGAAAGAATGTGAAGACGTATGTCAAGACGTCAGTTTCGACATTTGAATACGTTGGTTTTTTGAGAAATTTGGATCTTGTGTATGAATATGTTTATGACTTTAGATAAATTTGGAAAAGTGTATTTGTGTATAAAGTTAAGTATTGTGAATGACTGTGAAATTTGTATAGGAAATTATGGAGAATTTGAGAACATATTGTATGGTTGATTTGGGAATATATATGTATGAATTTGGAAATGAGTTGAATTATGAGTTTGGTATTTATTGATTTGAGAATTGTGGAAGTATTAGTTTTAGGTTTGTGTTTACTGCTGGTGTTGGGATTCGGACGGGAGTGTCCGATGATTACGAGGTCTGTTGAGATTATAGAAGTGTATTCGCGCTGCGAAATTTTGGAGTTAGGATAAAGGCGGTAGTTATCTTGCCGAATTTTCGATAAGATTTGGAATAAAAGTGTAATTTTGGAAATTGGATGCATTGGTTATGTTTTAAATGTGTTTGAGTAAGAGAAGAAATGAATAAGGAATGAGAATAAGAAAAGAAAAAAAATCATAACGGATTTTGGAACATCTTAGAATTCCCAACGCGATTCATTTCTGTTCTTTCTTAGTCACGGATGTCGGAAAGTGTTTGATTTACTTTGATTTGTTTGCTTACTTTGTTTTCTATCCGTATTCGATTTGCATTCGATTCGATCCCTTTAAACTTATTCGTTCCGCTTTGTGATTCAGTATTGATTATTTAACCGCTATATTCGATTGAATCTGCTCGTTTATTTCGATTAGTTCTTGCTTCGCTTGCATTCGCTTCGTTTATTACTTTGGATTTGTTCGCTTCGCATTTTGTTTCGATCTGAAATTTTCGTTTCCTTCGTTTCCGTTTGCTTCGGTTTTCGTTCAGTATAAGTAGTTGGGTTCCGGTAACGGGATCCATAGAGTGAAAGTGTTAAGTTGGTTCGGTGGCTCCTTTCGCTTCCGTTTCCATTGATTCCGTCATTCGTTCTTTTTGTTACGTTTTATTCGGTTGGGATCCGGTTCCCGGATCGGGTTCCAACATTTATGGTATCAAAGCATAAAGTGAAAGTATCAAGTTGGTTCGGTTGGGATCCGGTTCCCGGATCGGGTCCCAACATTTTTGGCCATAAATAGGCCTACACACCTTCAAATTAGGTGATTTTAATTGAAAATGAAACATAAGACAAGGTAATAAAAACTCCTAGAAGAGACCTTGACCTAATTCTCGATGAATCGTATTGGAATTTGAGATTGAAAATGGTGATATGATGCTACCCTATGTTGGAGCAGCTTGTGATTTTTGGTGCATATTTCTTGATTTAGAACTTCAAATGGCCTGATTTTTTTATGATATGGAAACTAGAGACATAAGGGAACAAAGTTCTAGAAGACCTCAAAACCTAATGTGAATGTCTACAATATGAAAATTTAGGAACAGGTGGAGGTATGAATTCTGGATAGGGGTCATAACTATGACTCATAACTATGACTCATCTTGCATGATAGTGATATAGTGAATTAAATTAAGTAAGATAGTGTTTTGAAGAAATTGGCAAGTTAGAATGGGTAAAATATGGTATTTAAGTGACTTTCGAAGCTATATTTGGAAATATATAACAACATTTTAGATTACAGAAGTAAGCAGAAATAGAATTAATGTACGTGTTACACAATTAAATACCAATCTCAAATTTAGTAAACCAAATTTATAGTTTTAATGTCTTATTTTCGAATTTGGAAATAAATATCTAAGCAAAATGAATTTTGTATAGGTAAAATAGAAGCAGAATGCAAGAGTGTATTTGGCAATAAGTTTGCAAAATAGTAAGTATTCTTTAAATTGATTTTATAAAAAGATTTATATTCATCATGAAGTGAATATTGATTATGAGTTTTTGTGAATTTTGCTAGTATATTTTAGCAATATATGAATTAAAGTTTGAAAGTTAAATTTTATATGATTTAAGATAACATTGAGATGATGTTATTGGTATTTAAATAGAAATGGTTTCTAGCCTATAGTATACCGATAGGTTTTATACATGTTATTATACCAATATATAACAGTTAACCTAGTTTGGGTGAGCGATGTAGAACCAGCTCCGTAACTAATGGTTAATTTGTTACGGGTAAATGATGTAGAACCAACTCTTTAAATACTGGTATATAGCGATTAACTTAGTACAGGTAAGCGATGTAGAATCAACTTCATAACTAGTGGTTAACTAGTTGAGAGTAAACGATATAGAACTAGCTCCGTAACTACCGATGTATAGCAGTTATCCTAGTGTGGGTAAGCAATGTAGAACTAGCTTTATAACTAGTAGGTAACCAGTCATAGGTAAGCGATGCAGAACTAGTGTAACATCTCGTTCCCATACTAAGGGGGTAGAACCCTAGATTTCTATAATTGAGAAATAACGCATTTCATGATCATGTATAATGCTAGCATACACACATGTGAGTATTGAATTTTTTCACTCATTAAAATGACTTTAAATGCATTCATTGACAATTGCTGGGTATAATTATTTATAAATGTGATTATATTGAGAATTGTGATTTTTATATATTGAAAACTGAATTAGAGAGTGTATTTAGTGATTTAGAATTTTTAGTAAAAATTTGGGTAATTTTGGACTAAGAAAAATACCAAATGGTAGAACAATTGATGAATAGTAGTAGAAATAAGGGTCAAATGGCGATCAAAATTTTTATAAATGACTTTGGGACTTAATGACATACTTTATTAAAAATCGGGAGAAATTTGGGTTGAAAATTAGAGACAAATGGACTAGTAGATTAAAAGACCAAGAAGAGACCTTGAGAGAGTGACATGTGGCAAGTGATAAGTGTCACTTACCACACCAATAGTTTTAAGCCACAAAATTCATTAAATGAAAGACCCATATTTACGGTCTTTCACTTGTCTTTTACGACACATGCTTCATTTCTCCATATCTTCTTTTTTCTTGATCTTCTTTATGTGTTCTCTTCCTCACTCACGATACCTCACTCTCACGCTCATGATGTTAAACTTTGTCTAACTTTTTCACTTTGCTTCTTCAAGAATTATTTCCTCTTCATTTCTTACTAAACACTCAACCCTACCACCCTAAAATGATGATGCACGTGTAAGAGAGGGAAGCTAGGGTTAAGTGAGCTCTTGAAGAGTTTGAAGAATCTTAAAGCCAAACAAGTAAGTATAAGCATTAACCCTTCTTGATTTGTTGAATGAAGTATATTTGATGATAGTTAGAGGTTAAATATTCATAAATTAAGGATGGGTAATAGATTATGAAATGGGAAGAATTAAGCTGATAGTTAGAAGTGAAATGAAAGTAAAAATGAAGTTGAATATATATATGAAGTTGATGATGAATGTGTATATATATGTATGTTCTGTTATTAGTGTTCATGATCAATCATGGACTATAATTTGTTTATGTATTATATTGAGTTGAAATGGAGTTAGAATGATGGGAAAATGAGGAGAAATTGAATTAGAAATGATAGACAAGATTAAGGTAGTGAATGTAGTAAGTAAAGAGTTAGAATATGGAAAAGTGGAAGATGAGTCCTGATTGTGCTTCTGTGAAAGTTTGTCGCGGCCAACTTGAAGGATTTCCTCTCTGAAGAAGTTCATCATGGCCAACTCTTGGGTTTGCACTGGCAAACTTGTAGAAATTCCACCAGGAATTCGCTCTCGGAAAAAGTTCACCCCAACCAACTTTTGACTTCGCCGCAACAAACTTTTTTTATATAGCTTAAACATGTTTCGGTATTTTGACCATAACTTGCTCTGTAGTTATCTAAATGGATTTATTTTTTATTTAAGTAAACAAGAGACATAGGACTACAAAGTATCTGAAGAAATATAATTTTAATTCAGTCTCTAAGAATTTCAATTTCTAGATAGAATTTGGGCATAGAATACTGTTCCAGTATAAGAACAGTTCGAAAATGTTTGGGGTATAATTTTTAAATTTCTGAATCTAATTGAATAATCTTGATGTCATTAGAAACTTAAGAGATACAAGAACAATTTTTTAGAAGAAAGTATTGTGAAATTACTCCATTTTCCTTATCAAAATGTTCATGGAAAACAGACCCGAAGGTCTGGAATTTTGGAGATGTTATAAGAAGAAATGAGATTTTGGATAATGTTTGATCTTATATTATTAGAATAATATTAATGAGTGAATTGTCTATATTAAAGTACCAAAGGCATAAGTATAATGAAATGAAGATGTTCATATGATTGTAGTTGTGATTCAAAGGGGTTTGGTAAGGAGTATCTAGTAAAAGTGAATGAGAATTGATTACTATGAAGGCAAATAATACTAAATATAAGAATGTGCATAAGATGTGAAATTTGAAATGATACCCGGGATTGTCATTGAGCATACATTGTACATATTCCATACACACATTTGTGGATAAATGAATACTTATAATTGTGTAATTATTAATTTGTGTGTGCAATGTGTGTATTGCATAATTTTGATATGCAGGATAAATGTCCACATTCAGACATTTCCAGATCTTGGAAGCAATTGCTAATCTGGAGCGTATTATGAGTCAACCTAGATGGTCTCATTTTATTGTTTGTTCTAATTTCAATTTCTGCATTGAATGACTACAATTTTGATTATTATGCAATGTGAATATGATTGATATGAATGTAATTTTCTTGTGTTGATGCCGGACAATTAAGGACTAATACTTGATGCATGAATGTGATATTGAAGTGCTACTTATATGTGAATGTGACGAAATAAATGTTGATCAAGAATTATGTTGAATGCCGGATTAAGGTCCAACAATAAATGTGATCTGAATGTGAATGTGCAATCATATGATTAACTAAGAATATGAAAATGTGATTACATTACATGAATGCATGAAACATAAAGGCAGTTGTAACCGGAGTAGCTACCGAAAAAGAAATTAAAGCTCAAAATGTGAAAAAAGAGCTTAAAGCTTAAAAAGTGTATAAGAGCCAAAGACTCCCTATGTAAATAAGCCCGGTATCTCTATTGGATACGAGACAGTTATCAATGAGCTCAGTATCCACAATAGATTTGGGACAGTTATAGGCACTCGGTCACAACAAAGTAAGAAATTGAAAGTGAGTCTCATGTGTATTACATATGCATGATATGAATGATTATAATGGTTTGAATGATTTCTGAATGAAATATATGTTGAATGTAAAATGTGAAATGACTGATCAAGTGTACATGATTCAATATGATTATTAATGAGGTGATGTGAATTATGTGAATATGTGAACTATATGTGTTAAGTGATTGAGTAAGCTATCGAGGATAGTCACTCACTGAGTTCGCAAAACTTACCTAAAATTTGCAATATTTGTATCATGTGTATTTAAATATGTTTCTGTATGTAATAACTTTCGAAATTGGAATGTTTTGTAAATGAGATTGATCAAAGTGTAATAAAAGTTGTGATTTCGAGGTTTATGAAATAAAAGTATGGGCCCGAATTTGATTATTAATTTTCACATACACTTGTGCTATTTCTTAAAAGTTTGTACTGAGTTTCAAATGTTTGACTGTTCTAACATGTCACCCTTGCAGGGTACGCACTTGGACTTCACTCAGGATGCTAGGTATATGTCTTGCGAGAGTGAGGTGCTACAACTAGCTCTGTGACTTTATGTTTGAGGGTACCATATGGTAAAGAAGTTAGTGATAGGCTATGTCGTGTAAGAAATTCATGAAATTTTTAATGTTGCCACTATTTATTTGAAAAGCGATTTGAGAAACTTGATTTTGGGAAGCATATATGTTTCATATTAGTATTTAATTATAATAATTAAGATGAATTTGTTTTAGGGAGGTTTAAATTGTTAATTATGATTTGCATATAAAATCTAGCACTCGCTGAGCTCGTTTAGCTCACACTCTCTTTTCTGTTTTTAAATGAAACCTCTCAGGGGGCTTCAGTAGCAAGGACTCCACCTTATGAGTAGTCAACTTCTTCACGTGCTGTTGTGTAAGCATTTTTGCTTTATAAATGTCTTTTTGGGAACATTTGAATTTTCATGAATATGTTTTAGACTATATTTTGTATAAAGAACGTATGTATATGAATGTTTTAAAGTTAAATGCATTAATATGTCTGAGTTTTTTTGAAAAGATTAATGAAGTAATTATTAAGATTGCTTGTGAATGGACTTAAAGTCCAAAATTTGTAGTGGGGATTTCAAGATGATTATATAATTGTTTTTGAACTTTTACAGAGACTTGAAAATTTTAGGAAGATCAATATACATTCGTTGTGCTGTTGAAATCTTTTTTTTTTTTAAAACTCCATTGCTTATGTCTTTTAATGTTAAGTTAAGGCTTTTAGGTAAAAAGGACAATAGGCTTAACTTCACAGGAGCCTTCCAACTGGATCAGACATTGACTGGAAGGCCACCACAAAGCGCAAAGCAGGCCGCTTAAACATTTCATGATAAGAGCCTATCAATGTTGGTATTAGAGCTTAACTTTTAAAAATGATTTGCTTCCTTTTTGGTTTAAGTTTTTTTTTTTAAGTTGTTTTAAAAGTGAGGTAACCAATAAAATGTTTTTATTTACATGCATATGATTTCATAAACTGAAAGCTTTACACATTTTCATTTTTGTTCAATACACAACATGATGCATAGACAAGCTATGGACATCCTGGGAGAGCCATTCCAACGACTCCTCCACCTAAGTCGCCTCCAACACGAGAGGATGACCACATTCTAGACTCAACAAGTGCCTCCATGAACTAGCCACATTCCCAATCGTTAGGGTCGACGAAACCAACTGGGGTAAGCTTTAATGAGGAACAAATCGCTCAGATTCTTGGCCCAATAATATGGCAGCCACGTGAAAGTGTGGAAGCTTCTGGATGCTTTATTGAGCGCGTCTGTAAATTGGGCGTAAGGACTTTTGATGGGAGTGGAGATCCTGAGAGTGCACTCATATGGTTAGATTAAGTCATGAAAATATACAGAGTTGTGGGATGCACAAATGAGCAGAGAGCTATGTTCTCCATATTTCTCCTTGAGGATAAGACTAAGGATTGGTGGGAGGCAATTGAGAGATGACATCTAGATGGGGTATCTTAGGCAGAATTTCAGAGAGAGTTCATAGACAGATATTACCCAGAGAGTTATAAGGATGCAAGGGTAGAGGAGTTCTTCCATCTAGAGCAAGGTTCGACATCAGTGACAGATTATGAGAAGAATTTTCAGAACTTGTTAGAAGTGTTATGTTTATTGCTGATAGTGAAGAGTGGAAGTGCAAGAGGTTCGTTACAGGCTTAAGTCTTAGATAACAAATTCACCTATCTTTGGCTTCACTGACACACTATAGGGAATTAGTTGAAGTTGCAATAAAAGTGGAGAAAAATGCAACAACAATCACTCAGAGTTCAAGATCAGAATAGAAGCGTAACGCACTAGCTAGTTCATCCCAACGTTCAGTCAAGAAAAATAAGTCAAGATGGATGGGTGGCAAGAGGTTTAGTAGAGGTGGATCGTCCAACTAAGGATGCTTTGGGTCACCCATTAGGCCCAGAGACTCCCGTGACACTAGGAACTCAATGCCAGAGTGTGCTACTTATGGAAAAAGAAATTTGGGTGAGTGTCAGATGAATATAACGGGTTGCTTCCATTATAGTCAGGAAGGCCACTTCATCAAAGATTATCTATAGTTAGTCACCGCAGAGAGGTCGATGGCTGGATCTTCAACACCTCCACAAGCTAGAGGGAGTTATCAGGGACTTTAGTAGTAGGGACTCCACCTCAAGAGTAGTCAACTTTATCATGTGCTGTTGTGTAGGCATTTTTTCCTTGTAAATGGTTTTTTAGGAACATTTGCATTTTCATGAATATGTTTTGCATTGCATTTTGTGTATAAAAAAAATGCATGTATATGATTGTTCTAAACTTAAATGAATGAATATGTCTGAGTTTTTTAAAAGATTATTAAAGTGTTTGTTGAGATGGCTTGTGAATGGACTTAAAGTCCAAAATTTGCAGTGGAGATTTTAAGACGATTATAAAAGCATTTTTGAACTTTTACAAAGACTTGAAAATTTTGGGAAGGTCAAAATACATCCATTATGTTACCAAAATTTTCTTTAAAAAAATCCACTATTTTTTTCTTTTAATGTTAAGGTTTTTAGGTTTAAAAAAAGGGTAATAGGCTTAGCTCCACAAGAGCCTCCCAACTAGATCAAATATTGACTAGAGTGCCACCGCAGGGTACTGGGCAAGTCGCCTATTCATTTCAGGATAGAAGCCTATCATTTCTAATGAATTATTGTTTTTGTTATTGTATGAGAGCCATTACGACTTTTTAGTATTGCCTTTTGGAGTAACCAATGCTCGTTTGGCTTTTCAAAGTTTAATGAATGAGATATTCAGACCATTTTTTTTTTAAACTTGTTTTGTTTTTTTAGATGAAATTTTAATATGTAATTGCTCATTTAATAAATATTTAGATCATTTTGAAGAATCTATGAAACCCTTCAAACTCGTAAGTTATTTATTAAAGGCGGCAATTATGTTTTCAATATAATATAAATTGACTACTGAGGACATTGCATTTGAACTAGGAAGTGGCCACTAATGAAAAGAGGATAGAAACAATCTATAATTTGCTAATACCAAATCTACTTAAGGAATTAAGAAGATTCTTGAGACTCATTGGCTATTACAGAATATCTATTAAGAACTATGCAAGCTTAACTAGGAAGAGAATCAATAATAAGCTTTTGAATTGTTAAAAAAGGCTTTTATGATAGCTTTAGTACTAGTCATGCCTAACTTGTCATGATCATTCATTATAAAAACAGATGTATGTGGCATATGCATAATAGTTGCTCTCCAATAAGATAAGGCATCTTGTTTGCATATTTTAGGAAGACATTAGCTACTAACACTTGGGGCTCTTTATTTATGAGAAGGAATTTTTGGCAATTATAAAAGCCATTAAACAATGGTACGACTTCTTTAATAGAAGGCAATTAAAGGTCCGCATTAATTATTAAAGCCTCAAGTATTTACTTGAACAAAGAGTATATGCTTCTTTTTAATAAACATAGTTGTCTAAGTTGTTTGTTTATGACTTTAAGGTTATATATAGGAGTGGAAAGGAAAACAAGGTTGCGGACGTTTTGTTAAGGATAACTAGTATTAAAGTGCTAACTTTAACAGTCTCTCAAGCTCATACATTTTGATTAGATAAGATTAAGTAAAGATGGGAGAAGGACATAGTAATTCAAGATATCATTAAGAAGCTAAGAATAGAATATTTGACTTCAACAGTTATAAGTGGAGATAAGAATTACTGAGGTGGAAGGGAAGATTGGTAATTAGTTTTAACAATAACCACAAAGGAAATTGTTCTCCATAAGTCATGGTGAGCCATAAAAAGGCCATTCAGAAGTACAGTAATTACTAAGAAGATACAAAATGTCTTATATTAGAAATTCTAAACAAAGATATGAGAAATTATATTAAAAGATGCCTTATATGTCAAAGAAATAAAAATGAGAATCTTGCATCTCGTAGGAAGCTTCAACCACTACTAGTTCCAAGAAGGTTTTGGGAAGAGATCAATATAGATTTCATGAAGGGATTGACAATATCTAGGTATAATCAAGTATTCCCACTTTATAGCCATCAAATATCCCTTTACTATGTCTGAAATAGCCCAAGTGTTCTTAGATCACGTCTTTAAGTTCCGTGGAATACTTAAAAATGTGGTGAAGGTAGAAAAACAGTGTCACATAAGGAGAAAGAAGCAACTGCTATAAGTTATAAGGTAACGAAACACTATGTTTTACTTAAGTTAGATGAATATACTACAAATTTACACGTGGTGCATTCTTAAAGGAGAGACCATCTTTATGTTATTGTAATGATTGATATAGAAATTAGCAATGAAATGATAAAGAGAGGGAAACAAATAAAAAAAAGAAGGAAAATATTAAGAAATAAAAACAATAATTATTATTTATTAGTAAAAAAGATAAAAGAATAAAAGATATTTTTGAAAGAGAAAAATAAAAGATTATGTTAATAACATAGAGACAGAAAAATATTTTTTAACAATAAATGGGTTAATTACTAAAAAAATCATAAACTTTACAAAAATTTTCAATTATAGTCTAAATTTTAAAAAGTAGCAAGAAAATACCTAATCTTTCAAGTTTTTGGAAAAATAACCCAACGTTAGTCTCTTCATTAACGGTGCTGACATGACAAACCATGTCAACTATGTTATGACACATGTAATGCATGTGTCATGCCAAATCCACATCAAATTTTGATAAAATAATATTAAAAAACAAATAAATAGTTTCAAAAGTACTAGTCTCGCTTCCTCTACTCTCTATGTTTACACCACTTTATTTAAACATCATTTGATGCTGTTGCTACTTTTAATTTTGGTGGTTTTTCTCTTCCTCTCAGAGCACCACTTGCCAGAGGTGTAGCACCCACTGTCTTAGTTTTTTTTGGTGGCCACCCTGTTAGGAAATTTAATTGTTTCTCGAGATTGATGGAGTTAATATTGTAATTGTCTATATTAAAATAGCTGAATTGTAGAAGTAAAATAGTTCAATTATAGAGATTCTTCGTGTATAATTTTCGTTTTCTTTTTTCACTTAGTAATAAGCAAAAACAAATCATCTTCCTTCTTTTAATGTTATTAGAGAGGTGATGATACCTCTACATTTTTTTTCTTGTGCCTTATATTCACTTCTTGTCGTTATGGCTAAAGATGGAAATAAACTAGATTCTAGAAATCCTTATGCTCTTCATTATTCTAATCATCCTAGAATGATTCTTGTTTCCAAATCCCTTGATTGAGAAAATTATTCAACTTAGCGAAGAGCTATGGTCATCTCTTTGAATGCAAAATCCAGTTTGAGTTTTATTAATGGAACTCTCAGGGTACCATCTACCACAACCAAACCAAAAGACGATGTAGCACGGAAAAAATGCAACGATATGGTATTATCATGGATCCTTAATTCTTTAATGCCTGATATTGCAAATAGTGTTATTTTTTGTAACACTACTCATGAAGTTTAAGAGGATCTTTGAAATCTCTTTTCTCAAAGTAATGCACCACAGATTTTTTAGATTGAGAGAGATATTACCTGTCCGGCTTAAGATTAGATGCCTGTTGCAACTTATTACATGAAGTTAAAAAATTTATGGGATAAGTTAGGCTCTTATAATGATGTTGTTTGCACTTGTGGAGCAGATAATAAAAGGCATAAATTGATGCAATTTCTTACGGGGTTGAATGAGTTTTATAGTGTTGTTCATGGTCAACTCCTTTTAATGCATCCATTACTTGTGCAATTCACTGCATTGTTCTTACTGTGACAAAGATATCATACAAAAGAGACATGTTGGAAGTTACATAGTTGTCCACTTGGACATCCCAAGTATACGTCAAATGGTTGAGTGAGACCTATATCAATATTAAATTATTATGAATATACATCACGTTATCGTTAACTGGACAAAAAATTGACGAAATCACACTTCTGTCACCTTTTCTTTCTTTTTTTTGAAACTAAGAAATTCATTAAAGGAACGAGAAACCAAAACAGAAGAAGCAACCAAACCCAAAGCCAATAGGCTTTACCCTATACACCCAGACCTAAGCTTCTTCAGAATTGATTACAAACGCGGAAAAATCAGAACGAAAAACAGAAACAATACTGCTTGGGATATTATCCCAATTAAGACGATTTGCATAGAATAAAGCAACCCTTACTAATGAATGAGCGACTTTATTAGCACTCCGAGAAGTCCATTGAAAGGACAAATGTTGGAAGTGACTCTTAGGTGAAAGACACTCAGCAAACACTGCACCAACCTTTAATACATTACTGGAAGAATTATTAAGATTGTTGATAACCTCTAGACAATATGACTCTAGAACAATTCTGTCAAAATTTTTATCCTTGAGCCAAACCAAAGCTTCTTTAATAGAGGTTGATTTAGCAAGGAAAGCATCCACACAACAAGGGATATGACCCGATTAAGCTTTCATAAACCAACCTTGATCATCCCTGCGAATGACCCCAAAACCCGAACTGTTGTCTCTTTTTGAAATCGAAGCATCAACATTACATTTCAACCAACCAACTGCAAGGCTGCTCCAAGAGTGGCGACAAGGACGATTGTTGCAATTCGGTTGAACCTGATTAAAAGCATATTTTTCCTCTTTCCACTCCTTAAGAAAACCATCCGCAAAAGTTACAACGACACTAGGAAGAATATCCTTTTGCTCCCAGCAAAAAAGATTTCTATGAAACCAAATACTCCAACAAATAGCTGCAGCGATCCAAACACTTATAACATAATGGCAAGAGAGCATAATATGTTCCATAGTTTCAACCAGGCCACACCTGTTACAAGAGACATCTAGAGCTGCTCCCCTGTCATAAAGTCTCTGTTTACAAGGGATAAAATCATGCAGTAGCCTCCAGTGAAAGTCCTTAATCTTCGGTGGGATCTTCATATTTTCCATACCGCTTAAGGGATTTGAGTGCACAAAGAAGTCGTCATCATGATTCAACCAAGGATCCTTGAAAAGTAAAATTGATTCATCATCTCCCACTGGCCAACGTGCCCTTGGCAACGAATTCGGGTGAGACAAGAAATGCCAACCCTGTTTAAAAAGCATAGCAAGATTAAAGCAATTTAAATCACGGAAACCCATACCACTCAATTTCTTAGGAACACAGAGTCTCTCTCATTTAGCCCAGTGAATTTTAGATCGGCTACCTGAAGACGAACCCCACCAAAAAGCATTCATCATTTTATGCAAATCATCACAAATACCTTTGTGAAGGAGAAAGACACTCATACAGAAAGTTGGAATAGCTTGAGCAATAGTCTTGAGAACGATCTCTTTGCCGAGTTTGGAGAGCAGTCGATTTTTCCAGCTATGAATACGTTTACTGAGGCGGTCCTTCAAGAAAGCAAACACTTGTTTTTTTTTTCCCAATCAGAGATGGAAGACCCAGATACCGACCATGATCAATAGGATTAGAAACTCCCAAAATCGAAGTCGCTTCCTGCTTAACATCAACTTTCGTATTGGAGCTAAACATAACGCCATATTTTTTATAATTAATAACTTGACCCGAAGCTTCCTCATAAGTAGAGAGGATCCTCTTGATGTGTCTACACTCATTTGTAGAAGCTTTAAAGAAAAAGAAATTGTCATCGGCAAATGCTAATACCATGACTGTCACCTCTTGACTCAGCCTTCCTTAAAAGAGAAGATAAACTTTCAGCACATAAAATGAAGAGATAAGGACTTAATGGGGTCGCCCTGTCTAAGTCCTCGATTAGGAACAATAGGGCCCACAGTTCTATCATTAAAAGCCACAAAATAATTAACTGTGGTAACACACAACATAATCCATCTTACCCACTTAACATCAAACCCCAACTTTAACAGAATAAGTTCAAGATACCTCTAATCAACCCTATCATATGCTTTGCTAATATCAATCTTAAAAGCAACATCACCATTTGAACCACGTCCTTTGTTCTTCATATAATGAACAATCTCAAATGCAACCATAATATTATTAGAGATTAATCTATCAGGAACAAAAGCTGACTGCATAGGAGAAATAATCATAGGAAAAATAGCTTTGAGTCTATTTGCGATAACCTTGGCAATGATTTTATAGATCACATTACAAAGGGCAATAGGCCTTAAATCCTTCATACTACTAGGCTTGTCTTTTTTTGGAATTAAGACAATAGTAGTATTATTTAAAGAGGCAGGGAACGCACAATTGTTAAGTCAAGAACAACTTTGAGAGAAAATATCAACTCCTATAGTATCCCAACATTTCTGGAAAAAAAAAAGTTGGATTCATACCATCAGGACTAGGCGTTTTGTCAGGATGCATCTCAAAGATAGTTGTCTTAAACTCTTCCATTTTAAAAGGGAATAAGAGAGAAGAGTTATCACTATCTATCACCACCCAGTTAATACAGTCAAACTCATCAATATTCGGTGCTTCTAAGGGAGCTACAAAAAGGTCATTAAAATAGTCCATAACAATAGAGCACATAGTATCAATATCCAAAACAGCATTGCCCTGTACATCCTCCAAAAAATTGATGTAATTAATCCGCTTTCTTTTTTAGGTCTAAGCATGGAAGAACCTAGAATTAGCTTCCCCATAATTAAGCCAAAAAATTTTAGACCTTTGTTTCCAATAAATAACCTCCTGAGCAAGAAGGGTAGAGAGCTCATTTTTAAGATGCAAAAGCAACACATCATTAACATGAGACTGCTGAATAACATCAATTTGCCTCTTTAAAGTCTCAATCCTATGTGTGAAGTTATGATCCTTCACTTTCTGCCAAGCAATTAGAGCCACACTACAAGCATAAATTCTATCTAAAACGTCATTGTTCAGACCTTGAGATCAAGCACGAGACACAACCTCCATAAAACCATTTTCAAGCAACCATTTATTCTCAAATTTGAATCTGCTGATTTTTTTAACAGGTAACACAGAGCGAGCAAAAAGCTTAATGGGATTATGATCCGAATAAGGGCTAACTAAATTGTAGAGTTTATGGAAAGAAAAGCAATCGATCCAATCTGCAGAAACAAAAGCCCTATCTAGCCGCTCCATGACCAGAGAATCCGAACCTCGTCTCCTTTTCCCAGGTAAACCCAAACCCCACAAGAGGAACATCAATTAACTGACAATCCTCAATACAAGAACGAAACCCATCCATGAGAGAAAGAGGGTAATCCCGTCCACCATATTTATCATTAACAGAGAGAAGGTTATTAAAATCTCCCATGCAAACCCAAGGCAACTAATAACATCGAGAGAGAGCTTTGAGCAGTTCCCAACTACTTCTCTTTCTGTGGGTATCAGGAAATCCATAAAAACCGATGAATCTCCATTTAAAGTTGTTAGAGTGAATAATCTCCATATCAATATAATTATTTGAATAACCCAAAAAATAAGCAGTAGTATTATTATTCCAAAGTAGAGCAAGACCTCCACTACGTCCAGTCCGATCAACACAAAAACAGCAATCAAATTTTAACAAAATACAAAGTTCCTCCATCCTACTAAAAGTAACAAGAGTTTCACTAAGAAAAATAAAATGAGGCTTATTGATCCTAACAACATCTTTCAAATCATTTACTGCACGTGGGTTGCCCAAGCCCTGGCAGTTCTAGGCGATGCAATTCATGGTGATCGGCGGGTCTCATTAATAAGACCGGCTGTTGATAAATCAGGAGAGCTAGAGGTTGAAGTAGAAGAAGATGAATATCTACTGCCTTTCATCTCATCGAAGCTTATACCATGGCGTGAATTTTTCCGGGGTTTAACTTCATCAACAACCATACTAGTATTTTCCTTTTCCTTAAGGACATCAGCTAATTTTGGATCAGTACCAAAGTTTCCAGTTCAGATACATCAGTAATGGTCTTAGATAAGTCAACAGCTGTTGCAAATTTAACTATCCTAGGAAAAGAGCCATAAGTATTAATGACCCTATTTCTCTTTGATTTTTCCGTTCCCAGATATGGAATCCCGTTATTTGTGGACCTGCCATCAGAAGTTGCAGGATAAGTGGGATCTCTTCTCCACTGATTTGACTGGATTTTATTTTGAGTTCGAAACTCTGATCTGATTTCCTCCGGCCACTCCCTTTTGATCTCATCCTCCGACAACTCAGTAAGTTTGACACAGCTAGACTCACTATGGCCAACAATGCCACACGATAACATATGAGAGGTATCCTTTCGTAACTAAAAGAAACGTCAAAAAAATCACCCCCTCGCGGATCTTCTTAGTTCTCATAAGCGGTTCAGTGAAATTTAATCGAACTCTAATATGCATGTAATTAACAAAAGAGTGGCGTTTGTTACCCGTGTCATACGCCAGAAAAATGCCCATAATATTTCCCAAAGTGATCGCTAAGGATTCCGAAGCAAAACCAGGGAGAAGATCATGCACTCTAACCCAAAAATCAGCAAACCGAAAATCAATATCTTCTGGGTTTTCACCCTCACTCATCTGGTGTACTAATAGAATGTAGTTGTTAAAGCTCCATGGCCCTCCTACCATTATTTTCTGAAGATCAACAATGTGGAAAAACTGAAACAGATAGAGTCCCTCCCTTCCAAAAGGTTTGATAGAGCAGCCTTTAATGGGGTGCCATAGATTGAGAAGAGTCCTTTCCATGGCGTTAAAGTTAATATTTCTTTCTCCCATAAATCTGCCTAGCAGACACGGGGAGTAATCAAGGCGACTCCCTTCTATCTCTGAAGCCTTAATCACAAGTTCTGCATCTTCTTTCTCACAAATGGACAAACGTTAAAAATCAGGGTCCATGACTAACAGACCGAACACAAAAACGAAAAGGAAAGCAGAGAGAGCTGATTAGCAATACAAAAACATGCATAAAGGCATGACGAAACTTGCACCCCTAGAGAGAGAACGGGCAAGACTTCTGTCACCTTTTCTATTAAATTAAATTGAATTTAAACGATTGTTCAATGATAAAGTTTAATTTGTACTATCTTTAATGTTAAGGTTCAATTTATCATAGACGTAAACATTATAGTTAAATATTCCCTTTTCACCAAAAGCAACAGTACTCTCCTAGCTCTTGCAGGCAAACTCGTTGTGTATGGTACGTGAAACTCTTTACTAAGAAGATTATTCAAAATTTAGAGTGAACGCATCCCTGAAGATGAATTCAATAGCCTGTCTGGGAATTTATAGAGAGATAGCTTTGAGGTTGGAAATTCTGTTCATTTTGTCTCTATAAAAGGTGTTTGGGTTTCTACGCAAGAATTTTTCCGTTGGCAGTAACGAAACCAATGGAGAAATCTTGGACCACTTCCAAGATTATCACCTTTTTTTATACTTTTCCTTTGGTGTACTGGGGAAATTTTTATACCCTGGTTAAGTTTTCCTGTTTATATATTTTATTCCTGGTGCAAACTTAAAATCACCTATGAAGATTAAGATACATTCCTAGCCGTAGAACGAGAGACGGGGAGAGGAGGAAAAGCTTTGGTGTTCCTTAACCGCTGTGCCCAATTTCCTTTCAAGGTTAATGTTGTATTACCTATCATAACTATTATATACTTTAAAGTTATTTTATTCATCAGCAGCAGATATGGAAGATGTTAGGATGATATGGGGAGAAACTCATTCTAAGAGGATTGCAGTTTCATTTCATGGTTTACATGGAGTGAAGCCAGAAGAACTGACACTAGGGCAGAAGTTCATCATAGATGTAGGCGCATGGATAGATCTCGGTACGGCTGGTAAATCTGACTGCCCGGCGGATACTATTAGTTATAATGAAAACAGCTTAGTTCTTTGTCAACGCCCCAGATTTTCTGTTTCATAATCTCTATTCCCCCTCTTCCCAAAGTATTTTCATCTTTTCATTGTAATCAATAAAAAGAAATTGGATGGCTGAAAAAGCTTTGGAACGTAAGGAATAGGGTACAAGGAACAGATGATTTGCTCCCCTTTGCCAATATCTGAAGTTTTCATGTCATGTCTTTTTCTTTTTTTTTAAGAAATTGAATCAACTTTTCATGTCATGTCTTTGTTCTAACATAACTCCGACTTTTTGCAGTTTACTAAATCATGCTTAGTGTCTTATCTAAAATTTCTCTGTTGTACTTCTGTACTTTATTATTCTCTAAAATGTTATTTGTAGGGTAGTCATTCTTTCCTTTGCTTTTCTTGGAGGAATTCATGCATCATAATGAATGCTAGAGGCCAAAATGAATATATGACGCTAAGGGAAATGGGAAATGTCCTGGGTCAGCAAAACGCATATACAGCTAATATAAGGATCATTAGAGTACTTCCAGATGCCATGCACAATTATTTGCCAAGAGGGATAATTACCAAGATTCCAAAAAAGTTGGACATACAAGAATATCCTTGGTAGCAAGCAACGGAATAACGGTGGTTCTGATGGGTCGTTCCTATTACAAAATTCCAACGATTTAAGTATGCTGGATTCATGCAGACATCTCAGTTTGTTCATGTTGGGCTGCTTTTTGGCCTTTACGGTTCCACACTGGGTTCGTCTCGATAAGTTTATGCGGCACAAGCCTGCTTTCCCGCTTAGTGAGTTTCCGGAACTTGTAGACTCGTAGCCTGGCAATCTCAGCCTCTTCCTCAGGTGTGGTCTCCCTTAATACCACTGTTAATCGACACTCTGGCCTTACTTTGATCCCATGTCTACCTTTAGAATGGTATGAAACCCTTTTTTGAAAGAATCCTTTTCCAACAAATGCCTCAGCTGCGTGACAAGTATAGGTTTGAGATGAGTGCAGTTCAAATTTAAGTAGTAATGCAAGTTCATCTGTGTTACTCACCAACAAGGAGACGATCTGGATCTAGCCCATGATTATGAGTTGCATTTGCTCGTGCTGAATGAATAACCTGTAAATCAAATAGTCAAGTTTTTTGATACTGAAAAGTTTGATGTTTAGTCGTAAATTCTTCGGATTTTAGGCAACTAGAGATTTAAGTGCGATAAAAACTCAAACGAGATTTTGAACAAAAAGCCTGGCTTTGCTGTGGCAAGTCTATTAACAAATTCCGATATTGCATTTACAAGCCGTTGGTAAACTCTCACGAATATTAGTTGAGGAACAAACAATAAGATCTGCCTACTTGTGGTCTTAGTTCACTTCTCCAATTTATGCAGGGAGTACCATAAAAACCATCTAAATCTTTATTCTAAATGGCTGCTTTGAGAGACTGACTTCCGAGGTGCCTGAATCAATGAAGACAATGCTAACTTCCAAATGAACCCAAAGACTGGCAGCTGGATACGTGGGTGTGGCAATAAAAGAAACTTTTTGAATTGCAAAGCATCCACAAAATTACAGAATAGTTGTCTAACCTGATAAACAGTTTTTGAAGCTCTTTTTACCGTTACTTGCAATTGCAATAGTGCATCTTCGACACGCATGCCACGAACCAATGCAGCAACCAAGTTGATCTTCTTGGGACTCTGAAATTGAAAAGCTCAAATCAATCAAACAAATTTCATGCCCTCAAGATTGAACTCGAGCCCAACAGATCTATGATGACAATGATGCCAACTAGCTTGATGCTGATCAATCATCATTCCAGGTAATCATTCATAGCATATTTGTCATCAATGCAGATTTATCTGCGTAAAGGCATATTGTAGTAAGCAACCAACAACATGCAAAAAAACTTGAATTGCTTCTCACTCTTCCACATGAGAGAAACTTCAAATCAAAATAATTTAATTAGTAGGTCTACCCCAAATTTATAAGCATAAGGATCCCAAATACAATCAATCAGGTGCCTACACCTAGACATGCTTCTTTCCATACCTTAACTTTGTTCATTGAGGCATTTGGACGTTACATAGATGTGAATGCAAACCAGAATTCTGCCACTTATAATGCCTCCAAGATATTATTCTTTATGATAAAAATCCTCATCACATAAGTTAAGCACAATGGACATCCACCCTAGCACCAAGGGAAAAAAATCCTTTCTTGTTTGATCAAGAACCAAAGTTTTCCACCAAAACGTCTGATATTGTTTCTTCAGTAAGTAATAAAAAGAATCTCCAACACTATCAAAAGCTCTCAGTTTTGTTTATCTATTTGTTCAAAGCATTTTTGTAAATTTACATAATTATATAGCCGTCTAACATTCAGATTAGCATGTGAAAATCACCTATGGAGATGAACAAAGAAAACAGGATAAAGAGGAACTAAAATGACAAAGGTTGAAAAAACGCAGTTCAGTGTATAACTCCTCTCTTGACATAACAAAAACGTGGAGTTAATTTACCAAAAAAAAAAGGTGGAGTTAAGTCTAACTCCCCTCTTGACATAATGAAAAACTGCAGTTAAGTGTAATTCCTCTTGAAACAGAAACTCTACTATTAATATTAAATAAAAAAACTACAAGGTTACGGATAATTGCACAACTTCCACATAAGCAAAAAGCTATCTGATTTAATTTTTACCAAGGATCAAATTATGAGTTCTTTTCTTTTCTAAACTTTTCCCCCTGTGGCCCAAAACTAGAGCTGAGTTGTGGTAGTAGTCATGAAAATTTCTACTGCTCTTAGATAACAGGCGAGGTTACTAAAAGGCCTAGAATACATTATACTAGTATCAGAAGTACTAGGAGGTCGTAGGGCTATCCAGCAGCAAGTCCCAAAATTCTGGAGGCCAAATTACCTCTATTTAAGAAGATGTATAAAATCTGTAAAAGCTCTTCAGATGTATCTACACCTGATGAATTCAACTAAAGATGTCACTTTCTTGCCATTTCATCTCTTTTCAACATTTGATTTTTTTTTCTTTCGCCAGGTATAACACCCAACGGTAGTTGCAATAAAACCCAAGGGATTTCACAGAAGGATCTTACACCTGTTTTATGCCCTTTAATATAGCTTGAACTTTTGAAGGTTTTGAAACTGCCTTTGTTTCTTCAGGTTTTCCAGTGTTTAATGCCAAGACAGGAGTTAATGGAGATCGAACAGGTGTCTCCTCTTCTGCTAGCAATTTCACTGAACTGGAAATGCCCTATAACCACATAAGGTACATCAATCAATGATAAAAGTTTGAAAAGAAAAAGAAAAACAAATAATCTCCTCAGGAGATCTAATCTTCACAAATTGTGATGCACAATCTCAGAAGCCAAGAATTACCGACTGTTGCAAATACTGATAAAAAGGCCTTGAAATGTTAAAAGAAGGTGGCTCCCAAAATCTCTGCCAACATGGTAATTCACCTGCGCCGCAATGCATATAATTCAAAGCTCAAGGTGAAAACAAACCGTAAGCAGAAGGTTGCCAAGAAAATAAAAATAAAATCTCTTTTCGAGAAGTGAAACAAGAACAAGAAATTCCACAACATGCAGAGAAAGAAAATAAATAGTTTTGGCATACAGCAACCTGTTAAAAGGGAGGAGTGTACACGAGAAGCAGAATAAGCAGAAGAGAGGTTAGCAAAAGAAGTGCAGTTGTACTCTCTTCTCCCAATCTGACAAACGAAAGACCGCAAATGTCGTTGCCACCCCACCATCACTCCCACCAATACCTAAAAATCAAAAGGTTTTAACATTCAGTTCAGAACTTCACAACCCTTTAACTCCAACCCTCTAACCAATCAAATTTACAAAGAAAACAAGCATTGGATGGATGATAACGCGACAGACCAAATTTTAGTAGCAATAAGAAATGACAACTCTAAACACTAAAACCAACAAAACCGACCATCACCCAAATTCCAAATCAAAACAGATATCAACGAACTGCAAGTATGATAACCTAATTAAACAACTCATAAATGATATTCACATGATTCGAAACCGGGAAGGAATCTAAATGGGAAAGACTATTCTTTGACGGAAACAACACAGAGGCTAAAATGATGGAGATAATTACCTGAAAATAGAAATCAGGGAAAAAAAAGTTAAGCTCCTGTTAGAAGAAGAGCCGCAATGCACAGGTCAGCTTGAATGAGACAGCTCTGAGCTCCGGTTGAAGTAGGTTGATATGAAAACACGAAACAGTCAGGCACCTTAACATTTTATAGGCCGAAAAAACAAATCCTATTTTTGCCGATTTTTGAGCCTTCATATAAAACAAAATAAATAAAATATAGTTTTCTATTATTTTTATAAAATTAAGAATAGGCCCTATTTTAATTTATTTTATTTTTATAAGTATAAAAATAGGTCCAATTTTATCATTTATAAGGATGAGCTTTAGGCAGGTGCTTACCTTGCCCTTGCCGGCCCTAGGCTCAAATAATATAATTAGTTTTCAATCATTGAGGCTTACCCATTCTGAAATTTTTATGGTTGAAGCCGGTCCATTAATTTTTTGAAACAATAATAGTGTTTTGATGAAGACAACAGATTCAGCCCAATTACAAAGTCAGCCGGGTCACTTAAGATTTTAGCATCAACGATTGCGTGCATTTAATTACTTTTCTAGACTTTGTTCTTTCAAGGTAAGGAAAAATGAGTTGGGAAGTTAGGATTTTAAAATTTGACCAATTATAATGAAATTATCTTTGTTATTGTTGTGATGCATAAAAGGTCATTGTGTTGATAGGAAATTAAGAAAGATTAGCAAAAAGTCTAGTTGTTTAATAACAAGAACTAAGTATTTTGTCCTTTCTCGTAGCAATGACTCACAACTCATATCCCTATTTTGGCAAAGAGTACAACTTTTTCGGTTTAATAGGATTTGAACTGTTATTAAAATTTAACTTTGTACTCAAATAATTATTAGGCTAAAGTTTTCATCTACTTATTTCTATATTCTATTTCATAACCCACTAGACCTATAGAGTATACTTTTTTTTGTTTACTTATTATAATACCTAATTAAATACTGTTGAACAACAAAGTAACTAATATATTAACTAATGAAAAAGTAGTTGTAAAACAAAAATAGATTAGTAAGAGATGTTGTAAATTCTATCTCATTCCTTTGTGTTGCACCTTTGACTAATAAACCTATCTTTGATTTACTTAGTTTACTTTTCTCATTTAGCTTTTTGCCCCCCTAAATTTTTTTCTTATCTCTTCCTTTTTTATAAGTTTTAATCGTTAAAGGAAATCTCATTGAAAAATCTTCAACCTCTCCTTCCTTTCCTCTAATTACCAAACAAGAAAATTTAATTACTTCTTCCTTATACCCTGATCTTACCCTAGAATAGGCTCGTCTGTCATTTTTTTCTCTTATATATTAATAATTTCATTTTTCTACCTAACCTCCTTGAAGCAAGGAAGGAGGCGAAGGCCCTCTCCCTGACTAACTAAAAAGACTAAAAGTTGCATAACAAGCTCTGAGCTCCAATTGAAGTAGGTTGACATGCGCAGCTGCTCTTCTTGATCTTGGGGTAAAACGGGTTCGGTCTATATTTTTAGCACCCTATACCCGAACACGAAACAGTCAGGCCCAGATAATGGAATTAGTTTTCAATCTTTGAGGCCTAACCATTCTGGAATTTTTATGGTTTAGGCCGGCCCATTAGCTTTTTCAAAACAATGATAGTGTTTTCACGAACACAACAAATTCAGTTCAATCATAAAGTTAGCCACGACATGTAAGATTTAGCATCAACAATTGCGTATATTTAATTACTTTTATAGGCTTTGTTCTTTCAAGGTAGGATGAATGAGTTGGGAAGTTAGGGTTTTGAAATCTGACCAATTATGATGAAATTGTCTTTGTTATTGTTGTGGTGCATAAAAGGTCATTATCTTGATAGGAAATTAAGACAGATTAGCAAAAAGTCTAGTTGTTTAATAATAAGAACTAAGTTTTTTGTCCTTTCTCGTTATAATGACTCACAACTCATATCCCTATTGTGGCAAAGGGTACAACTTTTTCGGTTTAATAGGATTTGGACTCTTATAAAAATTTAAATTTGCACTCAAAAAATTATTAGGCTAAAGTTTTCATCCGCTTGTTTCTATATTCTATTTCATAACTCACTAGACCTATAGAGTATACTTTTTTTTTGTTTACTTATTGTAATACCTAATTAAATATTGTTGAACTACAAGGCAACTAATATATTAACTAATGAAAAAAATAGTTTTAAAACAAAAATAGGTTAGTAAGAGATGTTGTAAATTCTATCTCATTCCTTTATGTTGCACCTTTGACTAATAAGCCTATCTTTGATTTACTTAGTTTACTTTTCTCATTTAGCTTTTTGCCCCTAATTTTTTTTTCTCATCTCTTCCTTTTTCATAGGTTTTAATCGTTAAAAGAAACCTCATTGAAAAATCTTAAACCTCTTCTTCCTTTCCTCTAATCACCAAATAAGAATTAATTACTCCGTCCTTATACCCTGACCTTACCCCAGAATAGGCTCGTCTATCCTTTTCTTTCTCTGATGTATTAATAATTTCATTTTTCTACTTAACCTCCTTGAAGCAAGGAAGGAGGCCAAGGCCCTCTCCCTAACTGACTAAAAAGACTAAAAGTTGCATAACAAACTCTGAGCTCTAGTTGAAGTAGGTTGACATAAGCAGCTACTCTTCCTGATCTCAGGGTAAAACGGGTTCGGTCTATATTTTTAGAACCCTATACCCGAACACGAAACAGTCAGGCAAAGATAATAGAATTAATTTTCAATCTTTGAGGCCTACCTATTCTGGAATTTTTATGGTTGAGGTCAGCACATTAGCTTTTTGAAACAATGATGGTGTTTTGATGAAGACAACAGATTCAACTCAATCACAAATTCAACCGGGTCATGTAAGATTTAGCATCAACGATTGCGTGTATTTAATTACTTTTCTAGACTTTGTTCTTTCAAAGTAGGATGAATGAGTTGGGAAGTTAAGATTTTAAATCTGACCAATGATGATGAAATTGTCGTTGTTATTGTTGTGGTGCATAAAAGGTCATTGTCTTGGTAGGAAATTAAGACAGATTAGCAAAAATTCTAGTTATTTAATAATAAGAACTAAGTTTTTTGTCCTTTCTCGTAGTAATGACTCACAACTCATATCCTTATTGTGGAAAAGGTACAACTTTTTCGGTTTAATAGGATTTGAACTGTTATAAAATTTAAATTTGTACTCAAAAAATTATTAGGCTAAAGTTTTCATCCACTTGTTTCTATATTCTATTTCAAAACTCACTAGACCTACAGAGTATACTTTTTTGTTTACTTATTATAAAACATAATTAAATATTGTTGAACAAAAAGGCAACTAATATATTAACTAATGAAAAAAATAGTTGCAAAACAAAAATAGGTTAGTAAGAGATTATGTAAATTCTATCTAATTCGTTTGTGTTGCATCTTTAACTAATAACCCTATCTTTGATTTACTTTGTTTACTTTTCGTATTTAGCTTTTTGCCCTAATTTTCTTTTCTCATCTCACCCTTTTTTTATAGGTTTTAATCATTAAAGGAAATCTCATTGAAAAATCTTCAACCTCTCCTTCCTTTCCTCTAATCACCAAACAAAAAAAATTAATAACTTCGTCCTTATACCATGATCTTACCCCAAAATAGGCTCGTTTGTCGTTTTCTTTCTCTTATATATTAATAATTTCATTTTTCTACTTGACCTCCTTGAAGCAAGGAAGGAGGCCAAGGCCTTCTCCCTGACTGACTAAAAAGACTAAAAGTTTCATAACAAGCTTTGAGCTCTGGTTGAAGTAGGTTGACATACTACAACAAAAATGACATACAGTAACATGTGATAAGTGTTATTAAATATGAATAATAACACTAATGACTATGCTATGACAGCCCATGTTACTAAAGATATGATGCTTTAGTAACAGTTTTGACATGTTATTGTTGAGTTTAATATGGATATGTCAATTTTGAGAAACAAAAGTAATGACTAAGAGAAAATACACACATATACATGCACACACATAGCCAGGTGAACATTTTCATATAAACAAAAAACCTTACCGAGATATTTTGAGATTCTTCAATTGTTTGCCTTTCACCTTGTAAACATGCATCTTCAGATTCTTCAAATGATTGGTTTTCACCCTATAATATCCACATGAACATCTTATAAAATTTATGTTCATATAAAATATAAATTCTATCTATGAAAATATTAAATTAATTATATTGATCCAACTATGCATGACATGAGGTATTTTTCCATTGAACACTTGCATAGTATCGCAATAAAATCATGCAAAAAAAGAAACGAAAGAGAGCTATATAGAGTAACAGGATTAAAGAGAAATCAAAAAATCAGACACATAAAGTTGAAATCATTCACACACAGGTTATATCGAAAAGCATATCGAAAGAAAATGGCACCAACTACGAACAAATCTAGTAGACTAGAAATGGATTTGACAAAGCTAAGAGAAAAAACTCACAATCTTACATGTAGATCAGAAAACAAAAATAGGTAAGAAAAGAATTGCGGAGACAGACAGATCTAAGACAGACAAACTAACGGTCTGTTTGGTTAGCGTCTGCAATGAGTGTGACAGATACATGACAGACAGAGACAGACAAAGGTGACAAGAATTGAAGACAGTGAGATATTTGGTCATGGTGGATGGGATGGAGGAATTGTCTTCGCCTGCGGATGAAATGTGTTTGATTGCGAAATGTAACAAAAAAGTAACAAAATGTCAAAAAGCCCTGCAGATAATGTATTGGAAAGATGTATTTCAATGGTTATTTTTGTTATGTATTTCAATGGTTATTTCATTATTGTGTCAATAGTTATATGAAGCGTATTTGCAACCCTACTAACATTAATTTTCTTATTAATTATATTTTTTATAAAATTAATTATTGATCCAATTAATATTAATTTTGTAATTGTTGTTAGTATAATTCATTGGTTATTTTATAAGTGTAAAATATTTTATTGAAGTTTATTTGCAACTCTAATAATAATTATTATGTTATTATTATAATTTTGTAATCACAAAATAATCAAATTAATATGAATATTTTATTAAGTAAAATTATGTCATCGTCATAATCATTGGTATGGTAATAATATAATGATTATTATGAGTATTATTATTATTTATTTTTGTTATTATCATTATTATTATTATTATTATTATTATTATTATATTATTATTATTATTATTATTATTATTATTTAGGGGAAAATAATTTTATTTTCCTTCAACCTCTTGATTTTATTTTGTACATGTCTCTTCTCAATGTCATACCCAGGAAACTTCTCACCAAGTTGTGTAACAAGAAGTTGGAAAGTCTCAGGCTTAAATTGGCCATTATCGGTTCTTTGTCCAGCAACCACCGCCGCTTCCAAGAAGGTAACAAATGCATCTGTTTCATCATCTATCCAAACCTGTGACATTGCACCTAAACCATGCAATGTCATACCCCAAACCATTGCAAATCATAACTAACATGAATAATTAATATGTAATTTGAAATGTGCATGATATTAAAGAAGACAACATTAACTTAAATGAAACATGTAATTCAATACAATAGAGTCAACAATATGAAGAAAAATTTAAGCAATGCCTCAATTCAGTTACAATGCAGGCCATCCAAATATACGAGTATACAATTTAATGGTTTATTCTCTAGTCAGCAAACATGTTGTTCGCAAAATCCTCTCTCTATTGACTCCATTCATTACTTGTCTCAACACGATCAACAAATTCTGGTAATGGTGTATCTTCCCCAATTGGCATTTCCTCACCTTCAATAGGACTCTGCTCTGCTGGATCTTCACTCATATGTAACCTAATAAAATTTGCAGAAGGCAGCATGCAAGAATTATGTGCACATGAGTAGCTGCAGGATAAAAAGAAGGATTGCGTAGGATTTTCCATCTTTTTTTCAGTAAACCAAATGCACGTTCAATCACATTTCTGGCAAACGAGTGTCTCTTATTAAAAAGCTCTTCTGCATTCCTAGGTGCCCTTCCATCTCTTGCCCACTCTTGAATATGGTATCTTGTTCCTCTAAAAGGTGCAAGAAAACCAAGACCATTGGTATAGCCAGCATCTACTAAGTAGTAATTTCCTATAAGCAACAAACACAATTACCTTTGGATATCCAATCATGCCTTAAAAAAAGAAATTGCAAATGTCTAACAAATCGTTTCTTACATACCCCTCGGAACTTGAAGTCCATTCGCCTACTTACAACATCATGCGTAACCTTGAATCTGTCAATAACCCTCCCATCCAAAGAAGGACATAGACAAAGTTACGATCCTTGTCACATACTCCTAAAACATTAGTGCATATTCTCCCTTTTCTACCTATGTATCTTGGTTTGTCTGCTAGCGGAACTGTTATGTCTAAATAGGTTCCATCTAGAGCACCAAGGCAACCCTATGTTTAAAATGCCATAATACAAAAGTTCTCGTTAACTAATTGCATAGAGTTAAATCAGACACCATATTGTAGCTAAGTTATTAAATTAACTGACCTTAAACCATTTCCATCTATTGTCTGTGCAATCCTCAGGAATTGGTATTGGCTTCACAAATAGGAGATGTTGAAGCATGATTACAGCCTTCAACACATTATGGAATACCCTACTTATTGTTTCTCCTGACCTCATAAACCGCACTTGTCAAACTCTATTGGATTCATTTTGTGATAATATTCTTAGGAAGATTAAAACTTTTTCTTCAATGGGCACATGTCCAGTATCTGTCAACCCACCATGGAGCTGAAGCATTTCACATAACAATTTAAATGCATTCGTGCCCATCCTTAAATCCCACTAGGTATTCCTATCTCCCTCATGCAAAATCCTATATATATTGGCTTTCCTATTTGGTATTGCCAATGCCCTGCTTCCTTGAGCATTTTCATGTCTACGCCGTTTTTTGGTGTATACATATAAGCATAACAACATACTAATTCTCATTATATCCAATTGCTGTTTCAAAATCTCATAAAAAGCCAAGCAGTTAAACATATCATCATCATCCTGTTTAGTCCAATTCATATAGGTATTTAGGTCATATTTGTATTTATTTTACATATTCATGCATTCATTTTAATAGCATTTTTCTGTTAATTTATTTATTTTCATTGAGTTTGTTATTTATTTTATTTTCTAATTTATTTTACTATTTTTTTAAAGCATAAAATTGGCCTCAAATTGGAGATTAAGAAGTTGTTAGTGTTGGTGAAAAACAAGAGACAAACATCAACGTGAAAAGGAGAGGAATTAAATTATAAAAAAAACGAAGACCATGCGTGGACAAAAGCTGAGGAGACAACGCAGCAAGCAGCCCCACTCCATGTGTAACAGCTCCACACCAACCAAATGAAGCTCTCAACGTGACAGGCGACAGCAAGAAAAAAAAATTGCTAGGGAGCTCATCTAGGGACCACGAGGCTGACACATGGGAGATCCACCACCGTTACAAGAGAAGAAATAAAGCTGGAGTGGGGCTGCAGCACATTGAGTCATTAACGCTACACACTAGAGGCATGGAACAGCAGACTTTACATTCCACTCAACACTCCAAACTAACGTGGCAGCTGGTGGTATATGGAATAAGATTGATCTTGTTACAAGAGAAGGAAAACAACAATTAAGTGGAGGCAAGGCACTAATCCACACAGAAGAGGAGGCAAGAAAAATAAAAAGAAGTGAGTAGCCTTGCCTTGGAGGAGAGCTGCTGAAGGAAAAAAACAAGTGATGGGCTGATGATGGGTGAGCGAGGAAGAGTGCGTGAGAGTGGGCTGTACGTGAAGAAAAGGAAGAAAGGAATGTGAGTGAACTGAAAAATAAGGGAATTAGAGAAGTAGCGTGAATCAGATGGGGGTTACTTGGGTAAGAGTTGTGTGGGATTTAAAAAAAAACGAAAATAACATGGACTGGTGGGGCATCACGCACCAACAGCAGACAACCAGAGGCAGAAACGCAAGTTGAGCTAGATGGGAGACCACCACGCAGACACCAACACACGCTACAGGAGGAATTGAAGAAAAAAAAGCAAGGAACACTCACTCTACATCCAAAGAGGGTGAACAAAAGAGACAAAAGAGTGGGTAGCATGAATTGAAGGGAGAGTAACGTGAGTTGTGTGTGTGCATGGGCTGTGGGTGAACTAAGATGGGTATGCGTAAATCAGATGGGAGGTAAAAACAAAGGAAAATGTTGAGCTGGGGGAGCTTGAGACCCACAACCCATGCTGAAAAAAAGGGGAGGAAGTAGCGTTAACAAAAAGTGAGTGCGTGTGCAAAGGGGAGCTACGGGCGTGAGAAAGAAACCAAGAATCATGTGACAAGTGAGCTGGTGTTATGGAAGGAAATAACGTGGTCTAAGGAGAGCAGATGGGTGTGTGGGCTGAAGGAAATAGAAGGAGAAAAATAACATGACTAAGGGGAGAGTGGGCTGGGCATTAACGAAAAAAGAAAAAGAAAAAGAGTGAAGCTGCATGAAAATAGATGAGCGTGTGCGTTACAAAGGTGGGGAACCTGAGAGTGCGTGTGGGAGGGAGTAACGTTGAAGTGAGTAGAGAGGAGGGAGTGAACTGATGAGGGCTAAGGTGAGCTGAGGGAGTTGTGCCTTAACGTGAAAAACTAAGTGTGAACTGAAGAGAGAAAGGAAAAAATCAAAGGTGGTCTGGTCAGTGTGTGTTTGAGTGAGAGTTAGGGTGCGTTGTCTGGAAAGAAGAGTAGCATTACTGTTGAGTGAAGTGAGCTGAAACAAGAGAAGGTGAGCTGGACCATGAGGGAAGTAGCGTGAAGAAAAGTGAGAACGTGAACCAGTGTGTGTGTGTGAGTGAATAGGAGATAACGTGAACTGTTGGTTGAGTGATCAGGGGCTGAAGTGCATAAACTAAAGGGAGAAAAATATAGGTGAGCTGACAGCAAAAACAACTCTCCACTCACTCTACAAAGCCCTCAACGTTACGCCAAGAAACAAACATAACACTCTCCAAGGTTGGCTTGAGCTGAAGAAGAAAGACACAAGCTGAAGGTGACTGAAGGAAAATAGCGTGGAGTGGAGCAACTGACCATCGAGAGGCAAGACTCAGCAGGTGTAGCTTGACTAGAGATTCTAACGTGGCAGCTGGAAAAACACAACAACGCAGATAGGGGCAACGCAACGAGCGCAGAAGGGGACGCAAACAACATAGAGAGGGGGAATTCAAAAACTTATTCATTATCTAATTTATTATTTGATTTCTCCTAATGTTGGTTGTTGACTTTAATGCTTGTGATTTTTATCCTATCATGATTGAGTAGTTTCCTCAAAGCTTCAAGGTTGGGCTGAAGCTTTTAGTTAATTTTATGGACTAAATCTCGGTTATTTTATTTGTCTGAATTTTTGGTTTCGATTTCTCTGTTTTGAAATTAATTTTGTTGGTATTGTGTTTGGCTAACCATTACTTGACGTTAGTTGTTAATTGAAGAACCGATAGGTGAAAATTAATAACGGAACTCCAAAACAGTGAACTTATAAATTTCAGATTTAGACATAGACTGAATTTATGATAGAAAATCGGGTGAGCAAAGAACATAATGGGTTATGCTTGATTGCTAGGGCTACGATAGTAGACTAGGATTATTGCGTAATACTCCTTTGATACCTTGAAAAAGGGTCTAAGAAACTCTAGGCTCAACCGTCTATCAACCACAAATTCGCCTAATAAATTGATCCGGGTAAAGTCCATAAAAAGCGCTAAAAGTGGAACCATCCTTGAAGCTTACCACATTCCTCCGAATTAACGCTTAGAAATATTCGCAAATTTTTCTGTAGCTTGATTTTGTTAATTTTGCTATTTAATTTTCGTATTTTATTTCCCCATTTTTTTACACAATCGCCATCGGTTTTATCTATTTATTTATTTTGATAGTTAAATTTTCTTTTAATTTAATTTCCCAATCCTACACGAGTGATTAGTCCAATTAATTGAGTGATCCAAGCCTAGTACTTACACAATTACTCCCTGTGGACGATATTATACTGTACTACTTGAGACCCGTGAACTTGCGGAATACCATCAAGTTTCTTGGCGCCGTTGCCGGGGAGTAATCCCTGAGTAATATTAGGTGACTGATTTTTTGGTTAAATTGGACATTTAAAAAAAAAATTTCTTGTGTTTTGTGTTAATAAATTTTGTTAAAATTGATTTGTGTTTTCTTTTATTTTATTTTTTCTCTTTACTGTCTAATTTTTATTTTGCAATTTCTGCACCTTGCATTTGATTTTGCTTTGTGTTTTGTTTTAGTCTATGCGAAGAGTCGTTAGTGCTGAAGAATTATTATACGATTCTGAAATCAAGAAGACAGCTAAGGCACTAAGGAAGGAAGCAAAAGCTAGAAAAGCACGGGCAAGAGCATCTAACGCACAGTCTGTGCAGGAACGCCAGATCGAACCCGAATTTACTACAACTTTTCCACCAGAAGAGGCAGTCGAGTCAGACATGGCCGAACAGAATCAGAGAATTATGAGGGACCATGCAGTCCCAGATTTTGGGGAATTTTGCCCAAGCATTACAAGGCCTCCTGTACAAGCAAATAATTTTAGTTGAAACCTGTCCTTGTACAAATGGTGCAATAGAATCAGTTCGGAGGGCACCCAACAGAAAACCCACATGTCCACCTGCAGCAATTCTTGGTAATTTGTGAAATGTTGAAACAGAATGGGGTACCTGAGGATGCAATAAGGCTTCGATTATTTCCTTTTTCTGTGAGAGATCGGGCAAAGGATTGACTCCATTCATTACCACCCGGTTCGATAAATAATTGGCAGGAGTTGTCCAAAGCTTTTATGGCTCAGTATTTTCCACCCGGAAGACAAAGAAACTCGTCGAGTGAGTGACCTCATTTCAGCCCAAAGAAGATGAGTCGTTGTATGAAGCATGGGAGAGGTACAAGGAGCTTCAACGTAAATGTCCACATCATGGTGTCCCGAAGTGGATGATTGTGCAGATATTCTACAACGAAGTTTCTCCGGTTATCTGGCGCAATAGATGCCGCAATGGAGGTGATTTAATGGATAAAAATGAAGATGAGGCATTTATGTTATTGGAGAAAATTGCCTACAACAACTACCAGTGGAATAATGATCGGAAAGAGGTTAAGCAAGAAGGGAAGAAACCTCAAGGAGTTTTCGAATTGGACGCCTTTACCTTGTTAAATTCGAAATTGGAGCTCTTTCAAGGAAAGTGGATAAGTTTCTTTGCAATTCTTTGTGAGTAATGTGAATGCCTTACAGGATCGGGATTTTGGGTCAAGTATGGGAACGAAATTTCGAACATTGGGCAAGAATTTGGAGTGAACATATGAATTTTGTGGCAAATTATGGGCGAAAGAACCAAGGTGGAGCTTTATGAAATACTTATAACCACGAATGGCGAAACCACGAATTTTTCCCGGTCTCAACAACCCAAGCCACCCAAAATTTCCCTAACCAAACCCTTTACCCACAAAATCAACCGCATTACCAACAAACCCAAAGAATAAATAAAACCGTGGCCCCTGTGTTTCCCAAGCTTAAGACAACAAACTCCACCAACCTAAGTCTAACCTTGAATCAATGATGGAAACTTTTAAGCGATAAGGAGACTTGATCCAAGAACTTACTACCCGAATGGACCAACCGACACCCATAATAAGATGCTTGAGACTCAGATTACAAACAAGTCGCATCACTAAGGCGGACAAGGGTAAGCTACCAAAGACAATCGAAGCTCCTAAGGAAACCAAGGCAAGGGTACTAAGGAGTGGAAAGGTTTTGGAACCTATGGTGCGAAGAACAAAGTCAAAAGGAATCCATGAATGACTCAGATGCACAACCTATGCAATCCGATGCACACTGTGGCAACAATCACCGAGTAAAAAAATACATACCACCACCACCACCATATAAGCCACCCATCCCATTCCCTCAGAGATTTCATAGAGCTAAGCTAGACCAGCAGTTTGGAAAATTTGTTGACATTCTGAAGAAGCTCTATGTCAACATCCCCTTTACAGAAGCCCTTACCCAAATGCCTACTTATGCCAAGTTCTTAAAGGAGATCTTGTCCAACAAAAGAAGGTTGGAGGAATATGCGACTGTGGCTCTTACAGAGGAATCAAGTGCCATTCTTCAAAACAAACTCCCTCCCAAGCTTAAAGATCCGGGAAGTTTCTCAATACCTTGCCAAATCGGAACCACAACAATCGGGAAAGCATTATGTGATTTGGGGGCAAGTGTGAGCTTATTGCCATTATCTATCTGTCAGAAATTGGACATCGGAGAGCTTAAACCGACTACCATATCATTGCAGCTAGCTGATAGGTCCATAAAATTTCCCATTGGGATATTGGAAAATGTGCCCCTCAAGGTTGGAAGTCTTTTTATCCCGGTAGACTTCGTTGTGCTAGAAATGGAGGAGGATACGAACATACCTATTATACTTGGGAGACCATTTTTAGCGACAGCTGGAGCAATCATTGATGTTAAGAATAGAAAAATGACTCTGAGAGTGGGCGAGGAAGAAATTGAGTTTAATTTGGGAAAGGCAATGAAGGTTATGGATGAAAAGGATTCTTGTTTAAGGGTGGACCTTATTGACACGGTTGGTGCCGAATTGAAAAATCTCATCCAAAGGATTCGTTGGAACACCGCTAGTGAAGGTCAGTAACAACAGGGGTACTACTGAAATTTATAGAGAAGGAATCGAGGTTTTTGAATTTCATGCAGATGCTCGATGCACGACCTATGCAAAGATCTACACAACTTGTGCAGAACCAAACTATCACCGATTCAACAAAGAAGAACCTCCGAATGTGGAATTGAAATCGTTGCCTCCCAACCTCGTGTATGAATTTCGGGCCCTAATTCGACCTATCCAATCATTATTAATGCTCTTTTAAGCCCTATGCAGTTGATAAACTTTTAAGAGTGCTTAGAGAGCACAAGCAAGCAATTGGGTACCAAATTTCAGATCTGAAGGAATTAGCCCGTCTTTACGCACATAGAATTCATCTAGAGGATGATGCAAAACCCGTAATTGAACATCAAAGGAAGCTGAATCCAAACATGAAGGACGTGGTCAAGCAAGAGGTCTTAAAGTTGTTAGCTGTGGGTATTATATACCCCATTTCCGACAGTAATTAGGTAAGCCCTGTCCATTGTGTGCCCAAGAAGGGTGGTCTAATAGTTGTGCAAAAAAGTAATGAACTAATACCAATTAGGACAGTTACGGGATGGCGAATGTGTATTGATTACAGAAAATTGAACAAGGCCACCCGTAAAGACCATTTCCCTTTGCCATTTATTGACCAAATTTTGGAAAGACTTGCTAAACATGATTATTTTTTCTATTTGGATGGTTTCTCTGGTTTCTTTCAAATTCTCATTCACCCTAATGACCAGGAGCGAACTACTTTCACATGCCCTTATGGTACCTTCGCTTATCGAAGAATGCCATTTGGGTTGTGTAATGCACCAGCTACGTTTCAACGTTGCATGACGGCAATCTTTTCAGATTTTATTGAAGAAATTATGGAAGTCTTCATGGATGACTTTTCTGTTTATGGACTGACGTTTGACTCTTGTTTATCTATCTTGCCAAGGTTTTAAGCAGGTGCGAAGAGGTTGATCTGGTGCTGAATTGGGAAAAGTGTCATTTCATGGTACAAGAAGGGATAGTCCTAAGCCACTTAATCTCCAATCGTGGAATATAAGTGGATAAGGCTAAAACTGAAGTGATAGCGAATCTACCTCCACCAACTTCAGTCAAGGAGATCAGAAGTTTCTTGGGACATGCAGGCTTTTATAGGCGCTTCATTAAGGATTTTTCTCATATAGCAAAGCCTTTGACCAATTTGTTGAGTAATGATATGCCATTCAATTTTGACCAATCTTGTGTTGATGCATTTTGCAGGATTAAGCAAGCCTTAACCTCGCCACCTATTCTTCAATCTCCGGATTGGTCCTTACCCTTTGAAATCATGTGTGATGCTTCGGATTATGCTGTGGGCGCTGTTTTACACCAAAGAAGGAACAAAGTGGCCCATGTGATCTATTATGCGAGCAAGACGTTGGATGATGCTCAAATCAATTATGCCACGACTGAAAAGGAGTTGCTAGCTGTAGTCTTTGCAGTGGATAAATTCAGGTCATATATCGTGGGCTCAAAAGTGATAGTCTACTCGGACCATGTAGCCATTCGCTACCTACTCGCGAAAAAGGAGGCTAAACCAAGGCTTATAAGATGGGTCCTTCTCCTTCAAGAGTTCGACCTTGAGATTCGTGACAAAAAGGGAGCTGAGAATTGGGTCGCAGATCACCTCTCGAGGCTCACTACAGATCAGAAGGAACTCCTTCGAGAAAAACCATCGATTAATGACTCCTTCAGTGATGAGCATTTGTTCTGCTGTGCAGATTTACCAGAATTGTGTTATTCATTACACAAAATTGCTGCAGCAACATTACAAGTTCCATGGTATGCTGACTATGTGAATTTTCTTGTTTCAGGAGTCTTGCCACCTGAATTTACTTTCCAGCAAAAGAAGAAACTCTTTTCGGAGCTCAAGCATTATATATGGGAGGAGCCTTTTCTTTTCAAGCGTTGTGGTGACGGTGTGATTCGAAGATGTTTACCAAGTGAAGAAGTAGGAGCTGTCCTCAATCACTGCCATGCATCCCCCTATGGAGGCCATTTCAGTTCTGAAAAGACGGCAGCGAAAGTTCTCCAAGCCGGATTCCATTGGCCTACACTTTTCAAGGATGCAAGAAATTTTGTGCAAGCATGTGACAAATGCCAGAGAGCTGGAAATATTTCTCGGAAACATGAGATGCCCCTTAAAGGAATTTTGGAGGTTGAGCTTTTTGACGTTTGGGGGATAGATTTTATGGGGCCACTACCATCTTCCCTTGGCAACAAATATATCCTTGTAGGGGTTGACTATGTCTCCAAATGGGTGGAAGCAATCGCTGCACCAACTTGTGATGCCAAAGTGGTCATTAAATTTTTCAAGAAAATATTTTCACCGTGTTTGGCACTCCTGCAATTATCGATGATAGAGAAGTCATTTTGTTAATGACTCCTTTGCCAATCTTTTGAAGAAATATGGGTATACCACAAGTTGGCATTGGCCTACCACCCTCGCCTAATGGGCAAGTTGAAATTTCAAATAGAGAGATTAAGAGCATCTTGGAGAAAACTGTAAATACCTCAAGAAAAGATTGGTCTTTGAAGTTAGATGATGCTCTCTGGGCCTATAGAACTGCATACAAAACTCCAATTGGGATTACTCCATTCAGACTAGTATATGGGAAATCGTGCCACCTTCCAAATGAGCTAGAACATAGAGCATATCAATGCTCAAAAGCTTAATTTGGACTTCAAGGCAGCTGGAGAAAGGCGTTTGCTTCAGTTGAATGAGTTGGAGGAGCTTCGCTTGGATGCTTATGAAAATGCCCGAATCTATAAGGAAAGAACGAAGAGATGGCATGATCAACATATTATCCAAAGAAAGTTCAAGGAAGGAGATTTGGTCTTGCTGTTTAATTCACGACTCAAGCTATTTCCCGAGAAGTTGAAGTCGAGGTGGTCGGGACCGTTCAAGATTGTTAAAGTTTATACTCACGGTGCGGTAGAAGTTGAGGATCCCAAAACTGGAGTATTTAAGGTTAATGGGCAGAGGTTAAAGCCTTATGTGGCTGGATTTCCAATAAAACAAGGGGTTACTCAATCCCTCTCCAACCCCGACCCTTGAGCAACCATTTGGCCAAGTCAAGCTAAGGACTTTAAATTAGCGCTTCTTGTGAGGCAACCCAAGTTTCACACCTTCGTTGTTTTGTTTTATTTTTTATTTTTATGTTTTTTCTGTGCCTTAAATTCACGTTCCTCTTTGTGTTATTTGCAGAAATCGACCTTACTGCGATCGTTGATGGGGAGAATTATACTCAAGAAAATGATTCCACTCATTACAGGAAGTTCTTTGTGCCTTACTCATGTCTTCGCATATTGTTGAATTTTGCGGCTGTTTGTGTTTGAGTATGATTTGCAGCAATTTCTTAATACGCCTACGCATCTTGACATTGAGGACAATGTCCTATCTGAGTTTGGGGGTGGGGGTGAGCATAAAAAAAAAATAATTTTTTTTCTCTTCTTCTTTTGCAAATCTTTTACATGCATTAGTATTTACTCATTCATTCATGGCATTCATAGCATATATTTTAAAAAAAATTATTTATGAATGAATAGGAATTGTTTTGAAGAGCAATTGAATCTGCTTTTAGACTGGGTTGTGGATTGGAAAGTTCCTGATTGGTGCAAGAATCTTAGGAAATTGCTTTTGTTTATGTTCATTTAATTGGAGATCTTCCTAACTCTTGTTAGAGGTTTAGAGAACTTAAAAGAAAATTCCTTAGCAATTTATAACTTGTTGACATCTCCCCAATCCTAGAACAAGCTTTCTAATCCCATCGAGGCGAAATCATAGCATTTATTAAAGAAGGAAATGATTTAGGCACCGTTCTTTGTTATCTAGCCTAAATGACTTTTAGCTTACTTACCCTTATTTTCCTTGGAACCTCTTTTGAGCCTTACACATTATCCTTATTTTCCTTGGCACCCTTAATTAAACCAAGCCTAAGACCTAAATTCCCTACCCTTTTATGTGGTTTGATTGTTTAAGATTTGTGATGTTTTGGAATGTGTATAATTTTGATGAAAAAAAAAGAAAAAAAGGAAAAGAATTGCATCCAAGAGTTGTTTGTTTGTTCCCAACTATGAAAAAGAGAAATTTAAAGCCCCAAAATATGCAATGAAAAGAGTTTGGGGGAAGTTGTCCTAATTTGTGGAGGCTTGATGTTGTTTATATGTGGACCAAAGCCTATTTGAATGCATTTGGAAATGGGAGCTTGTAATCATTTGAGTTATTTGGATGTCAATTCTATATTTCCTTATTTATTAAAAAAAATGAAAATGAAAAAAAAGAGAAAAAAAAGATTGGATTTATGCATATTTTCTACATTTGCATGTTTTAAATAATCATTCCTCAATTTTTTTAGCCTTTATTCCCCCTTTCTTTGTTTCAAACCCACATTACACACCCAATAGCCCCATTACATCCTAATAAGACCTATTGATCTTTCATTAATAAGTGCTACATTAGTGGAGATAGGTTAGGATGTCTTGTCTATGGGATTGGTTAATTAACTATATCATCATTATGTATGGGATGCGTGGGTTATAAGTTGTTGTGGAACCAATTTTAGTTTTCTTTGCTTCTTGCAAGAAGATGGTTTTTATAATTGATCAAAAGTTAAAGGAATATTGGCTTGAGTAATTGCTTAGTTTCTTGTATCATGAAGGTGGGAATGGTTTGAACGGAAAGGCTAAAAGTAAATTTGAGAGCTTGGATTTACAGTTTTTACGATTCCTTGGACGAGTAACTTTGAAAACGTTTTCTCAATCTTCATTTTGCTTAGGGACAAGCAAAAGTTCGAGTTTGGGGATATTTGTTTAGTCCAATTCATATAGGTATTTAGGTCATATTTGTATTTATTTTACATATTCATGCATTCATTTTAATAGCATTTTTCTGTTAATTTATTTATTTTCATTGAGTTTGTTATTTATTTTATTTTCTAATTTATTTTACTATTTTTTTAAAGCATAAAATTGGCCTTAAATTGGAGATTAAGAAGTTGTTAGTGTTGGTGAAAAACAAGAGACAAACATCAACGTGAAAAGGAGAGGAATTAAATTTAAAAAAAAAACGAAGACCATGCATGGACAAAAGCTGAGGAGACAACGCAGCAAGCAGCCCCACTCCATGTGTAACAGCTCCACACCAACCAAATGAAGCTCTCAACGTGATAGGCGACAGCAAGAAAAAAAAATTGCTAGGGAGCTCATCTAGGGACCACGAGGCTAACACATGGGAGATCCACCACCGTTACAAGAGAAGAAATAAAGCTGGAGTGAGGCTACAACACATTGAGTCATTAACGCTACACACTAGAGGCATGGAACAGCAGACTTTACATTCCACTCAACACTCCAAACTAACGTGGCAGCTGGTGGTATATGGAATAAGATTGATCTTGTTACAAGAGAAGGGAAACAACAATTAAGTGGAGGCAAGGCACTAATCCATGCAGAAGAGGAGGCAAGAAAAATACAAAGAAGTGAGTAGCCTTGCCTTGGAGGAGAGCTGCTGAGGGACAAAAACAAGTGATGGGATGATGATGGGTGAGCGAGGAAGAGTGCGTGAGAGTGGGCTGTACGTGAAGAAAAGGAAGAAAGGAATGTGAGTGAACTGAAAAATAAGGGAATTAGAGAAGTAGCGTGAATCAGATGGGGGTTACTTGGGTAAGAGTTGTGTGGGATTTAAAAAAAAACGAAAATAACATGGACTGGTGGGGCATCACGCACCAACAACAGACAACCAGAGGCAGAAACGCAAGTTGAGCAAGATGGGAGACCACCACGCAGACACCAACACACGCCATGGAGGAATTGAAGAAAAAAGCAAGGAACACTCACTCTACATCCAAAGAGGGTGAACAGAAGAGACAAAAGAGTGGGTAGCATGAATTGAAGGAGAGTAACGTGAGTCAGTGTGTGTGCATGGGTCAGGGTGAACTAAGATGGGTATGCGAAATCGATGGGAGGTAAAAACAAAGGAAAATGTTGAAATGGGGAGCTTGAGACCCACAACCTATGCCAAAAAAGGGAGGAAGTAAGCGTTAACAAAAAGTGAGTGTGTGTGCAAAGGGAGCTACGCGTGAGAAAGAAACCAAGAATCATGTGACATGTGAGTCAAGTTATGGAAGGAAATAACGTGGTCCGAGGAGAGCGAGATGGGTGTGTGAAATGTGAAGGAAATAGAAGGAGAAAATAACGGATGAGGGAGAGTGGGCTGGCATTAATGAAAAAAAAAAAGAGAGTGAAGCTGCATGAAAATAGATGGGCGTGTGCGTTACAAAGGTGGGGAACCTGAGAGTGTGTGTGGGAGGGAGTAACGTTGAAGTGAGTAGAGAGGAGGGAGTGAACTGATGAGGGCTAAAGTGAGCCGAGGAGTCAGGCCTTAACGTGAAAAACTAAGTGTGAACTGAAGAGAGAAAGGAAAAAATCAAAGGTGGTCTGGTCAGTGTGTGTTTGAGTGAGAGTTAGGGTGCGTTGTCTGGAAAGAAGAGTAGCATTACTGTTGAGTGAAGTGAGCTGAAACAAGAGAAGGTGAGCTGGACCATGAGGGAAGTAGCGTGAAGAAAAGTGAGAACGTGAACCAGTGTGTGTGTGTGAGTGAATAGGAGATAACGTGAACTGTTGGTCGAGTGATCGAGGTCAAGTGCATAAACTAAAGGGAGAAAAATATAGGTGAGCTGACAACAAAAACAACTCTCCACTCACTCTACAAAGCCCTCAACGTTACGCCAAGAAACAAACATAACACTCTCCAAGGTTGGCTTGAGCTGAAGAAGAAAGACACAAGCTGAAGGTGACTGAAGGAAAATAGCGTGGAGTGGAGCAACTGACCATCGAGAGGCAAGACTCAGCAGGTGTAGCTTGACTAGAGATTCTAACGTGGCAAATGGAAAACACAACAACGCAGATAGGCAACGAACGAGCGCAGAAGGGACGCAAACAACATAGAGAGGGGAATTCAAAACTTATTCATTATCTAATTTATTATTTGATTTCTCCTAATGTTGGTTGTTGACCTTAATGCTTGTGATTTTATCCTATCATGATTGAGTAGTTTCTCAAAGCTTCAAGGTCAAATAAGCTTTTAGTTAATTTTATGGACTAAATCTCGCTATTTTATTTGTCTCAATTTTTGGTTTCGATTTCTCGCTTTTGAAATTAATTTTGTTGGTATTGTGTTTGGCCAACCATTACTTGACGTTAGTTGTTAATTGAAGAACCGATAGGTGAAAATTAATAACTAACTCCAAAACAAAGAACTTATAAATTTCGATTTAGACATAGATCGAATTTATGAGAGAAAATCGGGTGAGCAAAGAACATAATGGGTTATGTTTGATTGCTAGGGCTACGATAGTAGACTAGAATTATTGCGTAATACTCCTTTAATACCTTAAAAAAGGGTCTAAAAAACTCTAGGCTTAACCGTCTATCAACCACAAATTCGCCTAATAAATTGATCCGGGTAAAGTCCATAAAAAGCGCTAAAAGTGGAACCATCCTTGAAGCTTACCACATTCCTCCGAATTAACGCTTAAAAATATTCGCAAATTTTTCTGTAGCTTGATTTTGTTAATTTTGCTATTTAATTTTCGTATTTTATTTCCCCATTTTTTTACACAATCGCCATCGGTTTTATCTATTTATTTATTTTGATAGTTAAATTTTCTTTTAATTTAATTTTCCAATCCTACACGAGTGATTAGTCCAATTAATTGAGTGATCCAAGCCTAGTACTTACACAATTACTCCCTGTGGACGATATTATACTGTACTACTTGAGACCTGTGAACTTGCGGAACACCATCACATCCATTGCCTCCAACTTTGTTTAAAACAAAACTGTCAACAAAGCGAAAAATATTCATTGATCATATACTGCATTTGTATTAAAGAAACATGTAATTCAATACAAAGACAGTCAACAATACTGAGTAGTTGTACATCTCATAATAATTGAACAATGATATGACTTGGCTCTATATACCTTCAATTAATATGTATTTGACTTGTATTTGAATAAACTTCTAAGTTTGCAGTGCATCACTCACATCAGATTCCATTTGCAATCACATTTAATAGAATGATTCAGTTCACATTTCACAACAATAAAATGAAAGAGAATACAAGTTACTTTCATCAATTTTGTCACACCGTTCTTCTAATCATATCAATGGTAGAAATGAAAGATACTTTGTTAATATGCCCATTAAAATAGTCATATGATGGTTTGAATGGTTAATCAGCCAGCACAATATGTTTATTCCCAATCATGAATATATTTCAAGCAAGGAAGCACCTACACATTGGCTTCACCCATTATTATTATATTTACATCAACAGCAAGTGAATGCCTATGCTCATTGGCATATTTGAACTCTGTTTATATGTTTTTCATTGTATGTAGTCTATTAAATTTAGTCATTATTGTACGTTGTTTGACAAGTAAGACAAAAGTTTGAAACTATTATCAATTTGTATATAAACAGAAAAGTTTAATCAAAGACCCAATAATCAACAAACAACATCAGTGTTGCTTTTAATCAGACAATCGTATCTGTTGAATACTAAACCAAACATATTTGAAAGATAAACTAAACTAATAAAGAAATATGCATGATGTTGCTGATGCTTTTCAATACAATAGGTATTTCATAATAATTAAGGAAATGAATCCGCAGATGAAGATCAATATCATGCTCACTTGATGCTTATAAAATTCCATTCATAAACAGTAGGTAGTTCAAGTATTGACAGAAAAAATTTATGCTTATTGTGTCATATGACATCATTTTATTCTCATAATTAAGGAAAATCTAACTTCTTTGATGCTTTGGTTCAACTACATTTGGTTCTAGGTTTGTATTGACCATTTCTTGTCACACATTCTGTTATTTTTAAACTCAAATATTTACTAGACTATGGTGACTAGATTACACACACATACTGTCACTTATTCATTCAAGTGCTAACTTACTTGATTGATTACTGATTTTTCCGTAGTATGGAAGTACTATATGCCCACCAAGGAACTTACTTGATTGATTACTTCTAGATTTGTAAAGAGTTTACACTATTAAAAGAGTTTACTACAAAGAGTTTACTACATTTGTAATATAGCTACATAAACCTATAAAATAGTTTACTACATAGTTCGATTGTGAGTGCTATATATATACAAACATTAGGAAGTTTAAGATCAAGATAAGGAAATACATTATAATCTTCTCGTAGATTTATTACAAACACATAACCTGATGGGTTTTTAAATATCGAAAGATAAAGAAATTTAAAGTTCTAAATGTTATCAAACATCTGTTGAAATTGAAACAATGGGGTGACTACTTGACTAATTAGTAATGGAGATCTGCTTTATTCGTAATCCAGCTTCTCTTTGAATTCATTGAAAAGGAATTTTAAAAGTTATAAAATTACTCATTAGCTATTAGTTTGAGTGTTTCAACTCTATTTCAAGTCTATTTTCGAGTCTTTAGTTTCGTGTTTCAAGTCTATTTCAAGTCTATTTTCGAGTCAACCTTCAACATAGATCCGGTTTACAAAATTCTAACTAATAGAGTCAACCTTGAATGAGTTTACAAAATTCTAACTAATAATAGAGTCAATGTTAATCGACTTGATCACGATCTGGTTTCATTCACAACTACATTCATATGGTTTATCAACTTAAAGCACGATAGTTGCTGATATAGAAGAGAAGAGATTATGAAAACCCAGATAGTTGCTATTTTTGTCTTTAGCTTCAAAAACACTATGGCGGATGCACAAATCACAAGAACTGGGCAGAAATCACATGCATTTATACCGCCATGCCTAATTAGACATTCATATAATTTTGCAAGCCCTAACCTTCATCTCCTTCCGTCGCACATACGTGAGATGTAGCGGTGGAGATTGACAGAGAAATGAGAAGAAGAGGAAATGTAGCTCAACTGTTGAGGCAAAATGACGGTGAAACAATGAAATGTCTGAGGAGGTTAGATTCGATTAATTTTAAGGATTTGGGATTAGAAGTGAGAGAGATGATCACAATGCCTAGAGATGATTTTGATGCGGCAAAAATAAATCAAATCTATAAAACCTACCAACAGACCCAAAGGCATAAAAGCGATTAACGTTGCAGACATTAACACGAGTAGGCAGAGGCAAGAACACAAGTGATTGAAAAACAACAACGAAATGAAATGAACTCTAACCTAACAGAGACGGACGATGGCCACTGAGACGGACGATGGTTGGCGAAGACCGGATCTCCTTCGACAGATTCCAGATCTGGCGAAACAGACGCAAATGGAAACATGTTTACGCGTTAGAAGGAAATAATAAAGGGAGAAGAGAAGAGAACAATCTGGTCTCTCAACGCTTACCGTGCGTTTGGTAGTGGCGAGGAAACCGTAGACGAAAGGGAAGACGAAGACGGAGGAAGAAAGGGAAGACGAAGACGAAGGATAGTTTAGGTTTCAGCCATTCATAAGTCGGGGCAAATCCGACATTTCTAATTTCTGTCCAACGGACAGAATGTTCTGTACCACTAATTTGGATCGGATAAGAATTCTATGTCCATGTCTAGGTTGGACAGGACAAAAATCAACCACAGACATTAACCAAACGTAATGATGGACAGGATTTTCGTGTCCTTGTCCACTGTCCACAGGGACATGGACACTAACCAAACGTAGTGTAATAACTAAAACCGAAAGCCCTACTACTAATCCTTTACAAAACTGGTTGTCTAACAATATCTACTCTCAAAATCCCTCTATGAATCCAACATTAGGAAAAAGAAAAAAAGAAACTGTGGTTTAAAGAATAGCTATCGAAACCCAAAAGTTGTTTTCTTCCTCAGATCTAACATCTCCTTTCTAAAGATCAAAACTTTTAAGATTGTCAATCAGCCCCAGCTCAAATATAGTCAACTAAAAGCCATCCAGCAACATCATCGATAATAAATTAGGACACTAAATCAGTTAAAACTCTATCAATAATCAAAGGGGCGGCTAGAACTGCATGATCCAGCGAAATTGTAAGTTAATTAACATCAACCCAGATCTGCAAGTCACAGCATCAAATAATAGTCGAAGAACCAGAAACGAACCAAAATTCCATAAAATGGACTAGATGTAAATCCAGAGGCTAGATCAGCCACAAATCAAGATCTCATGTCGAACAAAAAGAAACACCGAATCATCTAAACCAATAACAAATGAAGCATCCACGAAAACGTATAGTCAAAGAGTCCTCACCATTGCACTTAGGCCGCCGGAGACTTGTCAGAGCGTAAAAAAATCGACAAGAAAGAAAGGACGACTAACAATTGTATGTGTATGTTTAAACGGCAACTAACAATCAGAGTGAAATGGATAGAGTGAAATGGATAAGTTGAGATCGTAGTCTCCCAAATATACAAGTTTAAGAAAAAAGAAATCAAAAAATCAACTAAAACAACAGAGACATTCTACGTATTCAGCTCAAAGACAATTACAAGTCTCCAAGAGAAACAATCTGTTTATGGCTGTACAGATGATTAGAACTGACACTTGAAAGACAAAAAGGGATTCGAAGAGACAAGAAATTTGACAGAATCACCTAAAACATCATCAGAACATTATCAAACTCTCATACAAAATTCCACCTTTATGACTACTCTCTTTATTTCTCCAAAGTATATGCACGACTAACACATACACACACCAAAAACATCACATGATCATAATAAACAACATATTTGACACACACCCAAAAAAGCTCACACGAATAGAGATCACACAGAAACTGGGATCACGTAAATTTAGTACATATGGACGTACCTTACCTAAGATCCAGTTTTGTAAAGACCTCGTAAAAGCCGTTTAGAAGCAAAAGAGAGAACAGATAAAAAACGTTAAAAACCCAGCCAGGGGAATCTTGAACAAAAACGTTAAAAACCCAGGTCTACGTGCGTGAGGTAGTCCTTCGCTGGTCAGGCTCCAAGTCGTGTGTCTAGGTCGCCTTCGTTGCTGAGGTTCCAGGTCGTGCATCAAAGTCTCCTGCGCAGCTGCGGTGTGCGTGCTTCAAAGTCCTTAGCTCCTCTCCTGCGTGCGGCGTCTCTCCTCTCTCTGTGAGATAGATTTCTCGCTAAATTAAAAACCCCTCCTCTCTAATTAAAACCCTGTTGCCGCATCTCCCATTCTCAATTCACCGCGTTTTGGGCTCTTCTTCTGGCTATGTCGTTTGTAATTCCCATATGCTGCGTTTTGGTGATCCTTCCCAGCTGTGCTACGTCGTTTTCCTCAGGCTGCCTCTTTGTTCTCTCATGTATTGATGGCATTTTGTCCATTTTTATTCACCTTGGCAACTTCTTGAATCCAATTTAAAGCCAAATTTCAATTTCATGCTTTTTATGAAAAATTTAGAAAAATAAAATAAATAACAAAATTAATGAAAATAAATAAATTAACCTAAAAATGTTACTAAAATGAATGAATAAATATGCAAAACAAATATAAATATAAGTTAAATATCTATAAGAATTAAACTAAACATTTATGAAGGTCACGGAAATGTTAAGAACAGAGCAAAATTGTCTGAGAGCAATTAAGAAGAACCGAAAACAAAATAGAAACTAAAATGATAACCTCATAAAATGTGTGTAATACAGATGCCACACTCTGTAGCTTATTTATACCAAGACAAAACTAGCAATTGAGAAGAACCGAAAACAAAATAGAAACTAAAATGATAACCTCATAAAATGTGTGTAATACAGATGCCACACTCTGTAGCTTATTTATACCAAGACAAAACTATAGCGCTTAAACACTAAAACACAAGATTAAAAAAAACAACAACAACAACAACAAAGCACACCTTTTTTTTTTACTTTTCTATAAGACTAATACCCTTCTTGAAACATAGCAACACACCTTTGTTGACTTTACCATTTCTATGTTACAAATATGGAACTTGAAGGTTATATTAAAATTTCCAGAATGTTTGAAGCGTTTTAGATGCAGAGATGAGACTTCTTGGAATATTTTCTTAACCACATTGATTTAAATCTACATATTTAACACCAATTATTGTATCATTCAAAGACCAACGAAAGAGGTAATTCATGCAAAATTTAAAAATATTGAGGAAATTAATTTGAAAACAGGGATAGAAGAGGAATTAAGAAACAATAGTATTAAACAAGCTACATATGGTTAAGAAATCTTGATACAGCCCGAAAGAATGAGCTAGATAACAACATATGCTTCAGTTCGAAATTTGATAATTAATTAACAAAAATAGCATTAAATGCAGAAATAGCATTAAATGATAGTGAGAAAGTTAATTATGTAAGAGAGGATTGTGAAGGTCTATTGGTGTGATAGCTTTGTCGTAGTTTCTCTAAACCAACTTTAAGTTACATTTTTCTCAAATTTTGGTGTATATTTCATTGATTTAAGTTAATTATTTGCTTTACATTACTAACGTAATGTAACTTATATAAAGTGTTATTAATTTACATAACTAAGAAATTGATTAATAAAGTGTTACAATAAATTGATTAATAATAATAATTATTAATATAAATTGAATCAAAAATTAAAAATCAAACTAAAATTTAACTAAATTTTCCAATTAAATCATTTAAAATTTTAATTATCATTTCTTTTAACACAATTAACTACACATTTTGCTTAGTAAAAATATTAGAAATTTGTTGTATTTTCATCACATTTAACTTGCTTATTAAAGTATGGAGCGAAAAGTTTCATGGCTCAAGAAGTAAAATTTTTAGTTTCATTCATTTGTATTCTTAAAGTTGCTAAAATTGTACTTATATCACATCAATTAAAACACAGTGATCCTAACGACAAAAGTATACGAAAAACGGAAACGATAACGTGAATAATATCAAACAACAAACCTTCACAGCGGCAGTAACAACTTCACAAACAAGGTCGGGGGCGACCTGCCACGTTCCAAGTATTATGATATTTAATTCTTAATTTTGACTTAAAATAATTAAATTGAACTTAAAATAATAATTAAATATAATTTATTAATTTAAATATAATTTGTTTAGTTCGCATTAAATTTAAATTGTGTCACATATCTCATATATTTCAAAAGTTTAACCAGAGATGTAAGTTTTAAAATTAATAAATTTTAAGAATTTAAATAAAGTTAATTAAATTATATAAAATTTGTATATCATTCACCTTATTTTTTAAATTGTTTAATTTAACATGTTATTAATTAATTATGTCAATTAATCATATTTAAATCAATCTTAATATCATTAAATGATTAAAATTTTAATATAAAAGTTATGATCCAATTTAATATTATTTCAAATTAATATAATACCAATAAGAGAAATTGAATTTCTCGCGCGTGGCGTGAACATGTATAATGAGGATAAGGATGTACGGGTCAGAATATGTTACTGCACGAGATATGAACATCCATAATGATAGTGAGGAAGTTAATAACTTTTCTAAAGTATTATTATTTTACATTTATTAAAGTAGCTCATATAAAGTGTTATTGATTTGCATTACTAACATAACTTATATAAAGTGTTATTAATTTACAAAACTAAGATAACTCATATTAATCGCTATTATTTTATTAATAAAATAACTCATACATAATGTTATTATAATACACTATTATGATAACTTTTCTAAAGTGTTATTATTTTATATTTACCAAATAACTCATATAAAGTGTTATTGATCTATATTACTAACGTAACTTATATAAATTGTTATAAATTTACATAACTAAGATAACTCATACATAATGTTATTATAATACAAGATACGATAACTTTTCTAAAGTGTTATTATTTTACATTTACTAAAGTAACTCATATAAAGTGTTATTGATTTACATTACTAACATAACTTATATAAAGTGTTATTAATTTACAAAACTAAGATAACTCATATAAACTGTTATTATTTTATTAAATAAGTAACTCATACATAATGTTATTATACACTATTATGATAACTTTTCTAAAGTGTTATTATTTTACATGTATTAAAGTAACTCATATAAAGTGTTATTGATCTATATTACTAACGTAACTTATATAAATTGTTATTAATTTACATAACTAAGATAACTCATATATAATGTTATTATAATACAAGATACGATAACTTTTCTAAAGTGTTATTATTTTACATTTACTAAAGCAACTCATATAAAGTGTTATTGATTTTATTACTAACATAACTTATATAAAGTGTTATTAATTTACAAAACTAAGATAACTCATAAAAATGTTATTATTTTATTAATAAAGTAACTCATACGTAATGTTATTATAATACACTATTATGATAACTTTTCTAAAGTGTTATTATTTTACATGTACTAAAGTAACTCATATAAAGTGTTATTGATCTATATTACTAACGTAACTTATATAAATTGTTATTAATTTACATAACTAAGATAACTCATACATAATGTTATTATAATACACTATTACAATAACTTTTCTAAAGTGTTATTATTTTACATTTATTAAAGTAACTCATATAAAGGTATTATTGATTTACATTACTAACGTAACTTATATAAAGTGTTATTAATTTACATAACTAAGATAACTCATATAAACTGTTATTATTTTATTAATAAAGTAACTCATACATAATGTTATTATAATACACTATTATGATAACTTTTCTAAAGTGTTATTATTTTACATTTACTAGGTAACTTATATGAAGTGTTATTATTTTCAATTACTAAGGTAACTCAAATCAATTGTTATTATTGTATGATATTAAGATAACTAATATAAAGTGTTATAAATTTATTATTAAAATAACTCATATAAAGTGTCATTATTTTACATCACTTTCACTACATCTTAAAATAGTTACCTTTTATAATGTTTAGTAACACTTAAAAATTTGTTATCAATGATAAATTATATGTTATAAAATCATAAAGTGTTACTTATCAAATTAAGAATCATAACATTTTAAGACATAATGTTACCGTAGATAGGTATTTTATAACATATTGTCAAAAGTGTTACTGTCTAGTGTTACTGTATATCATTTTTGTTGTAGTGACATGAGTAGCTATTGTTTCTGATATCGAGGTAAAGCGGGTTCATTCTATATTTCGACAACCCTATACCCGAACACGAAATAGTCAGGCCCAAATAATGGAATTAGTTTTCAATCTTTGAGGCCCACCCATTCTGGAATTTTTATCGTTGAGGCCAGTCCATTAGCTTCTTGAAACAATGATGGTGTTTTGATAAAGACAATAAATTCAGCTCAATCACAAAGTCAGTCGAGTCACGTAAGATTTAGGATCAACAATTGCATGTATTTAATTACTTTTCTAGACTTTGTTCTTTCAAGGTAGGAAGAATGAGTTGGGAAGTTAAGATTTTGAAATCTAACCAATTATGATGAAGTTGTCTTTGTTATTGTTGTGGTGCATAAAAGATCATTGTCTTGATAGGAAATTAAGACAGATTAGCAAAAAGTCTAGTTGTTTAATAATAAGAACTAAGTTTTTTGTCCTTTCTCATAGCAATGACTCACATCTCATATCCCTATTGTGGCAAAGGGTACAACTTTTTCAGTTTAATAGGATTTGAACAGTTATAAAAATTTAAATTTGTACTCAAAAAATTATTAGGCTAAAGTTTTCATTCACTTGTTTCTATATTCTATTTCGTAAATCACTAGACCTATAGGGTATACTTTTTTTGTTTATTTATTATAATACTTAATTAAATATTGTTCAACTACAAGGCAACTAATATATTAACTAATGAAAAAAGTAGTTGCAAAACAAAAATAGGTTAGTAAGAGATGTTGTAAATTCTATCTAATTCCTTTGTGTTACACCTTTGACTAATAAACCTATCTTTGATTCACTTAGTTTCCTTTTCTCACTTAGCTTTTTGCCCTTAAATGTTTTTTTTTTCTCATCTCTTCCTTTTTTATAGGTTTTAATCGTTAAAGGAAATCTCATTGAAAAATCATCAACCTCTCCTTCCTTTCCTAATCACCAAACAAGAAAAATTAATTACTTCATCCTTATACCCTGATCTTACCCCAGAATAGGCTCATCTGTCATTTTCCTTTTCTTATATATTAATAATTTCGTTTTTCTACTTAACCTCCTTGAAGCAAGTAAGGAGGACAAGGCCCTCTCCCTGATTGACTAAAAAGACTGAAAGCTATATAATAAGCTCTGAGATTTGGTTGAAGTAGGTTGACATGAGCAACTGCTGCTCTTGATCTCGGGGTAAAATGGGTTCGTTTTGTATTTTTAGAACCCTGTACCCGAATACGAAACAGTCAAGCCCAGATAATGGAATTAGTTTTCAATCTTTGAAGCCTACCCATTCTGAAATTTTTGGGGTTGAGGCTGGCCCATTAGCTTTTTGAAACAATGATGGTGTTTTGGTAAAGACAACAGATTTAGCTCAATCACAAAGTCAGCCAGGTCACGTAAGATTTAACATCAACGATTGCGTATATTAAATTAATTTTCTAGACTTTGTTCTTTCAAGGTAGGATGAATGAGTTGGAATTGTTAGGATTTTAAAATCTGATCAATTATGATGAAATTGTCTTTGTTATTGTTGTGGTGCATAAAAGGTCATTGTTTTGATAGGAAATTAAGACAAATTAGCAAAAAGTCTAGTTGTTGAATAATAAGAACTAAGTTTTTGTCCTTTCTTGTAGTAATGACTCACAACTCATATCCTTATTGAGGCAAAGGGTACAACTTTTTCGGTTTAATAGGATTTGAACTCTTATAAAAATTTAAATTTGTACTCAAAAAATTATTAGGCTAAAGTTTTCATCCACTTGTTTCTATATTCTATTTTTAACTCACTAGACTTATAGGGTATTTTTTTTGTTTACTTGTTGTAATACCTAATTAAATATTTTTGAATGACAAGGCAACTAATATATTAAATAACGAAAAAAGTAATTGCAAAATAAAAATAGGTTAGTAAGAGATGTTGTAAATTCTATCTAATTCCTTTGTGTTGCACCTTTCACTAATAAACCTATCTTTGATTTACTTAGTTTATTTTTCTCATTTAGCTTTTTGCCTCTAAATTTTTTTCTCATCTCTTCCTTTTGTTCTAGGTTTTAATCATTAAAGGAAATCTCATTGAAAAATCTTCAACCTCTCCTTCCTTTCCTCTAATCACTAAACAAGGAAAATTAATTACTTTGTGTTTACACCCTGATCTTACCCCAGAATATGCTCGTCTGTTATTTTCTTTCTCTCATATATTAATAATTTCGTTTTTCTACTTAACCTCCTTGAAGCAAGGAAGGAGGCCAAGGCACTCTCCCTGATTGACTAAAAAGACTGAAAGCTGCATAACAAGCTCTGAGCTCCAGTTGAAGTAGGTTGACATGAGCAACTTGCTCTTCCTGGTCTTGAGGAAAAACTGGTTCAGTTTATATTTTTAAAACCCTGTACTCGAACATGAAACAGTCAGGCCTAGATAATGGAATTAGTTTTCAATCTTCGAGGCCGACCCATTCTGGAATTTTTATGGTTAAGGCTGGCTCATTAGCTTTTTGAAACAATGATGGTGGTTTGTTGAAGACAATAGATTTAGCTCAATCACAAAGTCAGCCGGGTCACGTAAGATTTAGCATCAACGATTGCGTATATTTAATTACTTTTCTAGACTTTGTTCTTTTTGACGTTGGGTGAATGGGTTGGGAAGTTAGGATTTTGAAATCTGATCAATTATGATGAATTTGTCTTTGTTGTTGTTGTGGTGCATAAAAGGTCATTGTCTTGATAGGAAATTAAGACAAATTAGCAAAAAGTCTAGCTGTTTAAAAATAAGAACTAAGTTTTTTTTGTCCTTTCTCGTAGCAATGACTCACAACTCATATCACTATTGTGGCAAAGGGTATAACTTTTTCGGTTTAATATGATTTGAACTCCTATACAAATTTAAATTTGTACTCAAAAAATTATTAGGCTAAAGTTTTCATCCACTTATTTCTATATTCTATTTCTAACTCACTAGACCTATAAGGTACACTTTTTTTGTTTGCTTATTGTAGTACCTAATTAAATATTGTTGAACTACAAGGCAACTAATATATTAAATAACGAAAAAAGTAGTGGCAAAACAAAAATAGGTTAGTAAGAGATGTTGTAAATTCTATCTCATTCCTTTGTGTTGCACCTTTTACTAATAAGCCTATCATTGATTTACTTAGTTTACTTTTCTCATTTAGCTTTTTGACCCTAATTTTTTTTTTCTCATCTCTTCCTTTTTTATAGGTTTTAATCGTTAAAGGAAATCTCATTGAAAAATCTTCAACCTCACCTTCCTTTCCTTTAATCATCAAACAAGAAAAATTAATTACTCTGTCCTTATGCCCTGATCTTTCCCCATAATAGACTCGTCTGTCCTTTTCTTTCTCTTATATATTAATAATTTCATTTTTCTACTTAACCTCCTTGAGGCAAGGAAGGAGGCCAAGGCCCTCTCCCTGACTACCTAAAAAGACTGAAAGCTTCATAACAAGCTCTGAGCTTCGGTTCAAATAGGTTGACATGAGCAGCTACTCTTATTAATCTCGAGGTAAAACAGGTTAGGTCTTTATTTTTGGAATCCTATACCCAAACCCAAAACAGTCAGACCCAAATAATGGAATTAGTTTTCATTCTTTGAGACCTACCCATTCTAGAATTTTTATGGTTGAGGTCGACCCATTAGCTTTTTGAAACAATGATGGTGTTTTGATGAAGACAACAGATTCAGCTCAATCACATAGTCAGTCGAGTCACATAAGATTTAGCGTCAACAATTGGTTGCATTTAATTACTTTTCTAGACTTTGTTCTTTCAAGGTAGTATGAATGAGTTGGGAACTTAGGATTTTGAAATATGATCAATTATGATGAAATTGTCTTTGTTATTGTTGTGCTGCATAAAAGGTCATTGCCTTGATAGGAAATTAAGACAGATTAGCAAAAATTATAGTTGTTTAATAATAAGAACTAAGTTTTTAATCCTTTCTCGTAGAAATGAATCACAACTCATATCCCTATTGTGGCAACGAGTACAACTTTTTTGGTTTAATAGGATTTGAACTCTTATAAAAATTTAAATATGTACTTAAAAAATTATTAAGCCAAAGTTTTCATCCACTTGTTTCTATATTCTATTTCATAACTCACTAGACCTATAGAGTATACTTTTTTCTTGTTTGCTTATTATAATACCTAATTAAATATTGTTGAACTACAAGGCAACTAATATGTTAACTAATGAAAAAAGTAGTTGCAAAACAAAAATAGGTTAGTAAGAGATGTTGTAAATTCTATCTGATTCCTTTTTGATGCACCTTTGATTAATAAGCCTATCTTTTATTTACTTAGTTTACTTTTCTCATTTATGTTTTACTTAGTTTACTTTTCTCATTTAGGTTTTTACCCCTAATTTTTTTCTCATCTCTTCCTTTTTTGTAGGTTTTAATCGTTAAAGGAAATCTCATTGAAAAATCTTCAACCTGTCCTTCCTTTCCTCTAATCATCAAACAAGAAAATTAATTACTTCGCCTTATACCCTAATCTTACCCTAGAATAGGCTCATATGTCATTTGTTTCCTCTTATATATTAATAATTTCATTTTTCTACTTAACCTCCTTGAAGCAAGGAAGGAGGCCAAGGCTCTCTCCCTAACTGACTAAAAAGACTGAAAGTTGCATCAGAAGCTCTGAGCTTCGGTTAAAGTAGGTTGACATGAGCAGCTGCTCTTCTTGATCTCAGGGTAAAATTGGTCGGTCTATATTTTTAGAACCCTATACCAGAACACGAAACAGCCACACCCAGATAATGGAATTAGTTTTCAATCTTTGAGGCCTACCCATTTTGGAATTTTTATGGTTGAGGCCAGCCCATTAGCTTTTTGAAACAATGATGGTGTTTTGATGAAGACAACAAATTCAGCTCAATCACAAAGTCAGTCGAGTCACGTAAGATTTAGCATCAATGATTGCGTGTCTTTAATTACTTTTCTAGACTTTGTTTTTTCAAGGTAGGATGAATGAGTTGGGAGTTAGGATTTTGAAAATGGACCAATTATGATGAAATTGTCTTTGTTATTGTTGTGATGCATAAATGGTCATTGTCTTGATAGGAAATTAACACAAATTAGCAAAAAGTCTAGTTGTTTAATAATAAGAACTAAGTTTTTTGTCCTTTCTCATAGCAATGACTCACAACTCATATCCTTATTATGGCAAAGGGCACAACTTTTTCGGTTTAATAGGATTTGAACTCTTATAAAAATTTAAATTTTTACTAAAAAAATTATTAGGCTAAAGATTTCATCCACTTATTTCTATATTCTATTTCATAACTCAATAGACCTATAGACTATACTTTTTTTGTTTACTTATTGTAATACCTAATTAAATATTGTTGAACTACAAGGCAACTAATATATTAACTAATGAAAAAAGTAGTTGCAAAACAAAAATAGGTTAGTAAGAGATGTTGTAAATTCTATCTAATTCCTTTGTGTTGCACCTTTGACTAATAAGCCTATCTTTGACTTACTTAGTGTACTTTTCTCATTTAACTTTTTTCCCCTAAATTTTTTTCTCGTCTCTTCTCTTTTTATAGGTTTTAATCATTAAAGGAAATCTCATTGAAAAATCTTCAATCTCACCTTCCTTTCCTCTAATCACCAAACAAGAAAAATTAATTACTTCATCCTTATACCCTGATCTTACCCCAGAATAGGCTCGTCTGTCATTTTCTTTCTCTTATATTTTAATAATTTCGTTTTTCTACTTACCCTCATTGAAGCAAGGAAGGAGGCCAAGGCCCTCTCCCTGACTAACTAAAAAGACTAAAAGCTACATAAACTAACTACCCTTCTTTGTTTTTACACGCGATGGCTCTGTTAATACGGTGAAGTCACCAGAAGATGGCCTGGTTGGTAAAGGAATATGTGGCTCACATTTGTCCGAAAAACTTGCATGGAACAAAGTGATGGGTTCCACTCCTTTTTTGCAAGCTCCAATATGTCCTTCTTTTCAAGAGGCAAAGATAGTAATGCCACTTATATAAATTCTAAACGTACGAGCGAGGAAATTATAGTCAGCCTTGATTAAAATTTTCTTAGAGAAACGCCTCTCATTTTTTTATATTTATTATTGGGCCAAAATAAACTAGAGAAAACATGGACCAAAGAATGTGATGATAAGTGAAAATGACATCTTCATCTTTAAATTTACTTTAGAAGATAAAATTAGAGAAAATAATGGATATGGGACCATCGCATATCTAGGAGAGACAATTTTTGTGGTAAAATGGAAACTATACTCATATTGAAGAAGGCAATAATCAGGACCATTCTAGTTTGGATGAACTTCCATAAAGTTCTCTTAGAATATTGGTTTCTAGAAGGCCTGGGATACATTTATAGCTCACTAAGGAGATCATTGAGCTTGGATGACCACATTACTTTTAACAAACCTGCAAATAAAATGCAATGAATAACAACTTATTTTTCTAAAACTACGTTTTTTAACAACTTTGCATTTGGATTTTAAAAGATGACTTTTATTGCATAAAACATTGTTTTGGAATTTACATAAGCATAACCGAGTCATGTATTCTGCATGTATTTATTCTCTTTTGGTTTAGAGCCATGGTACGGTTTCATTTATTGGTTGGGCATAAATAAAAATATGATACTTTACTTGATTTTTGTACTTAATTTTTATATGATTTTTGTGATTGGTGAGGAAATGATTGGCCAATTGTGTGCTAGGCACAACTGATTAAGTGACCTCGTGCCCTTTTCGCTAGTACATGAAAGTCGAGTCGCCATATCGACACCTTTCTACGGGACTCGCAGGTGATTCCACACCTAGGGTTTGGATACTGACGAGGTCATCATCTAGGGTCATGATGCTCTTATCGACTGTAGTCCAAATTCACCACGGATGAAAGTCTAGCCAACACCAATAATCAGTAGGTGTGCACATTAGTTTGGTCGATTAATGGTGTCACACGTGATTGTTTTATCTTATTATGATATTTGTTTTCTGACGAGATTTGATTTATACATTTGATGTTTTTATGCATTTGTATATTGAAATTAGAACCTATGTTCACTAGATGGGTGATTAATAGGCAAGGCCTATATGGTTCCTAACCAATATATGATGAGGCAAAGGCTAGACCTATGTGTTTTTATGTCATGTATATTCACTTTATAGGTTATCTACACCATCTTAGTATGATCGAATTCTATTTGTGTTATATGTTTTTCCCGCTCACTGAGTACTTAGAGTACTCAACCCCCTCCGCTTTCCAACCATGCAGGTTAATTTAGTGAGTTTGAAGCTTTGAGTGGATCGTGTAGTCTTTTGACATTTTCGAGGTATTACCACATATGGTAGTTTCTTATTTTGTACTTTTGTTGTATAGTGACTCATGAACTGTTTTATTGTTTTTATTAGTTTGGTTGTCTTGATATACTTTATGATTATATAAAATTAACTTTTGACTGCTTTCTTATTGTAAAAGACTTTATGTATAAACTTTCAATACTGTTGTTTAGATTACCTTGGACTTTAAAGTTCTGAAGTTGTGGTTGGTTGTTAATATAAAAGTATGCCTGAAATTATCTGCAGATTTTGGGATATTTAAAATATAGTCATTGTGCTCCCTAAATTTTTCAAAAAAAAAAAGATATTTAGTTAGCCTTGCATAGTCGGATTAAGGATATCGTGAGTGTCCTTAGCTCGATTATGTGGCGATTGTCATGGACATGATATGGTATCAGGTTGTGACACAGACACTTACCTGCAATCTGATTTGGGAAACATACTAAAAACAATCTTGGTTGTGGTGAAGCCATTCTTGATGGATCTCATAAGGAAGATTTACTTGTAAAAGGAGTCAATCAAAAGGAAGAAGGCATTTACCCCTCTTATAAGAATAATACCACACTAAATGATGTGGGTTCAAAAGCTAGATTTAAAGATGAATGTCCCAATCTGAAATTACCTTTCAATACTTAAATTTCAAAGAGTGCAAATGCAGACTTGAAATATGATAGTACATTGAAAGACACGCATGTGATAGAGAGTAAAGAATCCCAAGTATCATTAAAAGTAAACGTGGTAATAAAGAACTAAATGTCAGCAAAAGCAAACTTAGAAGAAAAGGTATGAAAAAGAGGGATGGTACATCTCTTGCTTAATGAACACAATTATATGGAATGTTAAAGGTTTAAATAAAACCCCCATAAACAATAGGGCCATAAGGATTTTTTGGCCTTTAGGAAGTTTCATCTTGTTGGTTTGGTTAATTACAATATAAATACAACCGTTTTTAGAAAGGATCTTTAGTTTTTGATTAGAGACTAGACCACCTTCACTAATTATGGGGTTCACTGTAATAGGAGAATTATAATCTCCTTTGACCCTCAAGTCTTCCAGCTATAATGTTGTAGCTTTTCAGATCAATATATTAACTATAAGGTTCTTTTAACTCATTACCAATTATCATTAAATATCAATGTTGTCCATACTGCTAACAAGAGTTCTAAAAAGACAACTATGGTTTGGTCTAGCTTCTTTAGGGGTAAGCTCCACTACTATTTGGCTATTAACAGATGATTTTAATTATACTCTCCTCCCGAGAGGTAGATGGTCTCAAGCTAAAGATGAATCTTATAAATTGGGACTTCTCCAACCTTATTAAAGATCTAAAGATGATTGGCTTAAGATACATAGGCAACTTTTTCACTTATAATAATAGAAAGGATGGAAATTGGTTTGTGCAAAAGAAACTGGATAGATGCTTTCTAACTTAGCCTGGATTACTTATTTTCCTTTAGGTTTGTTAACTTCTACAATTATCTTATATCTGATTTTACTCGTATATAATCCAAATTAAGGATGAAAATAATTGGAGGAAAATTCCTTTTAGATTCATCAATGATCTATTGGAACATCCTGAATTTAGGGGAGCAATTCATAAAGGGCTGAGTGTTTAAGTTTTTAGATCTCAAGCGTACTCTTGTATACAAAAGCAAACGGTTTTCAAAGAAAATCTCTTTCAACTTTATAAGAAGAGATGTTACTGTTAGACATTTTTGCCCCAAAGGGCAATTTTGTCAATGTCTCTGAAGTTGGACTAACATTAATTGCGATTTTGGTTTTTAAATAAATTACCAGTTAAGTTACGTCATTTGATTCGGATAAAGATAATAAAGTGGCCCAATAAATGATCTAAATTAATGGGTCGAAGTCCGGGTGGAAAATGGATCCCGATCAGTGTGGATCGGGTCCATATCTGCCTTGTGATGGGGAAGCCCAATATGGAAGCTATATATAGGTTAGGTCTCCTGCAGTTGCTCAATAAGAACGTTCACGAACATAAGGTTCCTGACCCGTTAAGGAAGCTCGGAACGCTGAGGAAACTGTAGAAAGGCTTAGCCCGTGAGTCGGTGAACGCTTTCCGCTAAAGGACCTGAGAGATTTGGAGACGTTTAGAGCTCGAAATCAGCATCGGAATTTGAGATGGAACCGAGTCCAGGTATTCCGCATTACCTTCGTTTTTGATCCTTTCACGTGATCCTGGGGTACGTAATAAGGTCTCCTCTACGTACTAACACGTGGTATCAGAGCGGTTACGTGATCGGATTGCCGGAAACGGAGGTTTTTTGATTTTTCCTCTCATTTAGTTTTTCGTTATTTTTGATTCGTTTTTCAGCATTTTTGCGTGATTGATTGCGTAAAAGTAGTATACATAAGGCTAGCTACGAAAAACGAGTTGAAAACAGGCCGAACGGAGTAAAAAACGAGCTCCCGGGATGCCGGAAATCTCTTTCGGCGTCGGAAGAGCGAAAACCGTTGGGCACGACAGTAACCGCGGGTGTGTCAACGCGTCAACCGCGGCACGCCGCGTGGCTCCAGAAGCCGCGCGAGGCGTGTCGCTCGTGCAACGCACGCGCGGCACACGCCCGCGTACCGACCCGCGTGGGAACGACGGGCGCGTGCGTAAAACGCACCCATCTGAGCCGTCCACGCGGTTACACACGTGGGCGGGCCGATGCGCGCCACGTGACGCGCGTGCATGGCACGCGCTCACAATGGCTAAGCAGTCGGTGACGCGCGTCGTGCAGCGCCGCTACGCCCAAGACGCCGCACCGACGCCGCCGATGATAGCGTTAGCGCGACGTCATCTTGACGTCGGTACCGACGAACAACTACAGTACCATTAAAAAATAAACCAATTCCAAATTTCCCGTAAAGCTTCCCCGGGGTGTTTTGGGTCAGTTTCCGGGTTCGGGAAATTTATAAAGTAACCTTTTTCTATTTTTCTGGATTTATTATATTTGTAATAAATTAAAGTTTAACTCTAGAAAAATGAATTAAGGTATGCTGAATCCGATTTCGATTGAATTTTCATGCTTCGGACTTCGTATGAGAGAGATACATGAGGTGTCGTGTCTCGGGTCTCATTTTCAGTGTTCGGGTTTGCGTGAGAATCAATCAAAAATAGGAATTGAGACATTCTGAAGCCATTTTTGAGTGAATTTTCGTGCAATGAACTTACCATAAGGGAGATACATGACCTTGTCATATCTCAGGAGGTCGGTTCAGTATCCGGTGACGCACGATAGTCACTCTGTTGAGATTTTTCGTTTACGAAAGTCTCAAATCAAGTTTTCAGAGAATGTCTTCAGCACGTGTGTGTGACAATGAGATTGTGCATTCAGAGTTTTGCATTTATTGAGGTTGCATTGTCACATACAATATGCCCATAAAGAATGTGAGGATGACATAAAGCTGTATCCCTTGTGTTTGCAGACTTTTTGGATGTTGGTAAGAATGTAGTCACCAAAGTGGCCTTTCGAGTCAGTATTCTGAATTGTTTTGCTTACATGTTAGGGGATGTCTCTGATTTTATGTTTGGCTATTCTGCCCAAAGGTGTTGGCCTTGCATAGAATTTTGAGATGTACATAAAGGCGTTAGATGGAGGAAGGCTATTGCTCAACTGATCTATTCACCCAAAGGTGGTAGTGTCAGGGGAGTTCATAGTATATACTCCGATCGCTTTTATGTGTGAAAGTCTAATTGCATATATTATGTATTCAGCCCAAAGGTGTTTCATAACATGTGTGATCGGATTTTCAGGAAAGATACTATCAATGGCTTTAGTATCGCTGTTGTCCTACATTTGTGCTGATTTAAAGATCATCATCATGAAATCACCTTTTCAGTCAACCAAAATTAGTGTCGTTATTGAAACCCTTGCTGGTTTCAATATAAAGAATTAAACGAAGAATTGGACGTAGGATGTTTTGAAGGTTATGGAGATAGCTGTAGTAGAAATGGCCATATGGAAGAGTAAGCCATCTCCAATTACATCCATGAGCTGTGAAGCTCCTTAAGTAGCCTATGAAGCCTAGGATTGGTATAACAGATTACATCTGACGACCATTAAGAATCCATACCTAACCATCTGCAAAGTGAACTTCCGAACACAGATATAGTGAAGGAGTTTCTTAATAATGTCTCCCTGAGGTACATAGTCTTATCCGGTATTGAGACATGTGCCTTAATGAAAGCATTATTCTCCGTAAAGTATACAGAAGAAAAGGGGAGTAATGAAGTATTTATCAAGAATAATTCATTTTCACAATAGGTGAAAATGTTGAGACTTCAATGCTTTGATATCCCATTGTGTTGCTAAAGTGGAGAAACTATAGTAGTTACTCCTACAGTCCTCAATGCAGCTAAAGGGAAGACAAAGATGAAGCTCATTAAGTTCAAAGGTAGAAAGCTCAACTCTTCTCCACTTGCTGAAGCTGGTCAAAATTAGTTCTGGTACATGTCCTTGGACATGAAGACATGAAGAAACCGGTAGTATGAGGTTTAAAGGGAAGACTGAGACCATCAGGTTACTCTTTGGTTTATCAATTATGAATTTAATTTGCGATAGTTGCATTAAGTATCAGTGACTATTCAGTGGAACATCTGATCAAGATGGTTCCACAATGCAGTAATTCATATCCAGGATGAAACCAAATAAGGGAAGGAGGAACTGATGGTGCACAGCAATAAAGATGGAGAAGGGATATCTATATGGGTGTATATACTGAACTTTACAGTAAGGTTCATTAGGATATACACGACACATTTTATATGTGATCTTTTGATCAATTAAGGACACTGAAAGTTGACGTTTTGCATTTAGTACTTCTGTTATACAGTTATGGTTTAATGCAAAACATAAAGGTGCAACTTTCTTGTCATACAGTTTGTATAGAATGTGTCTTATCCCATATTAGATATATACTTCTTCGTATCATGCTAAACAAGGTATGAAGGACCTGATGAATGAGAAGTCATACATGTTGTGACATAAAGGTTAAGTCACATTGCCAGAGCTAGGATTGAGAGAGTGATTAAGGAAAGCATTTTCCAATTCTAGATTAAGATAATCTGGAACATGTACTGACTGTCACAGGATTAAGTTGACTAATAAGGACACTGAGGCCAACTTATACTTCTAACTTGTTAAGTCTGATACATAAATATTTCGATAGACCTCATATAATTGCATAGTGCAATTATAAAGTATTCTGACATTTCTTGGTAATTTTTCACATCAAAGTTATGTGTTCTTGCTTAGAGTCTGAAGGTTGAGAACCAGTTGGGAAAAATTTATCAAGATAGTCAAATTTGACTGTGGAGGAGAATATCATGGCAAACATGATGATTCAGGACTTTAAAAGTCCGTTTGCCAGATATGTGAAGCTAGTTGGAATAGTGACGTCGTTCACTATGTCAATTAGTTCTGAGCAAAATGGTGTGTTGCCGAAAGGCATAGCTCCACCTTAAAGGACTTAAAGAAGTCAATGCAGAGCAAGACTAATCTACCTAATTACAAACTCAGCCTTGCACACACTTGTGTAAAAGGCTGCCCTACCTTAGTAGGCTCAGTTGGATAATCCTTATAAATAAATTTTGCATACTCGTTCTCTTCATTGCTATTTAGTAAAATATCTCGACCACTTTAGGGCTACATATTTTACTGTAGATTAGGAGGGACCAGAATAGTGGAATCACGAATAGTCAAGTTGCTGGAACACCATGTCTATGATGGTGGGTCTTTTGACCTTTTGGATGATAGTAGGGTGGATACTACAGTTGTCAAGTATCCAATACTCATACAGTTAAAACTAGTGGATCTAGATTTATGTACTGTACCTATATAGGAACAGGAACCCATACCTGCACACAAAGGGATTCCTGGGGGTACAAGATCTAATAAGGTTAAGTAAATCCACTGGAGTGAGGCGACCTGCTATCCCATCTGACAACATAGTTTGTCAGGTGTACTGGGCTATGTTATTAGACATATTACGGATCCAGTTACTGTTATAGAAGTTGTTTCTGGACCCAATGCGAATGTGTGGTGGGATGCGATGAATGACGAGATGCAAGCCATAAAGCACAGTAAGGTCAGGGGAGCTAGTTGATTTGCATCAGAAACTGCAAGCTTCTCAGTTATAAATAAAGTTTGAGACTTAAAGGATTTCAGGATAAGGTTCAATGGTTTAATGACTTGCTTAATTGCATAAGGATTCACTCAGGAGGACAAGGCTAACTTTGTGTTACCTTTTCTCTCGTATCCTCGTAGGATACATTTTAAGTGATAAAAGCAATTGTAGCTTATGATGATAAAGAATTCCATCAAAAGGTTGTCATAACCATCTTCCTGTGTAAAAACTTTATGAAGTGGTCTATGAAGTACAATCTGTAGGGTCCCAGGATCCAAACAGTATTGACATGGTTTGTGAGTTATGCAGATCAATATATGTTTTACAGTAAATCTCCTGAAGGTGACACCTTACACTTGGTGAGGTTATGACCTTTTCCAGCTTCTTGGAAAATAAAGTTACAAGATGCCTATACTATGAAGTTGAGGGGAGTTAAGGGGAGCAAGTTATCTTCCTATTATAGCATATGGATGGTAAATTGCTCACATCAAGTCACTTGATCATGTTGTATGAAGTTAAGCAACTTTGGTCAAAGAACTTTAACATAAGGACCTTAGTATAGCATCTTTTGTCCTCGGTATGAAGATTTACTAGGACATATCTCAACACTCAACAGATCTCTCAAAGAATGCATACATTAAGTATGTGTTATGAAGGTTTCATACGGTTGATAGTAAACCTGTAGTAACACCTGTCTCTCACAGTGAGCGACACTCTTTGGTACAGTACCCAAAGAATAAAGTAAAGAGAGATTATAAGGAATGTTCCGCATTCTAGTACGTTGGATAACTGATGTATGCTCAGTTATGTACTGGATAGGACATTGCATTTATTGTTTGACTGTTTGGTCAATATCTGGTTAATCCAGTTATAGACTTTTGGAAGACAGTCCATTGAGTATTGAGATAGTTGAAGGTATTAAGGATTATATATTGACATATAGTAAAGTCAATAGACTGAACCTTGTAGGGAATTCAGGTTTGAAGTTTGCTGTGTGTTCGGATGATGGAAAGTTCATTGCAGATGGTAGAATGTTGTAGAAGTGTGTCATAGAGACACGTGTACCTTCCTCGACTAGGCACGCAAAGTGTATGCCAAGGGGCTACTTCGCAGACGGTTTAATTCAGAAATTTAATTTCTGAGTGGTCTGTGGTCCATTCAGTGGCTAGACCCATCTGGTGTTACTGTGACATTCTCCTTACAGTGTTGTTTCATGACAACGAAGAATATCACAAGGTCATAACAGTTAAAGATCAATTAGTTGATCATAAAATGTTGACATGAAAAGTGACATTAAGGTTTTGGAGCATATAAGGACTGAGGAATTGTGAGTCGATCCTTTAACTAAAAGGACTTCACCCACTTGTGTTTGTAACACAAGTATACAGTATGGGTGTTTAGATGTCGTAAGACACTGCCGGTTAGAGGATCGTTAGGTTTGCTCCATGTACATTTGTACAAATTATAGTATTATGATAGTATGATGGTTATGATAGAGATGATCATCATTTATCCTCAGTATTACGTTTCATCATACATTATCATAGTACGTATAAAAGCCTTAAGATTTGTGTCATTCTTAAGCATTTGCAGGTCATTGGGCATATATACAGATTGACCTGTGCCTATGTCATTAAGACACATATACTTTAACATAGCTAGCTATAAAGTTTGACATGACATAGGGGGGATATAAGTTTTTAATCCCATAAAGATTCTCTAATACAGTTTAGCATTTAGTTGGAGAACATAAAGAATTTCTCTAATGTTGTTTAGCATAAAGTCAGAGAAATTGAGACCGATAAACGAAGATGATACAATTTAGATCATAAAAGTATCATCGTAATTTGCCACACTCCATTTTCCCATTCATGTTAGTGGGGTATTAGGTATGCGTGATTGTATTGGATCTGTGTCACATATGACACATGTATTTGATACTTTTCGGTACCGAAAGCCCTGCGGGACAGAATGAAGGACTTTCGTTATCTTTGGATCAAATGTTTGTTTTTCAAAACTTAGTCGACTATATAGTTGCGTGGCTTACTGGGTTTTTTAAATTGTTTTAAACTACAATCTACCGCAATTAATGATAGTCCAAAGGGGAGATTGTTAGACATTTTTGCCCCAAAGGGTAATTTTGTCAATGTCTCTAAAGTTGGACTAACATTAATTGCGATTTTGGTTTTTAAATAAATTACCGGTTAAGTTACGTCATTTGATCCGGATAAAGATAATAAAGTGGCCCAATAAATGATCTAAATTAATAGGTCGAAGTCCGGGTGGAAAATGGATCCCGATCAGTGTGGACCGGGTCCATATCAGCCTTGTGATGGGGAAGCCCGATATGGAAACTATATATAGGTTAGGTCTCCTGCATTTGCTCAATAAGAACGTTCACGAGCATAAGGTTCCTGACCTGTTAAGGAAGCTCGGAACGCTGAGGAAACTGTAGAAAGGCTTAGCCCGTGAGTCGGTGAACGCTTTCCACTAAAGGACCCGGAAGATTCGGAGACGTTTAGAGCTCGAAATCGGCATCGGAATCTGAGATGGAAAGAATCCAGGTATTCCGCATTACCTTCGTTTTTTATCCTTTCACGTGATCCTGGGGTACGTAATAAGGTCTCCTCTACGTACTAACAGTTACCATATTCTAAAAGAGAAAATTGTAGATTTGGATGCTCTCAACAAGATCCAGGATTACTTAAAAATTAACCCTACTGATCTAATACTCATAAATCTTAAAAATGTAGCCTTAGGACACTAAATAGCTACTATGAAAAGCTAATATTCTCAATTTAAATAGGAATTAAAAACTTTCTATTTAAGAGATGGAGAAAGGAAGACACAATTTTTATTACAATATCATTCAAGCAAGATGGAATATGAATAAAATTGCGTCCCTGTAGAATTTTGAAGGTATAACCGTAAATGATCAAGATGGACTGAAGGAAATGGACTATAAGAACTTTAAGAAGTTGTTGGGAATAGAACTAGAGGTATTACTATGCCTAATAAGGTTAGAGACTACTTAGCTAACTCTTTTTGTAGTCAATTTGGACGTTATCTTGTCAAGGATGTTATCATAGAGGAAATTAATGAAACATTTTGTTTAGCTTACATCTTGATAAAGCCCTTAGTTGAATGGATTCAATGACAGGTTTTTTTAAAGCATATAGGAACTAACATGTGACATAGTTATCAATGTAATGAGGGAATTCTTCATCAGTGGAAATCTATTAACTTAATTGAACAAAACTTATATCTTTCTTATTCCTAAGGTTGTTAGTACTTCCATTTTGCATGATTTTAGACTTATTGTATACTGCAATTTTATATACAAGGTGAACTCAAAACTCTTCGCAAACAAACTCAAAAAAATGCTTATAGTGATGATAAGTCTTTGCCAAAGAGTTTACATGCAAGGAAGAAGCATTGGGTATAATATATTGATTACCTAAAAATTATTCAAATTCTACCACAAGAAGAAAGAAATCAGAACTTGTTCCTTAAAGACTGATTTCACTACGTTATTTGAATCTAAAATAAGAAAAGGAGACACCTTATCTCCTTATTCATTTGCCTACATTATAGAAACATTCACTAGGCTGACATCTCTAAGGAAGCCAAGTTTAAATTTCACTATAAATGCAATAGAATTTACAACTTTAATCTCTCATTTGTTGATGATTTGTTACTTATTTTTTGGGCTACTCCTATATCAATTCCTTATAGCTTTTTAAGTCCTTATCATGTTTGAGTTTCACCTTAAGTAAGAGTTCCTTTCATATTTTTGCTAGCTCTAATGACATAACTACTTATTACCTCTAAAAACACCAATAGTTATTTCAAGTACCTAGGTGTTCATATAACCCTAAAGAAGTTCACCTATTCAAATTGCTCTCAATTTATACACTACTTGTAGAAGACTGAATGGTTGGTGTAATAGGGCCTTTTCATATAAGGGAAGGCTTTAATTTATAATATATGTATTAAGCAATCTCTACATATAGTAGTGCTCTCATTTAGCCCTTCCAAAAGAGATTATAAAGACCATTGATACAATGCTTAGAAGCTTCCTTTGGACTGGATTAGAGAACAAGACAAAGGTACCTAAGGTGAAGTGGTTAGACATATGCTTACTAAAGGAGAATGGAGGCTTATAAATCAACTTACTCAAACTTATAACAAAGTTCTCCTTATTAAGAGAATTTAGAAGCTATAAATTGAAAAACAGGATAAAATGGTTTCATTTATATTCATTAAAAGAGGAAAGCATCTGGTTGTAAGAAAAATTTCTAACACTTCTTGGACCTTAAAATAAATGCTTTATATAAAGGATTTATTGAATCTATATTTCAAACATAAAATTAGGAATGGTTGGGATACCTTCTTCTAGTTAGATAATTGGCATAATATGGGACCTTTAAACAACTTACAAGACTTCCAAGCCTTCAAATAAATCATATCTTTCAAGAATAATATCAACGTAAAATTATTCATAAGTAACAACAGGTGGAGCTCGCTAGTTCACTCTACTAGGGAATTCAAAGAAATCATAGAGAGAATTCCTATACATTCCCCTAGCTCCTCTAGACAAAACTCAATCCAATGGTTACATGACAAATCTCTAAAACTTATAAATTCTTCATTCATAGGTCTCCTTTTAGGGCTTTAAACTAGGAACTATTGGTTTAAGCTGGTATAAGACTCAAGCCTTATTCCCTCCACTTCTTTTATATTATGGCTTACAGTGAAAAAAATTAAGCACTAAGAATGCACTCAAGTTTCCTATTATGAATACAAAGTATGCACTCAATCAAACTATAAATAAAGACCCGAACAACTTATTTTTCAACTCTAACTTCTCTACCATTATATAGAAACAAATTTTCAAACTCTTTTGTCCCTATTGTAACTACTTTATTTAGTTAAATATCATTTTTTGGGCCACTAGATCAATTTCAAGCTAAAGGGGATCAAAGAATGTTTAAACTAACATTTGGAACACTAGTTTATTACATATGGATTGGAAGGAATCAACGTTTGGAAATGGAGAAACAAATATTGTAACCACCATACATAGTCTATTAAAGAAAATCAACGTAGCTACATTTGTTAGAGATATCACTAGATCCTTGAGTCCTGAGTTGATCAATATGTGAAAATTGTAATATTGATATTCTCTTAAACCTTTTCAAGATGTAGTTCTCTAAGGGACGTCCTCGTTGAATGCTTTCGTTGCTCCTACTTTCTGTAACTTGACCTCTATGACGTATTATATAACACCTCTTCAAGCTTATCTAATGAACTCATTATTTACCTTCCAAAAAATCTAAATGGAATTGTACTTATATGAATAAATGGGAAGCATTTATGTTGATAAAACATAAAATTTATATTGTAGTACAAATTCTAAATGAATCACATGAGCATATTTATTAACATCAGTAATTTATCTAACAATAAAGATAAAAAAGGTTAATGACTCATTTAATGCTATCCTTTTAATGTTCACATAAATATCAAAGTTTTTAATTTCAATAAATTATTCAATCTTTTAAATCAAATTTATCAATTTAAATTTTTATTTTGTTGAACACATATCATAAGTTAAAGAGAAGAATAATTTCATCAAGATTAGTCTTTATTTTCTTTATCATGTCATTTTATAAATAAATGTTTTAAACCTAAATTTGATCAAATAATTAAAATTACAAAAATAATAATGAAAACATGAAATATCAATTTATTCAAATATGTTTATAAGTCCACTTTAATAAATGTCATTAAAGTGGCTAGTGTAAAAACATCACCAAAGTTGAAATCACTCTAAATTTAACACCTCACTAAATATATGTGTAATTAAAATACCGACAACTTTTCACTTTTGAAAATAATTAGGAAAAGAGTTTAAACTATCTTATTTATTATTTTAACGAAGATACAAACACCTATAAGAGGTAACCAATTACAAATATGTAACTGTAACCAATTACAAATATAATTAACTACTAAGTTAATTAATTAAAATTGTCTTGATAATTGGTTGTTTCAAAACAAGAATATAAGATGTGATTTTCAATTCTAAAAGGAATAAGTGAAAACAAAATGAAGGAATTTATATTCTAATCCTCTTATTTAAGAAATACTCAAATCCTGTTACATTTTGATTAATATTCAAATCCTTTTATTTGAAGCGATATTTCTTTATATTTTTCTTCATCTTACAAATATATGTGTGATAATTATCTTTTAAGTTTGAAATTAGCATTTTAGCTGAACATAGTCACATAAGAGAGATTTAAAAAATTATGGAAAATGATGATAATATGTAAACTAGTTGTGCACTGTTAATTAATTTTATATATATATATATATATATATATATATATATATATATATATATATATAGAGTTATATATATATATATATATATATATATTAATTATATATATATATATTAGTTTTATTTTAGAATAGATTTTTTCTATAAATAATTATATTTTTGGAAGGTTACAGAATAATAAAACTATATCTTATCTTGTCACTTCCAAAAAATGCCTTGAATAAAGAATGTGGATGCATCCTCTGTCCATCGTCCTTGTCCTCTAGGTGAAACGATGCTTCGCCTTATTTGATCTCCTTTTTAGTACGAAAATGGAATTAGATTATAAAAAGTCCTTTCTAATAACACATGTAATAATCATTCAACAAACTTCATCACCTAGAGATTTTGTCGTAGGGTAACCAACTTCATCTAGATTGTCTATGCTTAAGCCAATGGAGATCCCTTCAGAAGTCAACAACCACACTATAATATATGTTATTTATGGTTTAGTTAGGGTAACACCTAAAGGATAGTACTTCTTTTAGTAAAGAAGTGTTGTTCCATCACACTTCATAAAATTCTCAATATTTGGACTTTGGGTAAAAATGTCAGTAGGGGAATCATGAAGAAGTATATTATGCAACAGAGTTTTAACCCCCTCCTTAATGGTGATTCAAAAGCTTGCATTAGAAACTCACAAGCATAACAAAGGGGAAACAAAATACATTTAGCTAAAGTAATGGCAAATAACTAAGCCCCAAAAACTCTTTGAATTCCTACTACTGATACCTTCCTCCTAACTTCTATTAATAACCACAACCATGGCTAATGATGCAATGGAACCATATTGGTCATATATTGAGCATGGAAATCGTGGGGGTGCAAAGAATGAACCTGAGAAAGAAAAAATCTTGCATAAACACTTCATCCTAAATAACTTAATCATTATTGCATGGCAATCCATGATCATCCTATCCCTATTTTATTTATACAAATATATGAAGCCTAAGTTATATTTGTAATAAGTTAACGTAAACCAATATACAATTCCAAGTCAGACCTTTATTCTTAGCTACAACCTCACCATGTTTATCCCTATGAAACTTATGCACTACTTTTGTATCATATCTAGTAAGGTAGAGAAGCCGAAATTTTGGATGAATAAAAGGAGAATAGTTATCATTTGCAGAAGTGATGATTTTTTTTAGGTATTTTGAGTATGGAGAAGATGATAAAGAATTATTTTAAGAGTCGATCTTATATGGCACTAGCAGGTCCTACACAAATGGGGAAAAAAAAAAAGAGTCACATAAGTGCCAACGTGACACTTAATTGATGGAATATTGATGGGATTAAATGTGTCATTAGTTGGGGGTTTCGATTAAATGATTTTGAAAATTTAGGGTTATTTTTCTATACTTCAAAGTATTATGATCTAACATGTATTTTATTGGAATCAATAGAATTCAAAATGAATTTTGAGTACAAAACAATAACTCCATTAGTTTGTATATATTATTTACGTTTAAAAGAATGAAATAGGGGCATATATGTTTTCATGTCAAAACTTGGAATATTTTCATTCTGTTTAAAAGAATTACATATGGATAATATTAATAACATGTAATAATTAGTTGTTGTCTTATTCCAAACTTAATAAGATGATTTATAGGTATAAAAATTTCTTTAAATGACAAAAGAATTGCAGAGCTATATATTTTCATGTGAATGGACTTTGTAATGAAAGTAGGGACAAATGGTGGGTTTAGAGACTGCGTGACCCTAAAGAAGGGATAGATGATCAGTCTAAGGTCCATGTCACCTATACATTTGCATAGACCACATGATGAAACAACTTAAAGTTTTGATTGAATAATTTGTGCACTTCTTCTTCTATAACATAATTTTAAGACTAGCTAATGTCTACTACTATGAATTAAACAATTTTTTGTTCCTTCAATATTTTCTTTCATTTTTTTTGTTGAAACATAAAATTCTAAAATGAAATTTTGATTTAAAAATAACCAACGAAAACAAAAGTCCAATAAAGGGTTCATTATCGTTAAGTCATTCATTGTTTAGATTGGATTTATCTAGAGGTTATTTAAGTCATATGAAACTATATATTGTAATATATGACTATTATTATTGCTATATATATATATATATATATAGTGTTTACATGTTTATTATAAGGCCATTTATTTTATATTTCTTAATATATAAATCTGTTTATTATTTTAAACTTAATTATTTGTATGACATATGTTGTGCCAACTTGAATAGTCTTTTGTATGGTAATTGGTATTGAATTGTTATATGACTAATGACCGGAAATTTTATTAACCCTTTGATTTTATAATCAATTGAAAATAATTATTTATTTTATCTATAATACTTTTAAATGTGTGTGCATAAGACATTAACATGCATATACACTACTTTCTTTCTTTTTCTAGAAAATCCATCTTTTAAATGCGAAGGTTGAATCAAAGAATATTGCTAATGAGCTCAACAAAGATGAAAGTTGAACAATAACAATTATAAAATTTGAAGCATAAAAATTCAATATATGATGGAATAGAAAGAAGCTTTAAAACTATTAAACATAGCCATGATGTGTTTAATAAGTGCAATATGACCGAACATAAATAGGATCATGATAGATATCAGACATAAAAAAAGAAACTATTAACTTGTATTACATTTTTAGTAATATAGACAATGATATTATGCATGAATTTATAAAGCATGAGATTGCTAAAAATAGGTGATCTACTTTGGTTACTCGATTTGGAGGAACTTAGTGACTAAATTAAGGTCAATTAAGTTTGACACATATAAAAAAAATGACACGATCATATAATGGAACTACAAGACAATAACACATTATCGCTGGAAAATTACTGGCAGAAAACATTCCGTAGTAAATTAGCGATGAAAATTGATTCTACGTTAGTAAATTTGTCGGAAAAAACATTTTCGACCACCAAAATATTCATCGATAAACATGGAGAGAAAATATTTGCTTGAGTTTTCCATTGGAATATAGTGATGGAACAGTAAAGTCCATCAGAAAAGTAGGCGACAATGGTTGGCGGAAAAAATAAGCATCTTGAATACCGACAAAACCACATTTATATTGGTAACTATCAAATTGTTCATAAATTAAATTGACGTCATTTGAGTTTAATCCAGACGACGTCATTTTATTCACTGACTTAACAACCCCAAAGCCTTCCTTCTCCCTCCCCTTTGTTATTTTCTCTCTTCTTCCCATCATCAACGTTGTCGGGTATCTTCCTTCCAAGTAGGAAAAGACTATGGGCATTAAGCCTACACCCCGTGAGTTCCTTTTGCACACACACACTAAGAAGCATAACTGTGTGACCTTCGTCAACATCTGACATAGAAAATTAAATGTATGTGAAATTTATGCTTTAATATTAATGCTTAATAATTATCACTTATTAACATAAACATTACCTTCTAATATGACCAAATACAAGAAAGCATTCAACGATAGCTTCAGCAGTCTGAAGATGTTGATTACCATCTTCATGCAGTGGATGGTATAGGGATCATCGTGGAAGGATATTTGGCTTTGATTCATTTGCGAATACATGTTATTCGCAATCCTCCACATCTAGTACAACAGCATCTACTAGGCGGTCTGCATCTAATGAAATCCATGAGCTTCGTAGCATAATACAGACATTGACAACTCAATTGCAATAGTCGATGGAGTACATAGCCCAACTCCATAATGAGGTAAATGAGTTGAAGGGGAGGGTCAACACCAAATTGTAGCAATAAGAGTATTCGCTTACACCAAATAAATAGCGTACTTGTAGTCATTTCGTATGAATTAAATACTTATTAGGTACAAATAATTTTTTATTATCAATTAAGATACTTTTTACTTTATATCATCAATCAAATTTCTGTTTTAACAAATTAAATGTAAAAAAAATTAAAATATTATCAACTGATAACTATATAAATTATGCATCAACCATAAGATTATCAAATAAAATTAAATGTAGGGAAAAATAAAAAACGATTTAATAAATTTACCGACAGAAAAACAAAGTTCATCAGTAAAATCTATTTAATTTACCGACAGCCATCTAAGTTTCGTCGGTAATGTTAGTCATTGACTTACTTATGGAATAACCAATTATGTCGGTAAATTTACCGATGGATAAGATTTATCTATTGAAATAATCTTTATGTGGCTAAATTTACTGACAACACAAAATAACCATCGGTAACACAAAATCTCTGTCGATAAATTAGCGATGAAAAATATTTATTTGTCACAAATTATTACCTACAGTCATTTCTTCGACGCCTTGGTCTGTCGGTAAATTTTGTCATTAACTTAGCTTACTGACGAAATGTGTAGGTTTTTCATCAAAAATGTCTGTCGCTAAACTCTATTTTTTTATAGTGTGCAAAAGTATTTAAGGTATATGTCAAACATGATAAATAAGTTGAGAGATGTTGTTTGCAAGTTTTCTAATGAAAATTGACTGGAAACGGTCATTAGTTCTTTGATTAAAAACATATGAATTTACATCTAACTCATAATGAGAACATTAAGATGGTAGATGATTCTACAAGTGTAATAGCCAGTTTTTCAAATTGAGGGATTAGAACCCTAGACTATGGCATAAAAGCTATATCATTGAAAATTCATAAATTACATTTCATTCACATGCATAATAATAGCATACGCACATGAATTATGATTTAGTACATATTACAAAGAATGTAAATGCACTCAATTGATTTATTCCAAGGTATGTAAGGTTTAAAATAATCATGATGTGAATAATGTATTGTTATATCTTGCATTTTGGTTTGATTGATTACAAGTAGTAAATTTGGAACTTACTGTTACCATTGGAAAATCGATGAATTAAAGTCTAGGAAAAATGTCAAGTGGTAAGACAAGTTGACATATGAAAAATTAGGAATACTAAGTCTATAAATGAATGACATTTGCATAGGTAATTAATTGATAATGGTAGCAATGAATGAGTGACAAATGGCCTAGCATATTGGTGACAATTAGCAGCTTATGGGGAGGACAAATGGATTGCATGTATGGTGACATATGTCATTGTAACTTGGTGACACATTGCACCTAAATGAACTAAGCTAGTGCAAAACATGTTTCTACTATGTTCTTCTTCACTCTTCGCTCTATTCACTGAAATACACTCTCATCCATAGCCTGGAATTTTGCTTCAATTGTATTCAACTTTCACACCAAAATCTATGCTTTTACCCTCACAAAGTTAGGTAAAGAATCAGAACATAATTGTTCTTGTTATAGCCTTTGATCCTCCAAAATCCATCAAAATCCCACCTTGAATCTATGATGATTTTGCATGCATGGAGAGCTGAATTAGCTTGATCTTTGAGCTGGAATTTGAGATAGAAAAGTAAGTAAAAGATCGTTTTCGATGGCATATTATAATAGAAATCCTAGTAAAAGATCGTTTTCGATGGCATATTATAATAGAAATCCTATGATGAATAAATTGGGAATGATTGCATGTTATATTGTCGTTGAGATTATGCTGGAATGTGATAGTAAATTGGATAGTTTCTATTTTGTTTTGATGCATGAAAGACAATAGTTATGAGCTGGAAAATGAATGATTTTGAGTTAGAAATGAGATTAGTGAGGAATTGACATATAATTAAGGTATAGTTGAGGCATAATTTAGGAACTATTATGAAGGTGTTTTAAAATTGGAATGAAGGTGTTTAAATCTGGAAAATTGCAAAAAAAATGGGTAGTCCACAATCGTGGCACTCATCCCGTAACCGTGGGCAGATGCATTAGCTTCTATCACAATCATGGGAAGGTACCCCATGATTGTGGGCAAGGCTTCGACATGGTATATTTTGTTTTGTGCAATTATTGAATCACATGAGGACAAGAAACTTTACATTGGCGTATTTGAACTTGATTGAGGCTTGAAAATGAACCTAGTTTGATGTTGGATAAAATGGTTAAGGGTTTGATAAGTTTAGGTTATTAATTGATGTTGAAACTTAAGGAATGGATTGTTTTGATATCAATGTATATGTATTTGTGATAGTTGATATAGTCTTTTTAGGTATATATATATATATATTTATTTATTTATGACGATTGATGTAGTCTTTTAGGTAGGCTATATATATATATATACACACATCAAATTATATCATAAGAAAACAAAACTTAGCCTTGTGAAAAGAAAAAGAAAAATAGTTCTTCACATCATTTCTCGTATTAAATGGGAAAACACTCAAACTTAAAACACATTTATAGTATTAATTTATATCTTATTGTAAATCGGTTAGTTGTAATTTTATACTATAATTATTTAAATACATTATTTATATTATACTATGTAATAAAGTTTATGAGATAAATGTATACATTATAAATAAAACTATAATGAGGTCATAATTATGAAATTTGTATTAAATTTTGTATCATCATTAAATTATTCATAATCATTGAGATTGAACATTAGTAGAACGTAAAAAGACTAAACATATTATTTTTTCTTCTAAAGGAAATAATTGATTTTATAAACTAAATTATGGAAATACCTAAACAAATATATGAATCCTTATTAGAGAATAGATTCACTTAAATTAACATCATGTGAGAATTCTATTTAGAACATGACTTGTATTTTATATAAATTTTCATTGTGATAATTGTATAAGAAATCATTTGATTTAAGATTTCTAAATTATCTCATATGAATATTGATATGTTTTAATTCTACTTATAACATATTCTAATTAAAGTTAACTAAATCGATAGTTATTGGATATAACATGAATTATATAAAAGTAGGAGAGTGATCAATATAAGATTCATTACTTTAAAGTGATTAGGAGAATGTTCAATTATTCTCGTTTAATATTGATGTGAGACATTATTGGCAATAGTGGAATGATACTTTGAAAATAGTTTCAAATATCATTAATAGAATAAATTATTAACGGTGAAGAATCAATATGATTGGACACAAATATAACATACATTAATTTCATACTCTATGTTTAATTGAAATATTATATGATAAAAGGACTAAAGTATACTGAAAAATCATGCAAAAAGTTTAGTCAAAACTACTTTGACATTCTTAATATTTGGATGATTATGATGTATTGATAGACGTCAATCTTGATTTATGCATACAAATTATATAATCAAAGAATTGAAGATAAACTAAAAGAATTTAATTTATTTAATCTTAAATATAATTTAGGATTATAATTTATATCAATTGCCTACATATTCAAGAACCTAATGGGTGACATATAAAGAATAGTCGAAAAGAGAAAATTGTATTTTAATCAAGTTAAACTTAATTGTAATGTTTGAGAAACTTTAAGAATAAATATGAGACATTTAATAAATAAACACTAATATGAGATAATCTTATTTGAGTACAATTAGTATTTAATTAAAATTACTTGTAATTATAATTAAAGTTTAATTAAAATTCAAATAAAATTTTAATTAAATTATTAAAAGATCCAAACATATAATAAATACGTTTAAGCTCTAAAGGAACTATAACTTCTTATTTGCAATCCACAAATGATGACATTCAACTAGAAAAACAAAACAAGGGATATCCATAAAACAAATATATGAATTTAAAATTTTTACTTTTTAGGCTTGCTACAATAACAAGCATTATGATCTTTATTTCCACAATTGTAGCCCTTTTCATGATTTTCCTTTTAAAATAACGTTTTTCTTTCTTATATTGGTTCACTTGATTTTCTTAAAGTCCCGAGTATTTTGCCATTTTTCCTACCTATTTTTCATTTTGGTACGTTGTGATGCTTACAGTTCATATTCATAGCTCCATATGAGAAAAATCCAACAGCATATATCTTAGAGGTTATCTTAGAAGCTTTAAGATGTTATCCTAATATAAGATGTCTTGTTGTAACACACCACTATCATAGAGCATATATCCGAACATCTAGAGGACATTCAAGAACATATCCTATGAGAGACACATATTAGAGTAATCATATTCACTATTATGGCATCATATAGAACATAAGTGATCATAAGTTCAACATTTCTCATTTCATTCCTTAAACTTCATTTACATTGTCATTACATCTCATAATCCATATGTGAACATTACAAATACATCTAAGAGTTTATTGTTCTTTATAAAATATCTAACATAAAATGAGATGATAACAGAAACAATCCATCTAAACCCCTCAAACATTAACTAACCAGACCTTTTAAGTCATTCCTGATTCTAAAATTGACAATACTAAACTACTACTAGATTGCCTTAAAAGCTAGATCTCCTCAATACCTGAAAAGCAATGTTGCAATTTTGATGAGTTTCGCGAACCTAGTGAGTGAATCATCATCGATGTGCTCACTCAAGTCAAAACACAACATCACAAGTATATCACATTAGCTTGAATCAATTCCCATACAATTTTGTATACCAAATCACACTATACATCATATCTCAATAAGCTCACTATAATATACACAAGTATATTATAATATACATCATAGAATCTTTTCAAAACAATCCAATCTTTCACCTCAATCATTCATATCATCAACATGTACACAAGTATTGTAGATCACTATATCAACATAATTTAGTACTTTTTCACATTCATTCACATGTACATAAACATAGCATAACATTATATCAACTCAATTTAGTCATTCTTTACAATGTTTCATATGATACATGTAAAGATATATATGTAATGCACATGAGACTCTACTATCATTTTTATAGTTACTTGATTAAGTAGTCAATATTAATATTTGGTATATATATTCTTGTATTAATAATTATTGTTAATTATTATTAATTATTATATAGTTTATATCACGAATATTTTTCATTCTGTTATTTCAACCTACTTAAATAAGTCATAGGCGTGATTCTCTGCTATTTTGATTTATTTCACACCTGTGCTTATTGCTCACAGCGTGACTTTTTTTATAATTTTTTTGTTAACATTTACTCCATGCATGTGCCACTATTATTAAAAATAATTGATTAATTAAAATATTGTTGACACATTTATAATAATTTTAATTTTTAATTAAATGTACTAAAATATTTTTGTTGTGAATTTTAATTAAATATAATTAAATTGTAATTAAATTATTTAATTGAAATATAATTAGCACATATAATTTTCATTTTAAATTAAATATAATTTTGTTAAGTATATAATACTATGTATAAAATAATGAATAATTATTGGTATATAATTAATTATTTGATTATTAAAATATAGTTACTTGATTAAGTAGTCGTTATTAATATTTGGTATATATGTTACTATATTAATAATTATTGTTAATTATTATATAGTTTATATCACTGAATATTTTTCATCCGAATATTTCATCATACTTAAATAATAGTTAATGAACTAATCATAGTTAAATAATTAATTTTGATATAATTAATAGTTATTAAAATATAATAAATTATTTCATTTATTATTAATCATTATTGGAATATATGTAATTATTTGATTTATTAAAATATAGTTACTTGATTAAGTAGTCAATACTAATATTTGGTAATATTTTTCATCCTATTATTTCAATATACTTAAATAATAATTAACGAATGAATCATAGTTAATTAATTAATTTTGATATAATTAATACTTATTAGAATATAATAAACTAATTCAATTATTATTAACAATTATTGGAATATATTTAATTATTTGATTTATTAAAATATAATTACTTGATTAAGTGGTCAATATTAATATTTAGTATATATATTCTTGCATTAATGATTATTATATAGTTTATATATATATGTAGTTAACTAAAAAAGAAATAAAGGCAATGTCACGGATGTGACTTAACTTGTTACACCCTTCAAGAAGTGTCATGGGTGTGACTTGTGAATAAGTGTATAACATTATCACGGCTGTGACTTATTTAGTATATATATAGTATTAACTAATAATATAATTAATGAAATAACTAAATATTATTTATTAATACTAATTAATAATATTTTAATATATAAGAATATATATATATTAAAATATTATTAATTAGTGTTAATAAATAATATTTAGTTAAACTACTATAATGAATAAGTCATGAATATAAAATCTAAATGACGAATAAATTTTTTTTATGGAATCATGAAACACAGAAAGACCCTTCGAATCTAGTCATATCATTTCATTATATTGACAATTTCAAAAAACTGTTCATACTATGAGCATAGTATGTTGGCGTTTGGGGAATCATCTAGTGGTTCAAGACATTTTTCTTTCAAGGAGGCACCAGGGATTTGACTTCCCCTGGGGGTAGGGTATTACGAAAGGAAGCTGATCATGTATTAGTAATATAATTACTAATATAATAAGTATAGAATTGATTCTTCCTTGGTTGATGCCCGAGTGGTTAGTAGGGACAAACTGTAAATTCGTTGGCAATATGTCTACACTGCTTCAAATCCAACTCGGCTCAATAATTCCCTAATACGTCATGCAATGATATGAAATGATACAATGCCTTTGTTTTCTCGAAACGCTTGATATGAAAAATAGGAAAAAAAAAGTCAAAATTTTTGATATATCTCTCCCTTTTATTTTTTTATTTTTTTTTTGTACAAAAATTCTCATCTTACTAATGATCTAGATTCAGATTAGGATTTTTAAGTATAAAGTCTAAGAACAAGAATAAAGAATAATGAATAATGTAAAGAAAAAAAGAATATTTTTTCATTAAAAGATTGATTATCAATCAATTTTGATTTGAAATAGTTAGGAATATCGCAAATAGAGCTATTGCAACCTCCATCAAAGGGGTAGTCCCCATCCAGGAGCTACTTTACTATATTCCGAATTCAAGGGTTTCAATAAATCCCCCACAACAGTTCATCTTGGACCAGATTTAAAACTCCCTTCAACACTTACGACGAGTTGTGGGGTCCTGAGTTAAGCCTTGGCTAAACCTTGGAAATCTTAATGCCATAATGTCTTTCAAATCCTCCTAGCTATTATCCTACTGCAATAATTCTTGCTAAGAAGAACGCCCATATTGTGGCAATTCCCCCTAGAAAGTAATGGGTTACTCCTACAACACGTCCTTGCCAATTCACAGAATTAGAAGCCTTTGCCTAATTTGCTTTTGATCTCGATAAAGCTACTCAGAATCAGTTGGCATGAGGTCAACAATTACGCGAGTTGTTCAAACAATCTCAATCAGCCCCTCTCATAGTCGAGGAATAGATAATGACTATTTATATCGGAATGAATGGTTATCTAGATTCATTAGAAATTAGCCAAGTAAGCAAATTTCTCGTTGAGTTACATACCTATTTAAAAACAACTAAACCATAGTTCCAAGAAATCATATCTTCTACCAAAATATTCACTGAAAAAGTGGAAGCCCTTTTGAAAGAAAGTATTCAGGAACAGATGGAACGTTTTCTACTTCAGGAGCAAGTATAAAGAAATGGGTCCCTTTGAATATGGATTATAATCCTTAAGTCAAAATACTTAAATAAAATTATAAATATAAAATTAAAAATATAAAATATAAAATTAAAAAATTGAAAAATGAAATAAGTAGAATCTATAACTAAAAGATTAAGTATAATATAACATAAGTATAAATGTTTTTTATTCAAACCATTCAAAATATCTTTATTTTATATTTTTATATTTTTATAGAAATCTATTAAAAGAAAGAAATAAAATTAAAAATGAAAAATATATATTCTATATAGGTATATAGAAAAATATTCTATCTGGAAAAACATTACGTCCAATAGGATTTGAGCCTATACCAAAGGTTTAGAAGACCTTTGTTCTATCCATTAGACAATGGATGCTTTTCAATTTTGTTTTTTCTTAGTTATTTTTTTTGTGCTAATAAAGAGAAAATATTGACAAAAATTTCGGGCATTGCATATTGAATTAATTCAATTATAGATTCAATTTGTTATTATTAAAATTTAGAGATTATAAAAGAATTTTTATTATATGAAAATATATAAAAAGAAATAAGAAATAGATTATAAATAGAACTATCTAGATAAAATTAGATAAAATAAATTTTAAAATTATAAATAGAATAAATAGTTATAATAATACATAAGTAGAATTATAATAATAAATTATATATATATATATATATATATATATATATATATATATATATATATATAATCCATTAATAATTCTATCTATCTAGAATTGTATCTACTCGAAAAAAATATTATAGTCTATATATCTAATAGATGATTAAAAGGGTATATAGATGAATTATGAATAATAGTATATAAATAGTATATAAATCATAGTATATATGTGAATTATGAATAAAGCGGGTAGCGAGAATCGAACCCACATCGTTAGCTTGGAAGGCCAGGGGTTATAGTCGATATTGAGTCATCATCTTTAACATCTCTAATTTAAAACCGAATATGAAACTTTGATTTCATTCGACTCCTTCATGGAATATGGAAAAATATCCACCTATAAGGTGTGAACAAAAAAAGTTTGGACCCATAACATCTATGTCAACCTTTCGCTATCTTAATGCATTCAAAACAACGTACTTTCTAGATGATCCATCTAAACACAAGAGGGATTTTAATAATCTTTCTAGTTACTTCGTTCTTTATTTCCATGTAAGAGAATCCTTAGGAAAAGCTTTTTGTTTCTACTGAGTTAAAACAAGATGTCGATAACTATAGTAAACCAAAGCCATTTTTTAATACTTAATTTAACACTTAAATACTTATTTTGCTGTAATCTCGACCATACAAAGCAAAAAAAAGACGGAAGGTTTAGTTACGATTAGAAATATACTTTTTTGTATTTATCTTATCCATAGATCCTTTACTCATACTCATTCAATTGGGAAGTCTTGATCCAATTAAAAAAAACATGTTTCGTAATCTAATAATCCAATTTTTAGATTTTTAAGTAACGATTGGATACAAATCACGAGAATTTCTATTCTTCCTCGAATTTTTCATTGAAAGGGAAAGGAGTTAATCTAATCCTTGTAAGAAATAAAGTTTTGATCAGAATATGATCCGAGGGATCCTTTAACTATTAGGGATACTAGAACGAATCGCACTTTTACCATTAAACTATACCCGCTATGATGCGATTATTGTATATAAATGAACCTTTTGTAGAGATAAAAGAATTGGACAGAATTAGGATAGAATCCTAAAAGAATCATAAAGCTTAGAATTAGAGTGTTCACAAATTTGATTTCATCAGGGGACGTAATGAGATGAAGAATCCTTGATTTGATATCATTTAATACTATCGCATAGGAATGGAAAGCGTCCTACTTATGATTATTGTTTCAACAACCCTTTTAGATTTTGAATCTAATAAGCCATTGTATTTCCTAATAGTTAGTATTTGTTGGAACAAAAAAAGACCCGTAATCGTGGGCTCGTTCATGAAAATAAAAAGGAATCTTATCAAAAAAGAATAATAAATAATAGAAAAGTAAAAAAAAGTAGTTTATTTATTTATTTATTTATAGGTTATTTCTTTTTATTTTATTAATTTTATCTATTTTAGTTAAATCAAAATTTTAGGTAAATGAACTTGGAAAATTGCCGATGAAAGTTTTCCATTATATATTTATTATTTATATAATTCATATATATTTAAATTTATATATATTTATAATAATCATAATCCATTTATAATAACCCCTAAAGAAGCTAGAGCAAGACCTAATTGAAAATGTCTTCTTCATTAGATAATTGTTGAGAGGAATATCTCCAAACATATCAACAAATTTTCTTTTAGTTATGTTATAATTATAAGAAATATGTTGCTTAGTATTTACTTGTAATGTTGTTCTATAAATATATGTCTTTCTTATCTTCATAACTAATAGATTTATATAATAAAATATTATATCCATAATTTTTTAAAAATTCTCTTTTTAGCCCGATAACGAGCTTGCTTCAAATTGGCCCAAGAACGAGCTTGCTTTAAAATCATTTTGTTTTTCATAATGAATTAATTGGTCGTTTTCATATAAATTCCATTTGTTTAAATCTTTATTTTGAACTATACAATGTTGATTAATTCTATTTTTCCATTTTTGTGGTAGTAATCTAAACTAGCTAACCTGAGATAAATTATAGTTATATTGATAAAAACTGCTTAACTAGTTTTTCCATTTATTCATTACAGAATTCTTCCAATTTTTGTCTTTTAATTCAAACGGAAATATACCCTGGATTCCTAATTTTCTTTTTTGGTAGATGTCGAGATTCATATTAAAAATTAAAAAATCCAGCAATTATAGTCATACAAATAAGGGTTAACTTTCCACTATTTCACGTAACTTTTAACTATTTCAATTAAGTAGAATCAACATGAATCAAATAGATGCAAAATAAATAAAATAGAATAAGTAGAACAAGAATAAATAGAATTGGCACGTTATGTATATTACATATATAGAATTGATATCTAAATAGATGATTAATATGAAGAGTATATTATAGATTGATCGATATTAAGCCTATATCTTTATATAGATCTTTATATAGTCTAACTTTATATATTAGGATTTATATATTATAATAATAAAACATGTCGTAGATAAACATAGATCGATAAGGGGACTAGAATCAACACTATTCTATAAGATCCGATAGTATGGTAGAAAGAATACAATTCTTTCTACCATACTATCGGATCTTATAGAATAGTGTTGATTCTAGTCCGCCCTTATTTATCTACGTTTATCTACGACACGAAATTGGAATTCTTTGCATTTTTTTGCAATCATTGATTAAGAATTAAGTTCGGGCGTATCTAAATAGATATTATGTTTACATATGGATCCCTTCGTCGCTCCACAAATATTGAATTGTATCTTTAATTTTCTTAACCCCCTGTATTAATAACTAAAATGAAAAAAAAAAGGGAATGTTAGCACATATGTGAAAAAAATATTGATCTCTATCAATAGACCCGCTAAAAACTCGAATCATAAAGTACTTATTACTGGCGCCATAGATAGATATGTTTTTAGATCTAGCATTTCAAATCCTCCTTTTTTATTTCCTTATTGTAATCAATAATGTTTATTGTAATACGTTTATTGTATTACATACTTCAATACATATATGATTAGATATATATGTAGTTAACGGCCACTCATATTTTGTTTTGTACGTGAAATCCCTAATTCAAATTGAAACGTATAATGATTTGATAGATAAGTTTCTTTTTAGTTAATATATGACCAGATTCTAGAGCAAGATTTGATAAGTAATTTTCAACAAATTGGAATTCATTTATCAACATATTTTTTTCTTCCATTCGAGTTCATTTCATAATTCTTTTAGTTGCTTTGATAGGTGCAATTGCAGTGGCTGGTTAGAGCGGGTTTATCGAAATAGAAGATTTAGTAAGAATTGAATTGGGTTGGAATCCATTTCCTATCATTTCTATTGTTTTTACTTTCGAAATATGAACACGGGAATCATTGAAATATTTGTTGGATTACGATTAAAAAAGGGGGTATTATTCCTAGAATACATTACTCTACTCGAATTAATAGAATCCAATATAATTTAGAAATTGAATTCAATTCAATTTGAATGGTTAAATTCAAAAGTCTTTACAGAAAGATCTATAAAAAACTGATACAGTTTGATTTCTCAACTCACTTAATAGTCCTTCTAAAGCCCACTTTTGCCCCATACTACAGGTGAAAGGGAAAATGTAAAGAAAACTATTAAAGCAGCCCAAGCGAGACTTACTATATCCATATGAATTATGTCCCTTATCTATATGAATATGATCGAATTTTTCATTATTGTTCATTAATGATTATTATTCACTAATACTAATAGTACTAATATACTAATGTAGTACTAATATACTAATAATAATAAAATAATATATACTAATAATAATAAATAATATAAATAATAATAGTAGAATCACAAATGCGAGTATTAAAAAAGGATTATGTCCAATACCATTGATGAAACAATCAAATAAGTAAATAAAGATTTGAATGTTTCCTATAAAAATCCTTAAGATAACAATCCTTATTATGACCTTATTATTATGGCAATTTTAGTTAATTTTATAAGGATTTTTGTAGTTTAAACTCTTCTTCAAAGAAACTCCTATAAATGTAAATTTTAAATAAAAATTCTCTGAATTCTAATTTCAGATTACAAGAGATTTATAGAAAGATTTTATTGTATTAATAGTTATGATTTGGCAACCCAATTAAGTATTGATCACCATATACCATATTAAAAAATTGAGTTCTGTCCGCTCTTTTTTTTTTAATTCAAGAACCTAAAAATTCTTTTTACATTATATATACGATATCATAAAAATATATAAATAGATACGATATCATAAAAAGCGAAAGGAGGTCAATTTAATAAATTAAATATTGATTACTTCAAAACAAAAAGTAACATTAAACAATTAAAGAATCAATTATACATATATATATATATATATATATATATATATATATATATATATATATATATATGGCTTATAAGATTTGATTCGCTTTACCTTCAACTCGAGTTTTGGGTGAAACGTTGATATCGAGCACATCGATATAAGTCTATTAGGTGTGTTTATTTTATTTAAATTGGTATGTTTATCTTTGTTGGATAGTTAGTATTGAGTTAGCTTTATTATTATTTTCTTACACGTTCAATGATATATGTTATTTAAGGATGGATATAGATTTTAAAATACTAAAAGAACAGGAAGATGCTTTAAAAATAGATAAAGAAATAATAGAAGTACAAAAACGATAATTTATTATGGAGAAAAATTATACAATCTTGTGAATGATGATTGTTAATTTAGAAGCACTTATAAATCATAAAAATATAACCAAAGATAAAGAAAAAAGATAATAAAAATAGAAGAACAAGGAGAAAGAAAAGAGATAAGTAAAAATCCTTTTATTATCCATCTAGAAAAATTAAAAGATGTCAGAAAATAGCTCAGATAATGAAAGCTATGTTATACCTGAAGTAGATAATTTAATAACACAAATTGGGAATTTAGATCTTCAAGATAATTTTATTAATATTAAACCTACAGGAATAAAAACAGAAAATTCAAAGATAACAGATATCCCTAGCACCAGTACATAACCTAATATTAGATTTAGACAGAGTCAAAGTTTTAATAGACCTGTAACAGGATATGCTAGTTTAATGTATGCTGGAACTAATTCTGATAAATACACACCTTATGAAAAGATGAAAGCAGATACGATAAATCCATTTAAAATTTATCTAGATTTAGATTGTATTGCTAACATAGAAGAAGCCATAGATAAATGGGAAACTGCATTAAGAATAGCGGTCGTAGTAAATAAAATGGATTTTGAAACAGTTAAAGGATTCATGGAAAAAAACATTATTAAGCAGTACCCAAAGATTTTGGCAAAATATAAATGAAGATACTAAACAAGCTCTGTATTTTGATCCAGATAATTATATAACTAAAGTAGTAGAGACTTTTAGATTAGAATTCCATGGTGAAGGTAAATATGTCAAAGATCCTAATACCATAACTCGATATACTACTGCTTTGATGCGGCTACAATTGTGTGATATATGTGACATAGAAAGATATATTTGTGTTTTTCAAGATTATTATTATCATATTTATAACCAAGTTACAGATACTAGTAATTATTTACCTTTATTTTTTGCTAAAATTCTAGACCCATGGGGCACTAAATTGATAGAAACTTATAATCATGGAAATATAGATACTTTGGGAAAAAGAATAGAACATGTTAGAGATAAATTCAGTAATTGGTGTGTTGATGCTATTTTAGCCCAAGCCACGAAGGGATTAAGAAAAAGAGTTTCATTATGTTGTGATAAACCAAAAATGCCAATAATGATAGGATGTGATAGTCCATATTATTATGGAAAGATAAAACGAAAATATAAAAAGAAAAACAATGTAAATATAGAAAACCTTATTTTAAGAGGAGGAAAGGAAGATATTATAAGAAAAAGGATATAAAAAACTTATAAACCAACATATAAAAGAAGAAAGACAAGTCCTAAAGAATGCAGATGTTATTATTGTAAACAAATAGGTCATTATGCTAATAATTGTCCCAAAAGAAATGAAAAAATAAAAGAAAATAGAAATAGATAGTGATATCGAAGAAATGATAAATACAGGAGAATTTATAAGAATAGATGATTTCCATATTGATTACGATGAAAGTATTTTATCATAAGCGATACAAAATATACATCGAAGAAGATCTTGATTAAATGGAAATTGAAAATATTAATCAACATATTGAACCAAGTAATAGATAATCGATAGAACAATCTAGAGAATATAGACAAGAAATACTAATAGATAAAAAAAGTTAAAACAAATCCAAAATGAAAATTTTCTTTGTCTAATTATTCGAGATTTAAAGTTAGTACTTTACAAAGATTAGGTATAAAACCAAGAAATCATAAACTATTTTACGGATTAAATATCCAAGAAAGAGCTTTAGAAGTTGCTATCACTTCTAATAAAGTAATGATACCTCTTTTAGCTAAAAAAGGATATTCTGGAAAAATTACAGAAAATTAAACCCGAAATAAGAAATACACTTGGATGGATACATATAGGAGCTATACAAATAATTATAAAATTTACTTTTAAAGAAGGGTTAGATACACCAATAGAATTAGCAATTATGGATAATCGAATAATAAATAGAGAAGAAGCCTGTTTAGGAATCCTTAGAGGAAACCTACAATATGGGAAATTAAAATTTAATATTTATCCACGATTTTCTTATCATATACAAGATAAAGATTTTGATAAAACGCTAAGTTTAATACAAGACTTTAAAAGAAAAAATTTCTTTAAACAACAAAATAGACCTTATTCGATAACATATGTAATTTCTTATGCTATATCAAATACGCATCATTCAGACTGTTTTGTAGTAAAAGATACTATAGATTTTCCTTACTTATATGATGAAGTTTGCCAGATACAAATGCCTACATTACCCAAGATAGAAGAAATTGAATCTAGACCATTAAATTTAGATTTACAAGATAAACCTTTAATATTAGCTAATAATCTGCCACCTCAATTGTCTTTTACTAATTTTGGAGTTGTTACTCACCCTTTAACTCGACAATTAAGTTCGAATAGATATAATAATAACTTAATTATAGCTAAAGAAGATAGTTTAAAGAATTATAAATTAAAAGGAGAATATTATGATGGAACAACATTTGTTCCAATAAATATATTAATAGATCTTTGGAGCTAATGGAAATTATATTAATCATAGATTATGCGTTAGATTACAAAAATATAAATTAGATGAATGACATCAATATACAAATTTTAATGGTGAATTACATTCTATAGATGAAACAATAGAGACATTAATAAAATTTGGACAAGATATCATACCTATTAGATTATTAATAGAAAATGAAGGATTTAATAGCACATTAGAAATAATGTTAGGAATAACATTTCTTGAGGCTGTGAAACCTTATCGATTACTTCTTACGGATTAAAGATAACTTATAATGGAAAATTAATCTATATTCCTAAATGACAAGTCGTTATAGTATATACATTCCTTAGGATTAACCTATAGAGAATATAGAGCAAAATATTTGCTGCGTTTATTGATAGTGGATTTGGAACATGTTTATGTAAACCAGAGTGTTATCCACAAGATTGTCATAAAGATTTACCTAAAATAAAAGGAAAAGATATATCAATTAATATTATTGAAATTAATAAAGGAATAGAAAAACTGATAATTCTATTAGGATCATTCTTAATAAAATGTCCACCTTTTTATTTTCATAATACTGGTACTGATATTCTTTTAGGAAATAAGTTCTTGCAGCTATTTCATAAAGTCACCTTTGATACCGTTGCTAATCAAATATTATTTAAAACACCTTGCCATCATTTGATAACAGTCAAAAAACTTAAACAAGCTTATGCTAAACACTTTCCTATTTCCTTTATCCCTCGCACAGCTCAACATGGTGATCTAGGATACACAGCAAAACCGATTTTTCCAAAAACAAAACCTTTATTACAATACCAGATAGAATTAAGACAACTTGACTCAGCAATTGATAGTGTAACATCAAAGCTAGAACAATGTTACACTGAAAACCCTTTGCAATTTTGGGATAAAAATCAGATATATGCTAAACTAGAAATGATAGACAAAACTAAAATTATAAGAGTAAAGCCAATGAGATATAATGAGAAAGACCAGAAGGAATTCCAGATACAAATAAAACAATTATTAGATGCTACATTAATTAGGCCCAGCCAATCACCTCATAGTTCCCCTGCATTTATAGTTAGAAAACATGCGGAACAAGTTAGAGGAAAAGCTAGAATGGTAATAAATTATAAAAAATTAAATGATAATACAATATTTGATGGATACTTTCTTCCTAACAAGAAAGTTTGATAAATAGGACAAGAAATAAAAATATTTTTTCAAAATTTGACTGTAAAAGTGGATTTTGGCAGATAAAAATGCATCCTGATAGTATTAGTTATACTGCTTTCTCTACTCCTCAAGGACAGTATGAATGGCTTGTTATGTCTTTTGGATTAAAAAATTCTCCCCAAATATTTCAACGAAAAATGGATAATATTTTCAAAGATTATGATTTTATATTTGTCTATGTTGATGATATTTTAGTTGCATCTAATAATATGAATGCTCATTTAAAACAGTTAGACAAATTTGTTGATATCTGTATAAAATATGGATTAGGCTTATCAAAAAAGAAATCAAAAATTTTACAAAATAATGTAGAGTTTTTAGGTATTAAGGTAGATGGCCAAGGGATAGAGCTACGAATCATATTGTAGAAAAATTTCTCAATTCCTAATATATTAATTGATAAAAGCAAGTACAAAGCTTTTAGAGTCTTAACTTATGCTTCGATTTTATAAAAGATTTAGCCAAATTAAAAAACCTTTTCAAGATTTACTAAAAAAGATAAGATATTCAGTTTTACACTTGATTTAGAAAACCAAGTAAAAAGATAAAAGAATTATGTTTTACATTACCAAAGTTATATTTACCAAGTGAAAAGATGATTCAATATTAGAAACTGATGCTTCAATTCTATTGGAGTGGAATATTAAAGATAAAGAAAAATAGGAGAAAGTTTATGTAGATATTGTTCGGTATGTTTACCAATACTGAAAGTAGATACTATATAAATGAAAAAGAATTATTTGCAGTAGTAAAAGCTATAAAAATTTATTGCTTTTTACTTCCAAAAAGATTTTGTTAAGAACAGATAATACACAGGTCAAGGCATTTATTAAAAATAATCTCCCTAGTAGACCTGAATATAAAAGATTAATTCGATGGCAAATATTACTTTCTGAATATGATTTTGATATTGAAATTATTAAATCTGACAAAAATATTTTAGAAGATTTTCTTACTAGAGATGGAAGACCATCAACACCAGATATTGAAAGAAGTCCGTAAATTGGATACTGAGATACGTCATATTAAAGATAACATTTCAGATTTCATCGATATTGCTAATCTTCCAAGTGTGTCCTGTGAAGTTGCAAGTCTCTTAAAAAGAGGAAGTGAACTCATGCAGATAAATGTTGAAAATTGTGAAGATATAAGCCTCGAGATAATCGAATATGTTGTTGGATCTTGCAATAAACCTAATGCACCCATAACCAAAGAAACACCCAGAGAGACATTTCTTAAAGAAAGCAAAATAGATTTAAGGCCCAATCATTCTCCTAGACCTTCCACTACACCACAGATATTAAAAGAAATAACCATGGTCTCACCAGATGTGGAACAACAACAATAGATAATGAGAGACTTATTTCATCTCTCAAATACTGAAACCCGATATATTGATTTCTCTGGAATTTATCCAAGAATCAATTATTTACAGGAATCAGACTCACAAGAAATTCAATATTGGTATGATTTTGGAGCCCTCAATTCGATATATATAACTTCTCCAAATTTTCCTGAAATAAGTTTTTTACCTCAATGGATAAAAGACGGGGTTCGAGATTGTTATCTCAATAATCCCACCATAACTCCAACAGATATTCTAGTATTAAAATTTTTATCAACAGGACCCGATTTTAATACATATGGTAGATATCCAGTTTATCTGTAACACTCCACTCCCGCGTGACCCGGACCCGACATCGACGGTGATATCCGAGTCCGTGCCTCACGAAGGTGGCGTGCTAAAACATTAATTCAGTAATCGGTACACATTTATTTTTTTTAACAGTGTATATACAGAATTCAATGCCCAATTTGGGTCCTCATTCAAACATATACAAATTTCATTATACACAAATTTCGATAGCCACTTGGGCCCATTTCCCAAATACAAATATACACCTCATTACATAAATAAAAACATGCAATGCAGACGCGAACTGATCCCGACTTTTGCCTTTCACTAGAATCCTGCAAAAATATACTCCCATTGGCCTAACGGGGTATTCTTCTGATCCTGAAAAATAATTACAAATTTTGGGTGAGTTTGGCGAACTCAGTGAGTGACCATCATCGATGGCTCACTCATCACATATCACATAAGACATATATTTCATAAGTCACATTTCATTTCACATTTTTTTCCCATATCACACATGTTCATATTCTTTACTTGCCATTTCCCATGTCAATTGCACAATTTCATGATTATTTCACATTCACTATCAGTCAACCATTTATGTCATACATATGTAATGCATATAAGACTCACTTTTTATTTGTGATTTTTGTTATGACCGAGTGTCTGTACTGTCCCATAAAATGGCTCATTAATAACTGTCCCATATATGGCTCATTGATAACTGTCCCATGTAGGGCTCTTTGATAAATGTCTCATGTAGGGCTCTTTGATAACTGTCTTATGTAAGGCTCATTGATAACTGTCCCATGTAGGGCTCATTGATAATTGTCCCATGTTGGGCTCTTTGATAACTATCCCATGTAGGGCTCTTTGATAACTGTCTCATTTAGGGCTCATTGATAACTGTCCCATGTAGGGCTCTTTGAACATTGAGTTTGTAGCTCTGATCGGTGGCTACTCGGGTCACAATTACCATTTTGTTTTATGCATTCATGCAATGGAATGCATCACTCACAATTACTCATCCCATTCAATCACTTTCTCATATCATCGGATCTTAGTCCGGCAATCCACATTAAAGTGGAGCATTTCACAAATTCATTTATAACTAAATGGACTTTTACCAAATACATATTTACACATCAATCAACCAATTGATAATCAACAGCACTTCAATATTCAAAACAATATCACAATCATCGGACAGTGGTCCGGCATTCCACATTTAAGTGGAGCATTACATAATTTCATTAATGTTCACATACACTATTAACAATTACGTATTTCATCGGACCGTGGTACGACATGTAGCAATCAAATAATACACATAGGTCATCACATTCACATTCAAGGAGCATTTCAACGTTCCAACTCCCCCAATACACAGTCATTGGACCTTTAGTCCGGAATTCCACAATCAAAACACAATTTATAACCCTTTACATACACATTTAATAATCAGTCAATTTAATTTTAGCAAACAAAACAATCAAAGAAAGGAGATCATCTCGGTCTACTCACAGTACGCTCCAGATTAGCAAATTTCTTCCCATTTCCGGATGCACCTTTATGCAGATGTTTAACCTGCACAATCACAATTTATACAAAACCCTATTCATTCTAAATTTCCAAATTCCAATTTTGCAGAATAATCAAAAATCACATAACCATTCTTCCATCATTCTAACCCAAATTTAGCAACATTTTCAAAGTATAAACACTTTCTTCCTCATCCAAGACAAAATCCCTAATTCAAGGGATATCGAAATTGAACAATTTATACCATCCAATCACCACAATTGGTCTTAGAAAACTCAATCCCATACAATCCTCAATCTATTTAAACCAGATTTCATTCAAATAATTGATAAGTCGAAAATTGTCCTTACCTTCATGCTCTCCCAAATTCGAAAATTTCTTAGCTCTAGAGGAAGCTCTCATCTTCCTCTACCTTTTTCCTTCATGGATCACCATAAAAATCACTCTAAGAGAGCTTAGAAAATCAATACCTAGTTTACTCTTTCTTCTTTCTTCTTTTCCCATCCGAAGGCTCTCGACTCTTCTCTCTGTTATTTTTTTCTTCTGTTATTTTCTAAGTGTCGTTCATCACTGTGTGTTCCTGCTATTTAAACAAAGCCCCACTTCATTACTTTACCAAAATGCCATTAATGAGTGCCAAATGTCCCACTTATGAATCAAGACCTTAAGTGGTCTGCCAACTTTACCCTTCATGCATTTCTATCCCCCGAGGGGTCACCCAATATCACTCCAGAAATCGAACGTCTTAGGGGCTTAATTGAGGTCGGACCTCTTCAGAACATTAGTAGCCCCATATCGCTAGTTCAATTTGTGACAAGAATCGGATCGTTAGGAGCTTTCAAAGCTCAAGGTATCTCCAAATTATTGACCCATGCTAAGAACAATATCCAGCTCAAACTTTTTCAATCGGTCATCTCACTTTGATCCGATCAGTCTTTCTCAAATAAATCTCAAAACTATACGTTTGGTATGGAGAGATAGCGGGATTTCATTGGAGTCCACGCTTTAACAATCAGATCGATCGGCTAACAGACAAAGAGTTATGGCCAACAAATTGGAGAGAGGTAGGTCGGCCAAAACTGAACAAGCATAGGCGGAGCGATGCGCCTATGCGAGGCGCTCGATCGATCGACCCAAATAGCATAACGGTGCGCCTTCGCAAGACGCTCGATCGATCGACCCAAATAGCAGAACGGTGTGCCTTCACAAGGCGCTCGGTCGATTGACCCAAATAGCAGAACGGTGCGCCTTCACAAGGCGCTCGATCGATCGACCCAAATAGCAGAACGCTGCGCCTTCACTGTTAGAGTAGTGCCCTGAAGGCAATCGCCTTTAGCGCATTTTGTACAAAGTTGTGTACATACTTTATGAATAAATAAATAAAAGCATATTTCATTAACTTGTTGTTTATAATTTATGAATGGATATTGATCTATAAGCAAATTAATGAAGTCCATGATATATGACATAGCATGAAGGAAATTGTGATGTGATCATACTACTGAGATTCCTATCATGTGCAATTATGTCAGTATCTAAATTATCCCTAGTCATAGGATTACTGAGACTGGACATCGGTAATCCGGAGAGACTAGTACATCTCAAGCTCCTTGATTTGATCAGCGGTGGATCTCGGTCGTAAATATGAGATATTTAGGGTTGAGATGTGGATGCTTACTAGAGGCGATAAGTACATTAGATGACCTGCTATGAGATCATCACATGGATGTCCTATTCTAATGTCAGTGATAATCTCATCATAGCAATGATGCAAGTATCCTTAGACTTGAGGTGCTCAAGGATATCTTGGATCTTGATTACGTGCTTTGACTCCATTCCTTGTTGCACTTACGAGGTCGCTCATAGGGTGGTGATTGGGTACAACTTGAGGTATTCAAGGTAATTGAGTAGCCAATAGAGGATTCACCACTTCTGTGATAGCAGAAGATGATACCCATGGCCTCTTGTCAGGGTCATTACTTGGAAGTCTCTGGCCGGAGCAAATATGTCATGAAAAATGTCTCCATTGACATATAAAGTAATGAGTCCCAGGACGAGAACTGAAATCACTTGAACTAGATTTGACGTAGTCAGTCTAGTAAGAGTTGACACATTGCCCATACTCATAACCAAGTGGGGTATAGCATGGTGAAAGGACGAATTGCACGGTAATTGTCTATGGAAAGGTTCGTGATATGGTTCATGATGAATACATGTTCATTCGTCAAATCAATTACTTTCCGGTCAATTGGGGGTCATGATGTGTTGCTAGATACCGCTCATGACTTGCTTGGATTAAGTGTTAATCTAAGTGGCCAACATAACCGGGAACCTAATGGGTCACACGCATAAGAGTGTCTCGGAGAATTCGTAAAATAGTTTTGGACAGAATTCCAATATATGGACAGCAGTAGCATTAAATGGATCCCGATGAGATCGAGATATGTCCCGATGAGATCGCGACATCGATATTGCTGAAAAAGGTTTTCGGTGGTTTTTTCATACCGGGACCCGGTAGGATCGATCCCAGTGTAACTGGACCACTTCAGCATTTATTTATATATAATTAATATATATATATATATGTTGCTACGTGGATGGAAGGAGAAGATGAGAGAAGCTTCCTTTAGCTTTAATAAAGTAGCTTTTAATGTCTTTAAAAGTTAAAGACATGTGTACTAAAAGACAAAAAATGAAGAAGAAAGATGAGCATGGTCGTAGGTTTTGTATAAAAGGTTTAAAAAAGGTTTTAAAACCTAAGTTGTCTTTGGAAGAAAGAAGATCATCGAAGCTCATCATCATCTTCTTCAAGACTCTTTTCTTCTCCAAGCTTCTCTTCCATTGTTATTCTCCAAGCTCTCCAAGGACAAAGGTAAGAGCTAGCACTCTTTAATTTGTTCTAGCTATTCCCGGGTCAAAGGGTTTGTCCCGGTTAGATTCTCCGGTCTCTGCGTGGATACCATTAGAGACGGTCTCCTTTGGTCGTTATGGTTTGAGTTTGTTGTATAGACACATGGATCCTGACTTTTGGGAAGGTCCCGGAACAAAAAAATTTTGTTTTTCGCACCGTGGGCATGTGATGCTCACACCGGAATTTTCCTGCATTCACAAGGCGCTCGGTCGATCGACTCAAATAGCAGAACGGTACGCCTTCACAAGGCGCTCGGTCGATCGACCCAAATAGCAGAACGGTGCGCCTTCGCGAGGCGCTCGGTCGATCGACCCAATTAACAAAGCGGTGCGCCTACATGAGGTGCTCTGTCGATCGACCATATTGGCAGAGTCATGCCCCTACGCGAGGCGCTCAGTCGATCGACCAAATTGGCATAGCGGTGCGCCTACTTGTGACGCTCGATCGATCGGGCGTGTGTAACCGCTCGATCATCAGGGGTCGGTCGACCATCAGAGGTCGGTCGGTCAGAGCCCGCTCGGTCGATCGGCCTTCAAAGGTCGGTCGGTCGACTAGCACCTGATCCGACCTTTAAACTTTTAACACAACTTTCGGCCCCGTACTCCAAATTTTTACAATCTTGGTAGGGATAGAAAGATCACAGACGCTCTTCAACTTTCATTTAGAACTTAACACCAAATTCAATCGCTAAAAGAGTCAAAAGTTCCTGCAAAGGTGGCTGCTCGCCAACTTCATCCAAAACCAACTTCCGAACAAGCAAGCATCAAAACTTGTAACTCCATTTTCCATAATTCCCATACTTTATATCAATGAACAGCTGAAACACACTATACAACTCTCATGAAGACCACATTCACACATTCAACCAAAATCCATAACAAAATCATCAAAGTTCAGATTACAAAAATTCCTATTACCGTTTATGCTGCACACATAACTCACTTTCAAAGCAAACTCCAACCCTCTTCAAGCCACAACCAAGTCACAACCTAACCTTGAACACAAGTCCACACGTTTGCAGCAACTATCCTCAACTATCTCCCATTAATTAATACTCATTTAAAAGCTATGCAAACTTAATCCAATTTAAACCACATCAGAACACAAATTGCTGTAACGAATCAGTCTTCATTTAAAACATAAAATAAATTTTCAAACGTTCACATAACAATGCATATCATAAGGTCACTCATTACAGCTTTGCCAATTATTCATGAATTACAATAAAGCATATCACAATGATGTCACAATAGCCCATTGATCAAAATACCATATGATCACATAGGCAACACTTTTATTTCTTTCCACATAAACATAAGGCATCTTGCCTTTCACTCAATCAAAAATGGATCAAAACAAATGCATATGTAACACTTTTCTAATTTATCACGGTGTTGTGGCCGAGTGCCTAAACTGTCCCAATATGGACGCATTAATCGTTGATCCCGATGCTTTAAATCACTGTGGGCACGAGACCTAATTATGTTGAGCTTTTAGCTCTGGCTGCTCCGGTCACAACTTTCATTTTCTGATCATGCACTCATGAATGAAGTACACGTGTAACCATTTAACAATATACACATCACAATCAAGTAGTTCTCAAATTCCCATATGTGTGTAAACTTGCCAATGCATTTCGGGTTCTAACCCTTAATATGGGGGCGGGATGTTACATTATCATTTGATACAGCTGGGAAAAGATGATTCTTTCTCGATAGCTGTAAATCAGACTAAATCTAAAGATTTTATTAAATTTGAAGAAAAAGATATTCATTATTGAAGAGCAATTGGAATAAGGATAGTTCTTCAAGGCATGGAAGCCAGCTTTAAGAAAGGATTTCGCACATATGGTGGTCAAAAGATACACTCTTCAGTAATGATTTCTCCTGCTAAGACTACCCCGATAGCTGCTCATAATTTCCTCCAGACAAAAATGAAGTTACTCGAATCAGGAGTCATAAGATCGAGCCCACAAGCTCAGCAAAAAATGTCTTTTTTAAAAACACCAAAAAGATATCTGTCCTGCATGCACGATCCCACAAAAAGATGAAAAGGACAAGAAGACACCTATAAAAGATGATAGCGATTGAAGACCAACGTGTCCATAACAATGGAACCAGAGGTTGCTAAAACTACATACGTGTTCGGTGTAAAATAAATCTTGTACAAATATCTATAACAATGTTTTACTTTTCGTTCGCTATAAATATTTAAGCTCTTAGACAACAGAAGGCAGATCACTCACTACTACATGCCTTCTTCACTCTCTTGTATCACTACCATGAAAAATAAATAAACTCTTCCCTTTCTTATACCATTCTCTACTTCCCAGAAACAAATAGAAAAAGTCTAAACACTTTCTTACTTCCTTCTTACGCCTAGAGGTAGGAAACGAAACTAGGTTGTGCTAGTTACTACTGAAGGAACTTCAGGAGAGTTACCTATGTCTATAGGTTAGGGCTGAAACGCTCAATAAAAGCTCCGTGGTATGACCCGGTAGTATTCTGATCAAAGCGAAGTTAGGTAAGGAAGCGTGTTGGACCCCTTCTATTTTACTTCTGGTATAGTTGAGAATAAGTATAAGAAAACTCTCTCATCCATCATGAATGTTGAAGCTTATGGAGAGCATCTAGTACGACTAGATTTGTCCACGAAAGATAGCATAAATAGTATAATCAATGAGTTAAGATTATATTATGCTGCTGAACTTGAAAATAACAAGGATATAGCAAATAGAAGACCAAATTATAAAGCAATGATGTATTTCATGTCAAAACAAATCTAGATATTGGAATTCATCAGGAATACCCGACATGAAACAAAAACTATAATAGACTTTACTCTCTTGGAACTACAAGAAAATGAAGAAGGATTTGGACCACCCTCTACTCCACCTGGATTTGACTAATACGACCTAGCTAGATATGATGAAAAAGGAGAAAAATGGACCTCGCACGGAAATGAATGCGTGGTGGGCTCATAAGATTTGATTCCGCATTACCTTCAGCTCGAGTTTTGGGTAGAACAGTGGTATATATATATATATTCTATTTTTCATTAATAAAATTTTTTATTATTAATTATATAAAAATATTATTATTAATTATATAAAAATATTATTATTAATTATTTAATAAAATTTATTATATTAAATATTATATTATATTTGATTTATATTTAAAATATTTTATTTATATTTATATTTAATATATTTATAATATTATAATATAAAACATCTAAAACAATAACTAAAATCAAAATAATAAAAAACTAGAGTTTTTCACATCTTAAAGGGAGTTAAATTATTTCAACGTTTGATTTTTTATTTATCGCTCCTGAAAACTTTTTGAATTACTAGTAGAAAGAGATTTCGATAGCGAAAAAGCTTTCAACGCTGAGTAATATCCTTTTCGCTTCCAAATCTTTTTTTGAATACGCTTTTTTGATAGAGAAGTACGTTTTTCTGGAACTTTCATTGAAAAAAACAATTTATTTAGTATAGTTGGATGTAAAAGGCATCTATAGTTCAAAAAATTGATTTTTACTATTCATTAATTATTTATTGAGTTTTCAAACTATCCTCTGTTTATAAAAAAGGAAAGTTTGCCCGGTTCGATTTCGATTTCGATTTCTATCATTTTTTGTTCTATTCTACTTATGTATGTGTATATGGGATACCGTTATAGTTACGGCCGCCATTCACTGGGGCTTCGATCGCCAGCTCCCCTGTCATCAAGTCACCAACTTCCTCGACCTTCCGGCACTGGGTAGGCATCAGAAGAAGTTTCGAGAGTTATGAAGGAAACTTTGAGCTCATATTAGTCATAGGTTAAGAACAGGAATTGAACTCTATGAGATCGAATCTCTCGTTTTTCCTTAGTAGCTCAGTGGTAGAGTGGCCAGCTATTAACTGATTGGTAGTAGGTTCGAATCCTACTTGGGGAGATTTGATTCATTCTGAGTTCAAAAATTCGGAATGAAAGAATTTGCTTTGACTGCAAAATTGAGAAATTCTATGGCTCGTATCGCCAAATGTTCGGGAGTTCCTCTATTAAATCCTTTTCCTTCTTCTTATTGTTGGATCTCTCGTTCGTACACATCTTCTCTTTGTATCCCTTTCCCGAGCCTATAGTGAGTTACAGATGGAGCTCGAAAAGGTTTTAATTAATTGTTTCTTGTTTATCATTCATTGACTTTTTGTTTCAACAAGAAGAATAGGAAAGAAAAAAAATAAAAAAGAAGCCAATCCCAAGGAACAGTAAAGCTTCATAGGGTCTTTCTGTCTAAGTACAGGTAGTCTGCATCTTCACAGACATGTCTATTTCACCAAACCTCTCTCCGAGACTGTGCCCAAATCGTTACACCTTTTGAATTGCAGATATAGAAATGATAGAATCGTTTATGATTAGACCAAATAAGAGTCTCAGATACAGATGAAAGAAGATCAACTCATAAAAATGCGTAAAAGATATTAGTCACACTTAAAAGCTGAGTACTCTACCGTTGAGTTAGCAACCCAAATAACAAATAAACTTTTCTGGGGAAGGCGGTAGAAAGAATTCATTTCTTTCTATACAATAATTAGGAACTATTCGTTCTTTTTCTTGATTGAATCTATTTATTCCATATTCAATTCATAATTCCAAACGAAAAGGCAACTAAAAAGTGTATCATATCTGAATCTAACTAGGGTTCACGATGGTGGAGGAACTGAATCGAAAAAAAGAGGGATTCTAGTTGTAAGATATCTAATGAAACTGTCGCTGGAATTGAGATCTCATTCAAAGAGAAAGATATCAAATATTTGGAGATTTTTTTTTTGTATATTAGATGGATGATCCGATCCGCAAGGATCATGATTGGGAATTGTTTGATCATCTTTCTTCGAGGAAGAGGCGAAACATAATCAAGTTGAATTCAGGACATTTATTCGAAATCTTAGTGAAAGACTGGACTTGTTATCTCATGTTTGCTTGTCATGAAAAAAAAATCCCAATTGAAGTGGAGGGGTTCTTCAAACAACAAGGAGCTGGGTCAACTATTCAATCAAATGATATTGAGAATGTTTCCCGTCTCTTCTCGAAAAAGAAGTGATTATTTCTTTGCATAAAGAAAACAAAAAAGTTGAGGGAGGGGTCAAACTTTCTTGTAATTTTGAATTTATAAAAATAATTCAAATAAATCTAATTAAATATAAAATGTCTAATTAAATGTAAAATAAAATGAAATGTGAAAAAACAACAATTCTAAAAAAATAATTCAAAATTTTGATAAAATATAAAATCAATCAAATACAAAAGGTCCAGGATCTTGATACAATCTATCTCATTATTCTATGTAGTATAATCTCATTATTATCTCGTAATATAATACTCAAGTAGAGCTTTTCTCATTTATCATATTTCTCCCAGTAGTTCATTGAATTTAGGTTTATGAAATTTTAATAAAATATAAATCAAATAGAATAAAATAATATTTAATATAATAAATTTTATTAAATAATTGATAATAATATTTTATATAATTAATAATAAAATTTATATAATTAATAATAAAATAATAAACTTTTATTAATGAAAATAGAAAATATATATTAAAATTTTGATTCTTTAATTGTTTAATGTTACTTTACTATTTTGAAGTAATCAATATTTAATTTATTAAATTGACCTCCTTTCGCTTTTATAATATCGTATCTATTTTTATATTTTTATGATATCGTATATATAATGTAGAAAAAGAATTTTTAGTTTATGAATTAAAAAAAGAGCGATGAACTTGATTTTTTTATATAGTATGTGACGATCAATACTTAATTGGGTTGCCAAATCATGACGATTAATACAATAAAATCTTTCTATAAATCCCTTGTAGTATTGAAATTAGAATTAGAGAATTTTTATTTAAAATTATATTTATAGGAGTTTCTTTATAGAAGAGTTTAAACTAAAAACATCCTTATAAAATAATTAAAATTGCTGCAACAATAAGCTCATAATAAGGATTGTTATCTTAAGGGTTTTATAGGAAACATTCAAATCCATATTTACTTACTTAGATTTAAGGAAAGGAATTTTTATTAATTTGTACATTTCTTAATAATTTGTATATTTACTAAAAAGTATTCCATTGAATTGATTCTTTCAAGTTCGACGATTGAATAAAATAACTTATTATAATTTCAAGCAAGCCGCTATGGTGATAAATAGGATATTTTATTTTATATCATTAATACTACTTATTCAACAAATTGGATTGATTGATACTGATTGATTTTCTGTTACGATAAATTGACAAAACAATAGCCAGCCTAATAGTTGCTTCAACAACTGCGATAACTATAACAAAAATTGAGAAAATATTTCCTTTTAATTGGTGATTATCAAAAAAGTCAAAAAATGTTACCAATTTTATATTAACGGCATTCAGTATAAGATCAAGACATATAAAGGCTCTAACCATATTTCGACTCGTGATCAATCCATAGATACCAATAGAAAAAAAAATAGGCACTTAAAACAAGTATAGGTTGGAGCATGGTCAAACAACTCCTTATTAATTTCGATTTATTTCGATAAAAAAACAATTCAGTTAAACATCAACAAATTGGATTGATCAGAATAAGAATGTCACAAGGACAGACGAAAGAAATATATTGATAATAAATCAAATAAAACAACTTATACATTAATAATCTTTAAATCAATTTGAAATAAAATGGATGTAATAAGATAGACCGAAGTTTAATTTGAATTACGATTGACAATTCTAAAGATTTATTATTGATGAGCCACTGCAATTGCACGTATCAAAGCAACTAAAAGAATTATTAAAATGAACTCAAATGGAAGAAAAATATCAGTTGATAAATAAATTCCAATTTGTTGAACATTACTTATTAAATCTTTCTCAAATAAAAAAAATCATGTATTACTTTCAGACAGTAGTAAAGAAGGACAGTATTCAAGATCTCACCTAAAACTTACAGCAGCTTGCCAAATAAAGGCTAATAGAAAAAAGAGCACAGAGATTACTGATATAACATCCTAAATAATTAATTTTGATATAATTAATAGTTATTAAAATGTAATAAATTAATTCAATTATTATTAATAATTATTGGTATATAATTAATTATTTGATTTATTAAAATATAGTTACTTGATTATTAATAATTATTGAAATATATTTAATTATTTGATTTATTAAAATATAGTTACTTGATTAAGTAGTTAATATTAATATTTGGTATATATGTTACTATATTGATAATTATTATATAGTTTATATCATTGAATATTTTTCATCCTATTATTTCAAGATACTGTACTTAAATAATAGTTAATTGATTAGTTTTGATATAATTAATAGTTATTATAATATAATAAATTTATTCAATTATTATTAACAATTATTGAAATATATTTAATTATTTGATTTATTAAAATACAGTTACTTAATTAAGTTGTCAATATTAATATTTGGTATATATGTACTTTATTAATGATTACTATATAGTGTATATATATATAGTTAATTAGAAGAACAAAAAAAAGAAATAAAAGAGATGTCACGGGTATGACTTAATGTGTCACACCGGTGACATAATGAAGGACTAAAAAAAACAAGATAAATTCAGATTTGGAGAGGTAGAACAATATGTTACGAGTTTTTTGGTTTAAATTTTATGTTATTTAGAGATTGAGAGAAGAAGTTATGGCTAAAATATTAAAGGATATTTAGATTTCAGAACTATCTCCTCTTCTATAAACCTTTAAAGTCCCAGATTCCAGTCGTTCGTGTGACGTCATGGTCGTGCTTATGCACAATCGTAACCCGTGAGATGGATCACCAAAGTCATAATCACAGGCGTGACTTCTAAAGATGGTTGACTTTATGTTGGGGACTTCCTCTTTTAATACTTTGGATGTTATTAAAATGGAGTTTTACCTTATTATGTAATACGTAGCATTCTTATTTACAAATTATATTAATACATACTACTTAATTATATATATATATATATATAATTAATCATTCAATTATTAATTATGAATTATAATTGAACAAAAGTTAATGAAAAGTAATTAATTTTTAAATAAATCATATTTTAATCAATTGATTAATTATTCATCATGTAATAATTAATCAGCTAATTAATAATTCTTTCATTATAGAATTTAATTATGATTTAGTTGTTAATTTAGTTTATTATTGTATTATATTAATTAATTAATTATTATTAATTGACTATTAATTATGTCCTTAGAAATTTTTATTTTTTAATAACTATTTTATTAAGTACCTAATGTTAATATTAATTTTATATGTTATTTATAACTTTGCATTATTAATTGTTCATTGTTGTTAATTTTATATACTAATATTAAATTTAAATCTTAGTCATAACTGTTTATTATTGTTAAATTTTATATATTTGTAACATCCCACCCCTCTTGGAAGGGTAAAATAGTAAAATTGGCATAGGATGAGACTAATAGGGAATATTTAGTACTGTTCATGCATAATAGGATTGATACGCAGTATCAATTGTGTACATGGAATTACGGTATATGCATTCATGATAATTCTCGATAATTGGGCCTAAAGCAATTTTATTGTGATTAACGGGGTTATGGGATTTGAAAAATTATTCGAAAAGGCGCCATTGAGCGTTTTACATTTTTTTGGGATTTATAGAAATTTTTCGAATTTTCGGAGAAAATTCGACCGCAAAATCGCCAGAATCGCCTAAACATGTTTTGGGGTAGAAAAGGTGATTTTCGTGATTGAAAAATTATTTGAGTGCAATTTGTTACATGTTTTATAATTTTGGGAATTTCATTAATTCTCGAAAAATGATTCGTAAATTCGAAAATTTTGGACGTAAAATCGCCAATTAATGAATCCCACGATTTTCTAGTGGCGATATGTTGCTACCCAATGGCACTGTATTATGGAGTATATTATTGTGGGAGTGCAATTAGGATCATTGGAGTTGATTGAGTTCGTTTTTGATCTGGACTGGATTAAAGAATCATTACTTTGACTTTTCTTTAAAATTGTTAACCAATGAGAATTTGCCATTGAAAAGGCAACATTAAATGCTCCTCCCAAAAGCTCTCGAACGTGTACATGTTTAAAAGAAGGAAGGATGAGTGTTTTGTATTGAAAACACACTTCTCCATTAATCTTCTCCTTTAAACCATCGAAAATTGGCTCTCTTTTACTCATCTTTCTCCATAACTCCAAGCTACTCTCTTTAATTCCATCAAAGCTAGAAGATGAGCTTTGTGTATACTTGAGAAGGGAAGGAGGTTGATACTTTGGTGTAGAAGTTAGAAAGTGGTTGTTGAAGGTTTGAAGGAGGTTTTAATTTGGTAAGTATTCATTTAAGGTTTAATCTTTAAATGGTGTTTTGCATATGGAATTAAATGCCATGATAGTAAGGAGTGATTAATAAAAGGTTTAGTGCATGTATTAGGTTCATGTAGGCATTAAAGTGATGATTCATATGGTTTGAAGAAATGGGTTTAAGGCTAGGTGATGTTGAGTGGAAAGTAGTGATATAGTTTGATATTAAATTGAATATGGATAATTATTTGAGTATTTGAATTGAGGAATTTAAGGCTGCCAATTTTTCAGTATTAACCCTAGTATATGTATGACTGTAGTAATATTTAATTTGTATTTATTTGGATGTCTAGTGATGTGAAGAAGGCATTGGAAATGTTAGAACTAAGGTTAACATTAAATCTGGAAAGTTAGAGTTGAAATTGATGTTACTGATTTATTCATACCTTATTGTGTAGAAATGCAAATGAGGTAAGGTTAGTGGCCACTGAAACTTTGGAATGTTGGCTTCAATTTAGTGTGAAATAGGTGTTGTTAAATTTCAATGATAGAAGGGTGAATTTTTGCATGGAAAGTTACTGTTCCATGCCTGTGAACAGTAACCGAGACCACAACATATGAACTTTGCTGATTTTTATGAATTAATTGAGATGGAATTAGGAGAAATGGTCCTTATGGAAGTTGTAGCATATTGAATTATCTTTCCATTGCTACTGATATTGCTATTTTTAGAATTGTATATTGTGAGATATGAATTGATTACTAAGGACTGGTTTTTGAGCATTTTGGATGAAACCTAGCTTAAGTGTGATTTTGTGAGTTTACTGATTAGAGGCAATTTTAACATTTTATGTGAACTGAATTGGTGTGAGTGAACTTCTGAAAAGTTGTAGAGGAAGAGATTACCTTGAAAATGATATATGGTGTGTAATTTTTAGAAGTCAGAATTGGGAGTTATGATTTTGCAAAGATTGACCCTACATTAGGTTATGAATGGCTGATCATAACAGTATCTTCCATAACAGTTTTGAAATTGTTAGAGATCGAATTGGATGATGAGTGCTTCATGAAAATTGAAGTTTGAGATGTTATCTTTACAGGGATATAAAGTTCTGATTTTACTGACTTGTGTACAGGGAGATATGCTTGTTGTAAGGTTACTGCCCAAATTGAAGGATTGCAGGGGCAGTAACGTTAAATGAATTAATTGACTTGCTTAGAAATAGAATCTGATTTGGATTGTTCATGAAAGTTGTAGATGACATTGTGAACTTATTGACCATATTTTTGTGGTAATTTATTTCTGAAGAATCAGTAAGTTATGAAATTGCCAATGTACTGCCTTGTGACAATGAGAATTGAGTAGGCAGTAGGTTTGATGGGATTTTTGACACCCTTAGGGGTGAGATTGATTTTTATGGTCTTCTTGAGAATTGTAGAGGGTTTCATAAGCTTTCCAACAAGATATATTTTGTATTTTTCTGGATTGTGTGCTAAGAATTATGGGTATTGAAAGTTGGATTAAAAATCAGGAAAAAGGGGAAGGGGAATGGGAATTTTGCCTGATCACTAGGGTGACGCCTCACCCTAGTGACGAGGCTTAATGAGGGGCAGCGTCACTAGGGTGACGCCTCACCCTAGTGACGAGGCTGGATAAAACAGCCTCGCTGGAGCGAGGCTGGTTTTCTTTTTATTTTATTTTATTTATTTTGTTATTATTATTTTGATTTGTTAAATGGGTATTTTAGGATTTCTTGCTTCCTTTGTCAATTTCTTTTCCGTCCGACGTCCGATTGACCTGATTCTTGAGGCATCGGATTCGTATAATATTTAATTTCATTTTGTGAGAATTTGGGAATTTTTGGACGGGAAATTGACGTGGCCCCGGGTAATTGTTCTATGGTCACTGTTTTATTTATTTTTGGACCGATCGAGGTCCGAATTGAGTGCTGTCAGTGGCTATAGTTTTCTAATTTTTGATGGAATTTTTATGACGGGAAAAATTTGGATTTAGGGCCGGGAAATTCATAAACATGCATTATACACTTACATGTGCATTATACTAGTTCGGATTGGATAATTAGTGATCGGGTTCCTCTCTGTTTGTTATAGAGGCACATTTGGAGCGTCGATTTACCGACGATACTGAGACTTCCAGATATTATCTCGGAAGTTCAGGTGAGTAACCTAGTTGGTTCCTCAACCTTTATGTGTTTAAGATTTTGCTATTATGCCATGTGGAGATAATGGAGGGTTTATGTGTATTTGACTTTGATTGATTTCGGACCATAGGTGTCTGAAATATTGGGAATGAGATAACGGTGCTACTTGTGTGTAATCTTGTTTGTGAATGGGAGATCTCGGACCAAAGGTTCGAGGAATGGGGAAATTGATATGAAGTGTTACTTATCCGCTTTGATACATTGGATGTGACTTTTAAATGCGATATGGTATGATGCAATAAATTGGAAAAATATATGATTGAAATACTGGACCAAGGTTCAAGAAATAGAAATGGCATTGAATGTAAGTGATAGCAATAATCGTAAATGGAAATTGGAAACTATGCATTCATACATAAGGACATGATCGATAAAAGCGGTTGTGACCGAGCAATACCACCGGATCGGGGCATATCACGCCTAACGATATGAGAGCTTTCACCAACGCATGCAGACCTCGGTCCAACGTATTCAGAGCCTCAGGCTCAATGTATTAGGGCTTCAAGCCCAATGTTCAAAACCATTGGCTCAACGCAATGTGCCCGTTACTGGGACAGTTTCAAGCGCACGGTCACAACAACGAAATGAAAATGGAATAGTGTCACATGTGCATTGCATATATATATGACTGTAAATGACTGAAATATATGAATGATGAAATAAATTGGAACTGAAATGTGATAATATGTGATATCTGGTAAGCTGATTGAACATGTATGAATTGAGTGAACCATCGATGATGGTTTCTCACTGAGTTCGCAAAACTCACTCAAAATTTGCATCTATTTTTCAGACTTAGAAGAATACCCGTTAGCAACCAGGCGTATGACATCTGTTGGTTGAGGAAGCGGAAAGTGGTCGGGATCGGTTCGCGTCTGCCTTAGTATTTCTATTCTTGGACTTTTGTATTACTAATTTGGACAAGTTGTAAAGTCAATTGACCAAATAAATTGTAATGTAAAAGGGCCCTAGGCCATTGAATTGTTTATATAAATTGTTTTCCGCATTAATGATAATATGTGTGAGTATGTATTAAGAAAAAAATGTTATCTTGAGTTTTCTCTCGAGTGATGTAGACGCCACCCTCATGAGGCACGGACTGGATATCACCGTCGATGTCGGGTTCTGGTCTTCATGAGTGGGTGTTACAATATTAATATCTTAATCTATATACTTATTCACAGTTGTGACTAATTACTATATTATTAGCTACTATATAATAATATTAAGTATATATATATTATTGACAACCATGCATTATTAATTGCTAATTATTATTAAGTATTATATAATAATATTATGTTTACATAAATGGTAATCACAGGCGTGATTTCTATGGTTGTGAGACGTTAGCAACCATGGGTTAATTTAAATATAATTAATAGGTTGTTAATTAAAATGAAATTAAATGATATCATATTTAATTAAATATACTTAAATTATAATAAATTAATTAATTTAAATATCATAAGCACATATAGTTTTGTCATTTTATTAAATATAATATATATAATTAACTAGTTAATTTAAATATAATTAATATATTGATTAATTAAAATATAATTAATTGAATAATTAATGAAATGAAATTTAATGTTATTATTAATTACCATATGTTAATTTTAATATCGGTGCATTATTAATTATTCATTGTTATGTGAGTTGTTAGCTAACAATCATGGTTTAATTTAAATATAATTAATAGGTTGTTAATTAAAATGAAATTAAATGTTGTCATATTTAATTAAATATAATTAAATTATAATTAATTAATTAATTTAAAAACACATAAGCGCATATAGTTTTGTCATTTTAAATTAAATATAATGTATAATATAATTAATATATTAATTAATTAAAGTTATAATTAATTGACTAATTAATGAAAATAAAATTTAATGTTATTATTAAGTACCACATGTTATACTGAATTTTATATGTTATTCATATCCGTGCATTAATAATTGTTCATTATTATTAATTTTCAGATACTAATGTTAAATTTAGGTATTAATAATTAATTGGTAATTCTTATTAAGTTTTATATATTAATGTCTTAATATATTTACCTATTTATGATTGTGACAAATTATTATATTATTAGCTACTATATATTAATATATTAGTGATAATCATGCATTATTGGTTGCTAATTATTATTAAGTATATATATACTAAGGATGAACAGAATGGACGATCACGAAATTCGCCTATTTGTCAATTTCATCAACTGTCTCTATTTTTCTGCAGCTCTATTCTTCCTTCTTCCGTATGCCAAGCCATGACTCCTACGATCGTGTTTTAAAGATGACTTTTCTTCCGATTTTTTTTTTGACACCCGTGATTTTAAATTTTATTATATATATTTATATATTTATATAAATATTATTTTTGTTATTATATATATATATATATACACACATATATATAGTCACGATTGTTACTTATAATATATTCATTATAATATAAAGCATTTTTGAATATAATAATTATATTAAGTTATTATTATTAATAATTAATTTGCTAAATTAATTGATGTATTAAAATATATTTAATAGATTAAGTAGTAAATATGATTATTTAGTATATATCTTGTTGCATTATTAATTGCTATTTATTATTAATTATTATATAGTAATATTAAGTATGTATAAGTTGGTAAGAAGTCAGAAGTTAATATTGACATTCCTGTCGTAATATTTTTTTACACATTTCCTTATTTAATTTTGATTAGTTAATTACAAAATTATTAATTAGTCTTTATTAGTTATAATATATTGAACGCGTTTAAAAATGTTATTATTTATTTAAAATATAATTAATTAATTAGCTAAATTTGGTTTTATTGCTCATAATAATAATGCCCATTAATTACAAAATTATTAATTATTCTATTAATTAAACTTAACTTGATAGGATGATTAATTAAATAAAATTTTGATTAAAATTACATAAATATTATTTAATGAATTAAAAATTTAATTACTAATTATATAAAATAATGATTTATTCTTTACATTTTATTTTATTTGTATTAGTTAAAAATTAATTAGTAGGATAAAAAAGGTGTCTGATGTAATTTTTTTTTATTTTGGTTACGAGAGGAAAATAAAATCATAAAACTACGTTAAAGCTCCAGGGTACACTGCACTGTAAGCATCATGGTAAAGGAGTTCTTGTAGGTCCAAAGGGGGCTCTTGAAGAATTAGCAAGCCAGGTTGTAAGCGTCCCGCTAGACGAGTTAGACTATCTACACATTGATTCATTTCCTGAAAAATATGCTAGAATTGACACAATCATTCTCACTGTAGTAGTTGCTGGATACCTATCACAAAAAAAAAAAAAATTTGCTAAAAAAATATGTGAAACAGAAAGAAGATTAATAACTTCGAAAGAGTCGACTTCAATCACCGCACGGCAAAATCCTAGATTCCCAACTAAAATGAGGCCCGAGAATACTCCCCAATACTCCGCTGACAACTGTCACGTAAGGCTTTCTTTAAATTCTTTTCCTCGTCGTTAACTCTTCAGAGCTTCGCTACTGATTCTCCTTCCCTGTGTGCATAACATCCTTCGTATGACTACTTTTTAAAAAAATCTTCTATAGAGATCTAAAAGCTGAGAATCTTCTCCTGGGCTCTGATGGATCGTCGAAGTTGTGCGATTTAACAAACTAGGAACACAAGAAAGCAACCAAAATGAAGGAACATTGGACATCTTCGGCTTCAGTTCTGGGTGTGTTGGCCTTTTGCCAGTCTCCTCCAAGCTTTATTTCCACCGGAACTCCGCTTTGCTACTCTCAAATTCTTCAACAGGGTCTTCAACATGTTCTTTTCATATTGCTACTTTGATATCACTGAGATCGATGGGGTCAACACCAATGAGCTCTACAACGCTGTGCAGCTCTACTTAAGCTCCTATATTTCGATCTCCGGTAGTCGTTTGAGCCTCACACGAGCTCTCAACCCCACCGCCATAACTTTCATGCTTTATTCATTTGCTGATTTAGATGTGGGATCTGTTTCGAAGGTATCTGATCAGTGGAAGGTAGATATCTGGGTAAGTTGACATGATTTCTTATTTTTACTGGATCATGAACAATTTAGCAATTCCCAATCATGGCAAAGGTGATGTTGCCTCGTGATTTTTCAGGCTCTTGGGTGTCTACCCTTTCGCATCTGCTAATTCAAAAATGCACTTGATGGAGAATCAAAGCTTCAAATTTTAAATGGGAATTACCGCATCCCAGATTTACCCAAGTACAGCTCAGTGGTAACAGACTTAATCAGAGACATGCTTAAGCTTCACCAGATGACAGACTAGACATCACGCAGGCAAACGCTTTGCTTGATTGGCAATTCATCTCCATGAACTTAGGTTAATTTTAGATCAGCAACATCAGGGGCATTGTAATATGAAGAGATTCTAACTTTTTTTCTTACTGATGGTGGGATTCTCCCCGTGATGACAGGTCTGGTTTCGTGTTAATGAGCAGTTACCAGCTAACTTACAGAAGTCAATATTGCCTGATAGGCCACCTGAAATGCGGTCAACTCTTGTGCATGAAGGTTGGTAAATTTCCTATCGAACTGAATCCCCTTGTTTATTGAGTATATAAGTTAATCAGTTTTTTTTTTTTTTTTTGGTGAGGGGATAAGTTAATCAGTTTTTTAGTTAGCTGTAAACTTTGTTTTGTAGAAGATAACATTTCAAACATAGAACAAAAGAAACGCTCAGTACATGTTTTACTTTTCATTAGAATTCTAGATATGATGGACTTGATAGCTTCCAAGTGAAATGGGGGTACCTGTGGGTGTGATTTTGGTATCTTTATAACAACGTGCTTCGAAGACAGCAAATAGGTCGCCACCAATGCCTTACAGAAGTCCACCATCCCCACCTTCATCTAGGGTTGAAAGAGATGCAGCCCAGCTTGGTGTGTTCTGGTCCACGTAGCATGCAAAGGAGTATGTCTTTGTTGAAGAAAAGAGCACACCTAAGTTTGATGAACAGCCTAAAAATAGCAAATCAAGAATTCAAACAGAAAATAACGATATATACTTTTATTTATTTATTTATAATGAAAAGAGTAGGGGCTTTAGCTGATGATCCGACTGTTCCCTCTCGACGATGAAGCTTATCTCCCGGTGAATACTCTACCCGTATGAAACATTCTTGATGTTAGTTGAGTACTCGACTCTCCAATGGATTGACTCGCAATAATACCTACGGCTTCTTCCCAGACGAAAAGAGCAATTTTTGAAAGAGTATAATGAAATTCATGAAATTCTTTAATTGGTTTTTTTCAGAGAAATAATTCGTTTTATCTTACTAATGGGGACAACAACCAGTTAATCCTAAACAATTAATCCTAATAACAAATGAAAAACAATTTGAAAAATGTGAGTTGGTTGCGAGAAATACCGGTCTTAGAACAAAAAAAGGGCCTATTCTTTAATTAGATTTAAATTCCAATCTGAACTCATCCCATAGATTGATGTTTTCTTTTTTGAAATGTATCAGTTGTGTTCGAACGAATGTTAATAAGAAATTAACAGGCATTTTTAGATATATTACTTAAAAAAATTGACACAATATGCCTAGACGATTGGAATTGAGAAAATTTTGTCCCTATTGTTGCAAACATACGATTCATGGGAAAATCAAAAAATAAATGCAACCGATTCCCCGAGGGCCGACTTTACATGGAAGACGAAATTCCGAATTCAAAGGTTTCAATAAATCCCCCACAACAGTTCGTCTTGAATCAAATCTAAATTATTTTAGATAATTCCTAATCAAAAATATATATTAATGAAATGGAATATGCTGTCTCTCAGTTGTTTTATGTATTTATAGACTCTGTGGTTCCCATCAACCATCACTTCTTAATTAATGCTTAGGTCTCAATTTTGACAACGGAGTCCCGTTAATTAAATTCGATGAAATTTATATATATATATAGTAAATCAAGAATTCAACTAGAAAATAACAATAATATTAGAATGTATATATAGTGTTGTCACACCTTGAACTTCAATATATTTTTATTTATTAAAATATAATTATTTGATTAAGTAGTCAATATTAATATTTGGTATATATGTTACTGCATTAATGATTATTGTTAATTATATATATATATATATATATATATAATAATAATAATAATAATAATAATAATAATATGTCACACCGGTGAAGATATATAAAAGTCATAGCCGTGACAATGGCTTCAATATATATGTGTTAATTATATATAGTGTTGTCACGGCTGTGACCTTCAATATATTTTTATTTATTAAAATATAATTATTTGATTAAGTAGTTAATATCAATATTTGGTATATAAGACCTTCAATATATTTTTATTTATTAAAATATAATTATTTGATTAAGTAGTTAATATCAATATTTGGTATATAAGTCACTGCATTAATGATTATTGTTAATTATTATATAGTGTGTATATATATACACAATCGTGACCTATATATATATATATATGTATAATAGTTAATTAGAAGAAAAAATAAATAAATAAAGAAGATGTCATAGGTATGACTTAACGTGTCACACCTATAAAGATATATATATATATATATATATATATATATATATATATACATTTTATATGTATTAAATATATTATAATTAATTAATCAATTATTTATTTTGAGCATATATATGTAGGTAAGTAGTGGTAAGTTAATATTTACATTCCGCATCATACATATATAATTTTCACATTTTATTAAATCATTGATTAGTTAATTAAAATATTATTAATTAGTCTTAATTAATTATAATATATTGAACACATAAAATATAATTAGTTAATTAAATAGTTAGTTAAATTCGCTTTTAACTGCTGATAATAATAATGTCCATTAATTAAAAATTATTAGCAATTCCATTAATTAAACTTAACTTGATAGGATGATTAATTAAATTAAAATTAATTAAAAAGAATCGCATCAAGGTTATTTAATTAATTCAAGAAGTTTAATTACTAATTATATAAAATGATTTATTCTTTGCACATTTATTTTATTTGTTAAAAATAATTAATAGTTATCAATAACTATACTTAATAATAATTAATAATTAGCAAATAATATTTAACAATAAACGATAACATGAAATAGAATATACTTATAAATCCTTTCATATTATTATTTAATTATTAAGTTTGTTCTAATTGTGTCATTCTTAATTAATAATTATTGTTAATTGGTTGTTAATTATCTCATTTGAAATTTTTCTTATTATAATAACTATATACAACTATTGCATGTTCCATTAACTTTTAAATAAAAACAAAATTATCTTCCATCATTTATAAACCATCGGTATTAAACTCACAAGTCATACTAACAATTGTAAATTAAGTCATCTAAAGTTAATATAAAAAGTTGAAAGATGAGATTTATAAATGATATTACCTGCAAACAACCAATTGTTGATTGATATGATACACCGCCATTTTAGAGTCTCGCATGTTTTAACTCATTATTTATTATACCTGACACTTTGATGGACATAAAAGCAAATAGTTTACATTAAAACAAGAAACATGCAAGCAGTAAATTAATACTTACTAAAACGAACAGTCGAAATTTACTAATAGTTAATCTTTAGTCGGCAGTTGAGAATTAAACAACACCGACACGTACCTTATGTTTTATTTGTTGTTGTTTTCTATTTTTTGTTTCTTTTCTAAATCATGGATTGACATGTGCATTCCCGAGAGATTGAAGTCGTCAGTTACGACGAGATTGGTTTCATTTTGTTCTGGAAATCTACTTGGTTCTTGATTCAAGCCCTGAAAACTGATTACTTAATTTGGCAGGAGTTTATAGAGAACATTGGGGGGTTGAACATTAGATTTTTAAGATTATATTGTATCAATGTGTTACATTTTAGGATTATATTATGTTAATATATAACATTTTATGGATAATAATATGTAATGTTTCATCCATTATTATCATGTTTTGTAAAAAATTTTTTCATCAACTGAAAATTTGAACCTTCAGCCATTGTTTTGAACCTGAGTTTTTAAGGAAGATGAGTTAAGGATAACTTCATCCCAAAGTTTCATCGATTCATTCTAATTACTTCACTTTTTTTACTGATTATATAAATAACTGATTTATATATGATTCATTCATAAATAATTTATTAATTTTAATCACATTTATGTTTATTATTGTTTTTATTAAATATTTAAAAGTAACTTATATTATCACGATAATATTGATGCTTAATATTATTGATTATTAATTATAATTATTACACTTGTTAATTTTAAATTGTTAATAATATAAACATTCACGCCTGTGACTGGTAACTCACAAGCGTGCGTTTTTATTCATTCTCTTTATATACTTGTCACGATTGTGACTTATTGTTCCCAACAACCGTGACTTCTTAACTTTTCTTTATTAATTTTATTTCTGTTAACTTTTATTTTATTTTACAAAAGTCTTCAGGCATGAGACTATTTAATTATTTGATGTATAAATGAATATTACGCAATTTAAATTTTTCAAATAAATTATCAGTTTTAAAATATTCAAGTGCTTAAATATTAAAGTGTATATTCAGAAAGGAATTATGATAGAAATATTAAAATATATAATTTAGAATACTTAAAATGAATAATTAAAATTAGATTGTTAAACTTTAAATGTATATTAAGAAACATACCATGATACAAATATTAAAAATATATAAGTTAGAATATTAAAATGAATGATAAAATTTTAATTGTTAAATTTTGGAATGAAAATTTTAAAAAGCTAGAAATGTAAAGTGTTTTGTATTCTTTATAAATGGATAAAATATAGAAAATAAATACAGTTATTAAAATTGTAATCCAAAAGTAAACAAATAAATCATCATTCAATTGTTAATTTTGTTATTAATTAAATAAATTAGTTATGATTAAGTAGGTCAATATTTGCAGTGAAAAAACAATTTAATATTTTATAGATGATTCAAATGAACAACAATTCACAAAATTTCAAATACATCTTGGTTCTGCCGGATTCTGGCGGAATTGAACGTTGCCATTCGGATCTATGGATGGGCTGGCTGTAGCGACTTCGACGCGGAAGTATCTGCAAAACAAAGAAGGCACATTGGAGGTTGTGTCCCTATTAGCCCCTCTGACGCTCAAATCAGTCTTTTGGTGAATGTGGGATTGCTGTAAAAGTTGAAAGCTAGGTTATGATTTTCGTACCCTTGTTATGGTGGAATTATACCTTATATATGAAGCAATAGCTAGGTTTAGGTCTTTACGTGTTTGCATGAGAGTCTCTCACATGTAGACGGGCTGAAGAGAGCTTAGATCGGGCTTGGGCTTAACATAGCCATTAGGTATGAGTTTGATCTTCGAATGATGAACCGATCGGCCCACGGGTCGTCTGGGCTCGGATCCAGCACGACCGACCCGACCATAAGCCCCTTACTCCTCGAGCCTGAGTGAAGAGAATGGTCGGAGGAGTATGTAGAGGTTTTGTTGCTCGTACATAGGACAACTCATAATTGTTCCGATCGGTCGGATATTGAGATGTAGCTCGTCAGTAAGGTAGCTCGGGGTAGGCCGACTGGTCAGATATTGACAGGCAGTACGTGACCGCTCGTATTGAGGTTGGTCGGCTGAATGTCTCTGCTAGGTCGGCATTGGTGTTTTGGCTCGATAGCTCACGTCTAAGTAGTCGGGTGTCATCATTAGCGAGCGCGTGTTGGTACTTGGCTCATTTATTGTTTCTTGCGTGGCGTGTTCTCGATGACCTTTCGTAATCTGAAGCGATCGTCCTTATAACCGTGCAGGTACCGTCTTTGCGTCCTTTCAACCGTCACGCCGCTCTGACTTTTGTGCAACCCCAGTTCTCATTGGCTCGGATCATGCCACGTGTCCAAGCATAGCTTGGATTTTCTCCATGCGTCGCACTTCGATTGGATTGTTCAATTGAGCGTTCCCTTATAAATGCTCAGAATCAATCAACTGTTTGATTTTCTTCACGCTTGCTTCGTTCATATTCTCACTCTGTTTTCATTTGTTCCTTTTTGCCCTTAGTTCCCGTAAATTTCCATCGACTGTCGCTCGATTCCCCTTTTCCATTCACTAAATAGGTACGTCCTTCTTCCCCTAAGCTTTTCTTTTCGAAAGTCTCCTCTTGGTAAATATGTCGGCAACCAGTTCCAGAAGTATGATAGAAGGTGTTGAAGAGATATCGACAAAAGAGAGAAAGGATGGGTTGGTTGTGAAGGCGCCGTCAAGAAATGCATCAACTATGACCGTAAAGGAATTGAATCGGTCAATACTCAGATATAACATTCTCGTGTCCTAGGGACCCCGGCTGGTTCTAGGGAACGAGCGTATCCACAGTAACTTGAGTGGATATTTCACCGTCTCCGATAGCTTTTTCTCTGTGGGCGGTATGAGGCTTCCTTACGCCCCGATCGTCAACGAGCTGTGCACGGCCTATCAGTTAATGCTGAGCCAGATTCCTCTGAATAGCTGGAGGTTTATTAACGTTCTGGCGTTGCTATGTCACCAGTTTGGTTGCGCTCCTTCAGTTGGTGTCCTGCATCATTTTTTAAGATTGAACCATAGTCCAATTTCTAGGGCCGGGATCCCCTCTCTGCAATACCGGGATGCTCGGTATCAGCCGGCCGGGATAGCTTCGAAGTTCTCTTCCTGGCGGACAAAATATTTCTTTGTGAAGCCCCCAGGGTCTTCCTTCGAGTCTCTGCCGTGAAGGTATCCCTTGGCCGAGCAATGGAATGATATGTCGAGCGTATCCCTTAGTAGGGAGGAGTGGATAGTTGTAGGTCATATAAAGGCGCTGGGAAGATACGATTTCGCTCGGCTCGTCCAGGGCTATTTCAGGGGATCATCGGTCAGCTCTTTTCTTCTCGATCTCCCACCGCGGATTAACGGGCTAGGAGAGGAAACCACCCCGTCTGGTTGACCCCGTGTAGTTTAGTTATTTACTGTATTTTTGGGCATTGGTTTTGCTATCTGACTTGTTTTTATTGTTGTGCAGTCATGGTGAGAATAGACGATTACGCCGCTCCACCTGAGTCCGAGAAGCAGACCGCAGGGAAAAGGAAGAAGAAGAGTAGAGGGGTGGAGACTGGTGAAGGCTCTGCTCCGCCGGTTGAGCTCGGCCTCTCTATCGTGTTGCCGGTTCCTTCACCTGCCGAGGATGGTCCTACGGGGTCGGCATTATTACCGGTCGTACCGGCGAGTACGGGCCGAGCAGTTGTGGAGGAAGAGGAAGAGGAAGAGGAGGAAGCGGAGCCTCTCCGCAAGAGGAAAAGGTTGGTCCGGGTTAGTGATCTCCCATCCGGCCCGTCTGGTCGGGGGTAAGGAGAAGGAGACGAAAGGTAAGGGTAAAGGTCGGACTACCAACACTGGGCAGTGGGAGCCTTTGATCAAGCTGCCAAAGACCTCCTCGATTGGGGACCTCAACGTGTCCCGCCACATTGCTGAGAGGATTACTCCTCCCGTGGATGAACAGACCATGGATAAGAAGAGTAATCAGGAGACGGGGTCTCAACTCCTTCGCAGCGTTGTACGGAGTGTGGTGATGGCCTACTCGACGGTGCAGCGTCTGGAGGGTCTGGACCAGGAGGTACAGGACCTTCATGAGCAGGTGAAGGGTTTGAAGGACGAACTTTCGGAGGTAAAGGAGGGGAGAGACCTTCTCCAGGCTCAGAACTCTTCTTTAGAGGAGGATAAGAGAATTCAGGAGGAAGCGATGAGTGCTTTAAAAGCTTAATTTGATACGGGAGAGGAGGAGAGGATCAGGGTGGTCGCGGAGAAAGGCGAGCTGATCAAGGTGTGTGAGGTCTTGGAGGGGAAATTGGAGTTGGAGAGGAAGCTTAAAGAGAAGTTCCTCCAAGATTGTCATGCAACTGTGGATGTCAAGCGCAGGACCGAGGAGGTGTTGACGAAGTTGGGATGCTCTGTTAAAGGGCAAAGAATCGAGGCGATCAAACGGTGGAAGAGGAGGAATCTGAAGGCGGAATGCCTGGAGCTCACCTGCGACGTAACCCTCTCAGTCCTGAAGAAGTGCTATGAGGTTCACTTTCCCGCTGGGTAGGAGCGGCCTTCATTTGAAGATTATGCCGAGCCGCTGCTTCCTGCTCTTGGCCTTTCGTTGGAGGGAATGAAGGAGAAGGCCTTGGAGGAGCAGACTGTTGTTCCGGACGAGGCGCTGGATTTGAGCTCGGAAGAAGAAGAAGAAGAAGAAGAAGAGGGTGTCTCTCTGCTGCTAGCTCCTTTTAACCCAATTGCTGACCTTTCTCCTCCCTTGGCCGATCTTGCTGTCGACCCTTCCTCTGCTGACCCGGTTATTGGCCCTGCTTCTCCTCCGCAAGAATGAGAATGATTGTTCCCTTTCGTGTACGGCTCATCTAGTCGAGCTTGTGGCCAGAACCTTTCATTTTGTTTAAGGCTCATCTGGTCGGGCTTGTGGCCAGAACCTTTCATTTTGTTTAAGGCTCATCTGGTCGGGCTTGTGGCCAGAACCTTTTGCTTAAAAATAATAACTCATTTTTTATTATTTTTTATGTGTTGAATATTTCTCCCCTCAAGTAGTAGGTTGCTATTTTTGATTATTTTTGGTGTGTTGAATATTTCTCCCTTCGAATAGTAGGTTACGAACGAATGTGCTCGATGCGCGACGACCGGGTGAATTAGGCCGAGTGACGAAAGGGTCAGTCGATCCGAGATTTTGTCTCAGGATCCTCGGTCGAGCGTTAGTGACGATCGATGGTTCCAAGAGTCTTGTCTTGGCAACCTGGTCGATCTGTACTCGAGGTGGAGCGATGACCCCAAGGATCTAGAGTCTTGGCGATCGACCGACCGTAATCGATCTTCGTTGATGGCCAAGCGAGGGTCCCAAGGATCTTGTCTTGGCGACTCGACCGACCGTAGTCGATCTATGAAGATGCCGAGCGATGGCGAGTGAGGGTCCCAAGGATCTTGTCTTGGCGACCCGACCGACCGTAGTCGATCTATGGAGATGCCGAGCGATGGCGAGTGAGGGTCCCAAGGATTTTTTCTTGGCGACTCGACCGACCGTAGTCGATCTATGGAGATGTCGAGCGATGACGAGTGAGGATCCCAAGGATCTTGTTCTGGCGACCCGACCGACCATAGTCGATCTATGGAGATGCCAAGCGATGGCTGGTTGGATTTTCTACACTTTGCCACATATACTGGAACTTTTAATTGCCAAGAAATCCGAAAATCTCTTTATTGATGATAGTGAGGGCGTGGGCCGTTAAAAAACCTGTCTGGCAGGGACAGGAAAAAGGTTCCCACGTGTTGCATACAAAAATAATAATAAACGAAGACTAACTAAAATAAAACTTATCTATTGGTAGAACGCCTTCAAATTTCGAGAATTCCATGGCCTTGGTAGAATTTTCCCATTTGCATCGGGTAGATTGTAGGAGCCGTGCCCGACTTGCTTGACGACCTGGTAGGGTCCTTCCCATGCTTGTTCGAGCTTTCCAGGATGTTTTCCGGTCGCCTCGGCTTTTCGTAGGACGTATCCCCCGACCTTTACGTCGCTCGACTTTACTCGTCTGTTGTAGAACCTAGTTGCCTTCTGCCTGACGGCTTCCGAGCGAGCGGCAGCCCTATCCCTGCCTTCACTGAGAAGTACAAGCTCGGCTCGGCGGGCTTCGTTGTTCCGCTCCTCGTCATAACTCCACACCCTCTGATTATGCAATACCACTTCTACAAAAACTAAAGCTTCTGCCCCAAAGGTCATCCTCAACGGTGTTTCCCCTGTGGCTCTATTTGGTGTGGTCTTGTACGCCCACAACACTTCATCGATTTCTTCCGCCCAGGTTTTTCGTCCGTCAAGGCGCTTTTTAAGAGCGCTCATTATCTTTTTGTTTGTGTCTTCCGCGAGACCGTTGCTTTGGGGATGAGCTACTGATGTCAGTTGCAGCCTTATCTTTAGTCGATCGCAGAAATCTCTAAACTTTTCGTTGTCGAACTGTCGACCGTTGTCTGCTACCAGCACCATAGGCATTCCGAAACGGGTCAGTATCTTTTTCTTTACGAAATTCTCCACCATCTGCTCGGTAATTGTGGCGACCGCTTCCGTTTCTACCCATTTAGTGAAGTATTCCACTGCCACTATCAGGAACTTCTTCTGTCCGGGACCGAGGGGAAAGGGCCCCAATATATCCATTCTCCATTGAGCGAAAGGGATAGGGTGACTCACAATTTTCATCTTCTCGGTCGGCTAGTGAGACAGGCTGCTGTTTCTCTGGCAAGCCTCACATCGGTCGACTTTCTCTTGACAGTCCTTCCTCATTGTCGGCCAATAATATCCCTATTTGATGAGCCTATGGGCTAGCATTCTGCCTCCTATGTGGTTGCCACACATTCCTTCGTGTACCTCGGCCATTGCTTGTTCTGCCTCTTCTTCGTTCAAGCATCGCAGCAGTGGCCAGTCATACGATCGCTTGTACAGAGCGTCATTTATGGTCGCGTATTCAGCCGCCTTTATTCTCAACTTCTTGGCATCTGAACTTTCTGGTGGTTGTATTCCGTCTAGGAGATACCGTCTAATCGGTTCCATCCAACTCGGTCGATCGGTATTTGCATCGAGAACTTCCTTGACTTTCTGAATGCTAGGACGATCCAGTCGTTCGACTAGAACGTTATTTTTGGCGTCTCGATCAGAGGCCATCTTGGAGAGCGCATCCGCTTTAGCATTCTGAGCTCGTTCTATCCTGCTGATTGTGTGCTGCTCGAAATTATTAAACTCCTGCTTTACTAGCTGCAGGTACTCGATTATGTTGTCCCCCTTGGCTTCATACTGTCCAGTGACTTGGCCGACCACCACTTGGCTATCACTATATATCTTTAGACGCTTTATCTCCATTTTCTTAGCCAGTTGGAGACCGGCTATCAGAGCCTCATATTCTACCTCGTTATTGGAGGCCTTGAACTCTAGCCGAATGGCGTATTCCACCTTCTCTTCCATGTGCGGGTTGATCAATACCACTCCTGCCCCGCATCCTTCAGAGTTGGACGACCCGTTGATAAACAAACTCCAGGCAGGGAAATTTTCATTCTGCGAGCTTGGTTGGCTCATCTCTGCGATGAAGTCTGCCAATACATGTGCCTTGATCGTCGTCCGGGGCTTGTATTGTATGTCGAATTCTCCCATCTCTACCGCCCATTTTATTAACCTTCCGAGGTCTCGTGTTTTTGGAGGCATTGTGCGAGAGGTCGGTCGGTCCATACCTCGATGGTATGACTTTGAAAATACGGTCTCAGTTTCCGTGCCGCAGTGATTAAGGAGAGAGCTAACTTTTCTATGGGCGCATACCGCGTTTCTGGCCAACTCAATACCTTGTTGACGTAGTAGATCGGATATTGTTCCTTTCCATCCGATTAAACCAGAATCGCACTGACTGCCCCTTCTGTGACCGCCAGATAGATAATCAGGGTTTCTCCCTCAACCGGGCTATGCAGAACAAGTGGGCTCGTCAGATACTGTTTTAAATGCTGGAAAGCTCTTTCACACTCCTCCGGCCACTGAAACTGGGTTACATCTGCTTTCCTCAAAATTTTGAAAATGAGAGACACTTGTCCCCCAATCTGGACACGAATCTACTCAGGGAGACTATCCGACCAGTCAATATCTGTACTTCTTTCAAGCATCGAGGTGAAGGCATTTGGACGATGGCTTCAATCTTCTCTGGATTAGCCTCAATCCCACGTTGAGTAATCATGAACCCAAGGAATTTTTCGGATGCCACGCCAAAGACGCACTTTTCCGGGTTCAGCTTCATCTGAAATTTATCAAGTGTTTGGAAGACTTCTTTCAAATCTCCCACATGATCGGCAGCCGTCTTACTTTTAACCACCATATCATCTACGTAAGCTTCGACAGATCGACCTATTTGTGTTTTGAAGACCTCCATGACGAGCCGTTGATAAGTAGGCCCAGCATTCTTCAGGCCGAACGACATCACTTGGTAACAATACGTGCCCTGGTCGGTGATGAAGGCGATCTTTTCCTCGTCTTCAAGGCTCATCTGGATTTGATGGTAGCCCGAGAAGGCATCCAGGAAGCTGAGAAGTTCATGTCCTGAGGTGGAGTCTACTAGCTGATCGATCTTGGGTAGGGGAAAGCTGTCCTTTGGACACACCTTGTTCAGGTCAGTGAAGTCGATGCACATTCTCCACTTCCCATTCTTCTTCTTCACCAAAACCACATTAGCGAGCCATTCGGGGTACTTGACTTCTCGGATAAAACCGGCTTCAAGTAGTTTCTCTATTTCTTTCCCAATCACTTCCTGTCGCTCCTTGCAGTGCGACCGCTTCTTTTGCCTAACCGGCTTGCAGTCTTGTCGAATACCAAGTGAGTGTGAGGCGACCGATCGAGAAATGCCGGGCATATCGCTCGACACCCAAGCAAAGATCGATCTATTTTCTACCAGACAATCTGTGATCTCTTTAACTAGGTCCTTCTGCAGCTCGGAACCTAAGTTTGTAAATTTAGAGGGGTCGGCCTCGTCCAGTACGACCCGCTGCGTTTCTTCCACAGAATTCATCCTGTCTATCTCCTCATCAGCTCTCACATCAAGAGAGCTCGTCAGGAATACCGCCCCGTCTAATATTTTCGTTTCCGCTAAGTAGCACTCCCTTGCAATTCTCTACTGACCCCTGACGATGCCAATTTCGTGGGGTGTCGGGAACTTCATGGCTTGGTAGTAGGTGGAAACGACCGCTCTAAGAGCGTTCTGGGTAGCTCGTCTGATTATTGTATGCCCCCTGAAACTTTACGACTAGGAATTCAACATCCCTTTCTATTTGACACGGCTTTCGTCCGAACTTCACTTTTAAATGGACTCGTGCGAACGGGTAAACTGATGCTCCAGTTACCCCTTTGATAGGTCCGTCTATGGGCAGTAGTCGATCTTCGGGTACCTCCATCTACTTGAAGGCCTCATAATACAGCAAGTCGACTGAGCTGCCCGTATCAATCATCACCCGCTTCACCTCGTAGCCGTCCATGTTCAGATTTATCACGAGGGCGTCGTCATGGGGACAGCTTACACCATCAAGGTCGGACTCGTCGAACGATATCATACCATCAGTTTCCATCGGCTTTTTGGTTAATGAGTCTCTGCCGACCTGTTTGGCATATCTCTTTCTCCCTTTAGCAGTGGATCCCCCCGCTGCATTTCTGCCAAATATCATGTTAATGACCCTGATCGGTTGGTCCTCTTGTTGCCCTGCATTTCTGTCATCTCTTTTCCTTGATCGCCCTCTCTCTTCTCGTCGATTATCTGTATTCGTATTCTGCCTTCCTCCATCATTTCTATCATTCCGTCTCCAATTTTGTCGTCTGTAATTGTGCCGACCGCTCTTATGCTCGTTATCTCAATCGGCATTTTACGCATGCTTCACAAATCGGCCTAACCTTCCCCTTTGTATGAGGAATTCGATTTCTTTTTTCAACTGCCAGCAATCTTCCGTATCATGACCGACCTCTTTGTGGAAACGATAATATACGTTGGGTTCCTATCCTTATAGGAGTCTTCATTTTGTTAGGTTCTCGACGGTTTCCCATCCGCTCATGGCCGCCAAGATTTCCATATTGCTCGCTGAGCGGGTGAACTCCTGTCGATATTCATGTCGATCGGTCGGCTTTCTCCAGCTAGACTGGCCTTTTTTCCGCTTATTCGAATTGCCCGCTCTGTCATTAGGCGAGCGATCATCCATCCGACGCCTCGTATTTTTCAGCACCTCTTCCAGCTGGATGTACCTATCCGTCTTGTTTTTTATTTCCTGAACGGATCAAGGTTGATCAAGGGCTAACGACTTCTTGAACTCCTCGTCCCTCGTATTGTTCATAAGCACGGCCAGCATGGACGAGCAAGTGAGGTCGGGGACCTCGACCGTTTCGTTATTGAACCGGGTGATGAACTCCCGCAAACTTTCATTCCTTCCTTGGGTAAGTTGCATCACCTCCAAAGTCGCCTTCGTGGCGACTTCATCGGTGTCGAACCGTTCAGAATAATAACTGAAATCTTCAAAGCATGTGATACACCTTCGGGGCAAGTTGTTGAACCATCGCCAAACTCCCTCTTGGAAGGCCGTGCGAAAGCCTTACACCGGATGGCATCCTAACACAGTGTAGACTCATCGTGGATCGGAAGTCTTGTAGGTAATCCAGGGTCGGTCTTTCCAAAGATATTTTTAGGGTCGATATTTTGGTGCCAGCGGGAGGCTATCCAGATTTCGGAGTGAAGGAGAGTCAGATCGCGTCTTGTCAGGCGATCCGGCGAAGCTCATAATGCGTTAATCCGATCATCCACGATCTTCTCTAGGGCTTCAATTGGGTGGTGATCGGTTTTCATGCTAGCTTTGTCGTCGATCGGCCGTCGACAGTTTCTTCTTGTCTTCTTTGAATCTGCAAGATTTGGCGAATCAACAGTTCAGCTGTTTCCTCGATCTGTTTTCGGGTGAGGGAGGTTTGCATAGCCGGAAGAGGGTCTACATCCGATCGGTGTTTGAGATTCGGACGCATGTTGAGTGCAGCGTTATCCTCCAAAGCTACGCTATGTTCTTCTTGTTCCAAAGTTTGAGGCTGTGGTTGATCGTTCGGGTCTGAAGATTCAGTGCGGAAAACATGAGGCGCAGACGACAGGGTTGCAGGTAGTTGCAAACCTATGCGCTGCATCGCCAGAGCCGCGACGGCGGCTATATCCGGGTTTGTCGCCGCCGCTTAACTGATCTGTGTGTTTCTAGACGTGGTGCCCTGAAGTCGGGCCCCACGGTGGGCGTCAATTGGTTCTGCCAGATTCTGACGGAATTGAACGTTGCCATTCGAATCCATGGATTGGCTGACTGTAGCGACTTCGACGTGGAAGTACCTGCAAAACAAAGAAGGCACGTCGGGGTTTGTGTCCCGATTAGCCCCTCCGACGCTCAAGTCAGTCTTTTGGTGAAGGTGTGATTGCTGTAAAAGTTGAGAGCTAGGTTATGATTTTCGTACCCTTATTACGGTGGAATTATACCTTATATATGAAGCAATAGCTAGGTTTAGTTCTTTACGTGTTTGCATGGGAGTCTCTCACATGTGGACAGGCTGAAGAGAGCTTAGATCGGGCTTGGGCTTAACATAGCCATTGGGTATGAGTCTGATTTTCGAAGGATGGACCGATCGGTCCACAGGTCGTCTGAGTTCGGGTCCAGCACGACCGACCCGACCACATCTTATTCATTCAAATACACCTGAGTCACAGGTGTGACTTATTATAATTATATTTTTAATTAATTATAATCTAATCATATTTAATTGAAAATGAAAACAAAAAAAAAAGTGTATTTATTTAAGAAATTATGAATGATGGATTTTCCTATCAAATATTAATTAGAATTCTTTAATATGTTCCATATGTTATGTCTGTACAAAATACATAATAAATAATTACTTTTCAATTAATCTTTTCAATATTTCTGAATTTGTTTTCTTTACCACATTTTACCTTGATTCTTTTAGGTTTTCTTCTTGTTCTTTATTGTCTGGTTCATTCTTGCACTCTTCAGGTTTGTTTAATTATGTCACAAAATCTCTTATATAATATTGTATACTTGTTCATGACATATTTCTTTTCATTGATATGTTAATTAGTTTCTTGTTTATTTTGTCATATTTCATGACTTACATATACAATTGTACTTTATTAATATACTCACTTACATCCTTCTTTTGACTATACTTCTTCATTTAATTTTGTTTTCTTTTTAATATTCTAACTTATATATTTTAATATTTCATTTAAAATTTTGCAAGCTAATTTTAATTCTTAATTTTAGTATTCTAAATTATATATTTTAAATATTTCTATCATAATTCCTTTCTTAATATACATTTAAAATTTTTATACATTAAATAATATAACGTGTTTGGGATTTTTTAATTATCCTAATTAATTAACTATTTATAATATTTACACAACATATTAAATTAAGTTATTGGCTTTTTAAACCTCAATTAACTATAGTATTTAAATAATAACAAAACATTTTATATTTTTAAAATTTTTCACTCAAATAAATAATTTTAGTGATCCATTTTTACATCCTAACTTATATATAATGATCATATTTCATCTCCTGTTTTTTTTTCATTCTATATTTTCACTAACTAAATTTACTAGTTTTTATATATTAAATTTACATAGTTTGAATAATTCTGTCATGATTCTTCTAATATTATAAATTAAAACTTTAAATATTAATAATCTTATTATAAAATTTTAAATTACATATTATTTACTTATTTTAAACTTATCATTTTTATTTTATTTAGTTTATATATTTTATACATTTATAATAGACACATTACACTATACATTTCCTTAATTTTATATTTTCATCCTAATTTTATACTTATTAATTTTACTTATTTATTTATTATATTCTAACTTATATATTTTAATATAACATATTTAAAACTTTTTAATTAAATATCCATTACATATTTAAAATATTCACAATTTAATTACTTATTTTTAAAATTTTCATATTTATTTATACATTAAATTATATATTTATAATTTAATTACTTATTTTAAAATTTACTTATAATTTAATTACAAATTTTCAAAATTTTCATATCTATTTATCCATTAAAATTATATAATAACATAACGAATGAAATTAACAGTTCATTATTACTGCACATTTGTGCAGATAGTATATATATATATAAGGGAGGCTATCTATGTAGATGAACTCTCGGAAGCATCGTCCAAAGAAAGTTGTTTTTTGGTCGGTCGTAGAGTTGTACAACTTATGTACCAAAAACAAAAGAATGATTATATTAACCAATGATATGTATTCCAATAAACTAGAAATGTACATGTGACAAAGAAGAGTCGTTACTTCTTATAAAGGTAACTAACAATGAGTAGAAAGAAGATTTGCAGGGCTACACAGAATCCCACCAGCTAACTATTCTCTGCTTAAGGACAACGAAGAGTGCCGTGAAGTTTTTTCCTTCTATCTCGGGTCCTAGTAAACGATGACCCCAAAACTGGCATTTGTCTAATCTTCCAGTTTTCTCACCGACAGTAACCTGTCATGTCTTTAATGCTACAACTGTCTCGTCCCTACCTGGCTCATAAATGCTACCTATGGCGAGTGGCGTCTGACAAAAGTTTGCTTCTTTGGGTTATTTACCTGAACTGGTTACACTTTCGTGGACCTACCTCATAAATGCTCACAAAAGTTTGATTCTTTCGGTTATGGTTAACTTCCGTGGATAGTTCATTCTTTTTTACTGTTAACTGTTTCTGGCAGTTGCAGCTAAGACTAGAGTACTTATTCGTATCATTTTAACTTGTCCGAAGCAGTAAAATGATTTGTGGAAGAAATGAATTTTCATCCACTCGTGGGACCCGCACCAGAATACGTCCCTTCCTCTTAAATGTCTATAAGACTTGCGAGTTTATGAAATTGAAAACCAATGTCAAGCTGGAATGTTAATTCGTTCTTTCTCTTTCGTGGATTTTTGGTATCGTTTAGAAAGGCGTGATCTTGATGGGAGTGAATCAGCCGCGTGTGCCAGCAATTGGATAAAGTCCAAGAAGAGGGGATCAATTCACCGTTTGCGCCCCTCTCCGTCTGGGTGACCACGCGTTAGGTACGTTTTTGACTTTGCGTTGCTTCCAATGTTAATATCTTGACAGAGCGAGACCTCCACGTTGTTCTGAACTTTTACTCTTCAAAGTGCTTGAAGAACAGCTGGGTTGCTCTCAGGGTGAAAACGATTTCGATTAAATTTATCTGGTTTCCAGATATGGGTAATTCGTCTTCCCATATATTTAGTTGCTTCATAGTTTTTGGATAAGTTATGCAAAAACTTCTTGGTAGATGCATGTGGGAAAGGTTTAACAGTCTTCTTCCTTCTTTTCTGAAAGAATTTTGGTTGTTGTGGTCGGTCTTATTTCCTAACAATGGAAATTGACCGACATATAGAGGTGCTTCTCACGTCCGCCAAGAGATTTGGTCGATCAATAGGAGCTTTGTTTTCCTTTTGGTGCCTTGTTTTAATCAATTTCTAGTTTCTACACCGGTAGTTTAAGGTACAAATACTTTAAATTTTGTTTTAATTAGGCATAGATATAGTTGGATTTACATCGACATATGCATATCGATGCTGATTATGTTTTGAGACCCTTGCATCAATGGGATTTTCCCATGAACGAGACTTTCTACAACTATTTGTGATATCAGACTCAACAGATGGTACTTATAGGTGAACAATTCTCCAACGCAAAGTTCAGAAAGTGATAGTTTTTGTTAGCTTGGATGTGCAAACATGGGCAAGAGTGGAAATATTTCTCAGTACAGAGAGAGACTGGACAAGACACTGGCATCTCCTGAATTGACAAATCATGACTCGCTTAAAATTCTTATTAGGAATCAACTCCTACGTTCATCACCAAATGAATCCGAAGGTTGGTAATTTAGCAATTTCTTGTTCACTTCTTCAAACAGACGGAAGATGATTTTGTGAGATACTTTTGCTATATCATATGGGAAGCATATTTGTTATTGCCACATAAAGGTCTATTGCATCTGTCGAAAACTCACAAGGCTTTCAAACTTGCAGATTGTGGTGATAAAGTAGTAGAAAAAAGAACTGTTGAAGTATCTCATTTTCTTGACATGTTGAGGAGTGCTTCTATAAGTGAAAATGATATGTCCAACACTGTTGAAGCATCGCATGGTCAATGGAAAGTATGCTTTCTTGGACAGTTACGATATTTTTGTTTCTTTTATTTGTATTACCCTCTATTTCATTGTCATTTTCTTCTAGAGGCTGAGCAGAAATCATGGTTAATTTGAATCATGATTTATTCTGTGAGTCAGCTAATCTTAAACTACTTCCATTCAGGAGGTTATAAACTCTTAACTCATTGAATCCCACTATTGCTAGCTAAAAGATGATAAGGAAGAGTATCGTGTCATGTACAGAGAAGGACCTCAGGGTACTCCATTTCATACATTACTTGTTGAAGGATACGTAGATGGGCCAATTGATGCCTGTAAGTTCAGCTGGAATAGTCAAACAAGTAGTACTTTTTATTTGAAATGATAAACAGAGAGTTGACTGATACTTGAGGCATTTTAGAAGCTGCATATTTATGTCTCTATGCATATCGTTAACAAGGAGTGCATTACATTGCAGGTCTATGTATCTCTTGGGAATCAACCCTGTATAGGAAATGGTAAAACCTATTTTCCATCTTTGTACATGTCTTTTGTTATATACATGTCTATGCATATTTTTCGGTCTATGTTGCAATTATATCCGTATCTTTTTGAAAACATAATTTCCTTTCAATTGTTTTATAGATCTTTTATCGCTGAAAACTATGATTCTGATTCTCTGTGTCATGTATATACTGCACTTGTTCTTTTGTGCCTGACTGTCCATTTTTGAACGATAAGAAAATTTTGTCACTCTAAGAGTTAAGAAGATCAACTAAGCGTCAAGACTGCTGATTTTGATTGTGAAAATGTGAAAATGTGAAAATTTCCTCCTCTTCATTTATATCCAACTCTAGCTTCTAAGTAGTGGAGATATGCATAACTGAACTAGGCAGTATTGAATGCTAAAAAAGTTTGTGACTTACTAATCTTAGGGGTTAAATTAACGATTGTTAACCGATCCACTGGTTGTTATCCTTTTACTTAGACATTTCTAAGCACTTTAATTCTTATTTCTTCTTGAACAAGAAGATGTGACATGAAGTAGCAGCATCAAAGCATAGATGCTGTTTAGAAGTTAGCTCTTGAACTAGGAGTTACAGAACAACGTTCTTCACCTGCAACTTCCTTTCTTAATGTGAGGGCTGGGCTGCGGGCATGCCTATTCTTTCATACGATTTCGTCTTTTTTCTATTTAGTTCCAATCTACTAGTTTCTTTGGCAGCTCTTGGTGTCTCCATCACATTAAGCTTGGGAATTATGTGGTTTTGAAATCAATGTGCAATAAGGATGTTTATTATGGACTGGTGTAGACTGAAGCTCCATTGATGTTTTGTTGTTTATATTGTAGGTGGCCCCAGTATACTATCCCACCTTTTAAAATAACGGACTGCAAATGTCTGAAAAGGGTTCGGATCAACGAGCAGATATCTTTAGTGAGGTTTGTTCAGTATCAAGAACATGAAGAAAAGTGTCCCAGTTGATTCTTTTTGTTTTCTTTGTCCTACTTCACGTGCTAATATTTCTCTTATTTTTTTGGGAAGGAAGGGTAAAGGTAGCATGGCCGCTGTCAGCTAGGGAGGCTGTTCTCAACTTTTTTTTGTTTGAGCATCTCAAAGATGGTCTAGTTGTTGCTCTTTTGAATTCGGTATTCATCTGAAATGATGGAACTTCATGTTTATTTCAGCTATACTTTCTCTTCTACCTTAGTATCTGGAAATTCAGCTAAAGTATAATGATGTTGTCCCATCATTTCTTTCAGATTTCGGATCTGAAGGGCATTGATAGAAGTACACATGGGTTTACCAAGGATGGGATCCCTGAGCCTAAGGATGTTGTACGCATAGATTTGGTGGGAGGCTTTGCAATACAAAAAGTTTCATCAGGAAGAAGTTACTTTCGGTTAGTTGTGTTGGATAATGGCTAAATGATATTGACCTCAGTTTCATTAAAATTTCCCTATTGGTTTAAAACCAACTTCATTTAATGGTTCAAAATTGAATATCCTTTCTCTATTTTCGCTTGTGTTAATTTGTGGAAATTTTTATCGCCTTTAGTTACTTTTAACAATATATGTCCATTATCCACATTCCAATGCCTTTAGTTTGCAATTATTTGAAACAACTTTATTCGGTACGTCTTAAGTTTGTGCCACATATAGGTTGTTATGAATATCTGTCTTATTTTGACCCTCATATTTTTAGAAACGAATCATCATTCCTGTTAGAATGAGCAAGTATTTTAGTTGATCACCATGATGATATACCTTTCTTTCAAATATTAGTATCCTTGTTGATGTCAAACAACACATAAAGCAGATGAAAAATACGATTTCTTTTGTGTACTGCTAGATAAAAAATAAAGCTCAATCATTTTATTAGCTCACATTTGCTATCAAACTTGTATCTTTCTTTGTTCATGAAAACACAAGGATAATGTCCAAAACACCTGGAGAGCCAAGCAATGGGTGGGTTATGAATGATTTGACTCCAAACTTCCTCTAGTAAGGGCTGCAAAAAATGTATCCATTTGAGAAACTTGACATTCATATTTTTTGTTATCACTGTGACCAAACATTACAAATTAGACTCATAGTGGGATCTTCTGACATTGAACATCTAACTTTATGCAGTGCTATTGATAATCAGATTGATATCCGGTATTATGCTGCTAGGAAGTTCTGCTTATTCTGTCTTCATGGAGCTTTTAATTTGCATGCGTTTACACTTTTCAGTCATACTGTTGTCAAGTGGAATGCATTTTTCAGTGAATTCTGAATTGGTATTTTGCTGATGTATATCGAGTCTGATATCGGTTGAACCATAGTGTGTGCCACTCTGTTAGATATGATTGGTTGGACAAGGCAAGGAACTTGAGAATGGTCATATTTCTGTGAGGGCCAATGTACTTGTATGCGCATCCATTTTGATCCTTGTCTTGCTTATGAGGTTGATTTATTTGGTGCTATCATTTGAATGATTGGTTGACTTGTTTATGCATTTTGAGATGAACCAGTTTTTTCATTTTCTGAAAAAATATTAGTGGAGACACATCTAATTACTGTTTTACAAGAATAATGGACATAAGCCCCAAATTGGTTATTCTTTGTTTCTGCATTTTAGTCTAAGTGTCTGTATTGCCTTTCGAAATGGTGATTTCTATTGTATTATGAAGGAAAGCGATTTATTAGCAACATAACAAGAAAGGTCAGAGTACTATTAAGATGAATGTAAGAAACCTGTTCCATGCTCTTTTGTTGTGATGCTTTCACGCGTGTTAATTTGTAGGACAATTGCAAATATAGACTTGAAGCTGGACTTCGTTCCTCCATTTCTTATAAACTTTATCTCAAGGCAGCTAATTGGCAGTGGTTTCAGGCTCTATCAAAAGGTCATACATTTTCCTTTACCATTCTTTTCCTCTTGGAAGTATTCAGTTTTAAGATTAAGATGTGGATGCTGTATGACTATTATGGCTATGAGATGAACACATTGAGACGTATCCGGCCTGTCTTATGCTGTTGTAATTTATTTATGGTTGGGTTGAAATGACGATGCAATCTTTGTCCTTGGTTTTCCTGTCTCAAAGTTCAACTTCTATCTAAAGGTTCCTGCTGCAAGACCTGTCTTTGCATTCATGGAATGTTTAACTATCTTCTCTGATCTAGGACAGGCTGTGGCTTCTGTGTCTAACCAAAACGAAGATTACATGAAGGCGTTGGATGATGTATTGTATTCTCAAATACGTGAGGCTCTTTATTCCATCCATGAACCAAATGGTGCTACAGAAAGGAAAGAAATCACAAATGAAGCTTTTGTGCAACTTCAGAATTCTATCAAAATTTCAGAAGGAAGCATTGGCAATTCGCAACAGAATGTTAATAATTATGACGACACGAGTGCAACTTTTCCAGAGAAACTGAAAAATTTAGGCGAACCAGCTTCTGGTGAGATTGTCGAAGAAATTAATGAAGAGGGTAAACATTTTAATGATGAAGTCGGGAGCATCGAGCAGGAAGTTTGCAGCGGTAAGTACTTGAGTGAAAATGTGCAGAAGAGTGGAATAGCCATTGAAAAGAAAGCTGATGAGATTGTGGAAGAAGAGAGCAAGGATAAAAGCCAGTTGGAAACAGAAGGAGAGAATCATGCTAAACCCTCTCTGAGAAAGAATGGGCAAAAGGGACTTGAAAATTATAATAAAAAAACAAGTATCAGTCCTGAGGTGGAGCAAGCTTTAAAAACTTTAGAGAAAGCCATTTCCGTGGTTCGTGAATATGGATCTAAGTCTCTACAAAAGCCTTTACCTGGCTCAACCAACCAACACATTTTGAGTCAGGAAAATGGTATAGGAAAGGACCCGACTCCTTTAAAATCCGGTGAAGGTGGTCCGGATAAGGTCTCCGCTGGAGCATCGACAACGACAACTTTGAAAATAGTAGAGAAGATTTCTGATGAACCGAGGAATGGCTCCGGTAATCGAGACATTAGGTAGGCTTGTACATAAAGTGCCTGTGAGCCTGTCCTATTTGAATTTTGAGACACCAGTCGTTTTGCTAGTTTTCTTAATTTCTAAATCCAAATTGGTTTTCATCACTTTTTTCCTACTAAAGTTGTGTTTAAATTGTTTTGCAGGCATGCAGGACCAAATTCTTTAACAAGGGAAGTGAACCATAACAGAATTGCACCAGCAACACCCGAACAATACTCTTCATTTGCTGTTGAAAGTGGTCAGGTTTTGTTATCTCCTTCCACAGAGAGAAGCGTAGAGACACCTATTGGAGGCCTAAATACGCAAGGCGACAAGCACATGCCCTTGGATGCAAATGGCGACCATGAGAATGGTTTGATGGAAGGAAAGGAATTCAGGTGGCGAAGAAAGCTCAGATTTTGTTGCGTTAGCCCTGGTGACCACTGGAAATGAAGCCTTCCGAGTAACGAGTAAAGAGGGCCTGGAATGGCTTGTGTGGCTATTGTTCTTAGGGCATTCATATGAACACGAGACTAATTACATTTCCCGACTTTTGCAGATGACTGTAACGGGCTGTTAATCATTTTCCCTAAGGTTACATGGCTTTCTTTGCCAATATTTACTAGCGTTCTTCTCCTTTTTCAACATTAAGCAAAATTGTACGGAAATAATAAGAGTACCGAATCTCAGGACCCTGCATAAATGGTTTATTCAAATTGGGGAATAGCAAATCAAGGTTACTAAAGATTCTAGTTTCAACTTTAAAAGTGATTGCGTATTTCCAGTACATATGAGTTTGTTGTGTTTGTTTGTCGGGACCAAGTGGCTAATGCTCTGAGCAAGCGAGACTTGTTGACTACTCGTTACAACCTATCTAGGATTGAAGCAAACTTAATGTATAGAATTCGACAAATCACTAAGTGTGATGCTAGTTATTAACATTTAATGTAGGAAGTGAAAAATGGTACTAACCAAGCAATATTTGACTCAGTGATGGGTTGATTGTTAACACAAGTGAAAGACTACGTTTCTGAAGTTGGTGGACTTCATAGGAAACTTATGCAGGAGTCACATGATGCATAATGGGTAGGATATCTTGGAAGGGAATAGCTAATGTTATTTTCATGTTTAATAGTAAAGCTCTAGTGCTAGTAGTGGTGCGTTGTTTTACCAAATATGTTATTCTCAGTGTTGTTGTAACAACTTGTTCAATAAAAGTATCGATTGATTTTATATAATTAAAATATGGTAAAATACTTTGGTATTTTAACAAATATTGTGAGCGATAGAGACCCTTCGTTTATAGGAAAATTTTAGACTTCTGTTGGTTTATGCCCTACAGCCAATCGCTTTGGTTGTAATTTAGTGACAAATTATTTAAAAGGCATTCTTTATCTTGTACATGTTTAGATGTATATGATAAAGTCCATGGGATAATTTTACATTGCAAATGAAATTATAATGAGATTATAATTATGAGATTCATATTGCATTCATGAATTATTCCTAAAATGTTCCTAGTCATTGTTATATTAAGATTGGACATTAATAGAGCGTAAAAAGACTAGACACGCTTTTGTTTTTCCTTATGAAGGAAGTAGTCGATCTCATAAAGCTAAAGTATAGATACTTAAACAAACGTGTGGGTGCTTGTTAAAACAAGTTCATTTGAATCAGACCCGATATGAGAAATCCATTTGGAACATTACTTGTATGTACATGGAATTCTCATTGTGATGATTGTATAAGTGATCCTTTGACTTGAGATCATCAAAGTTATCTTGTATGGGGATTGTTATGTTTTGATACTACTCGTGATCTATAAAGGTCGTTTAAGCGGTAGTCATTGGATATAACATGAACGTATGGAGATAGTTGAATGATTAAGATAGGATTCATCACCCTAAAGTAATTAGGAGAATGTTCCATTGTTCTCGATTAATATTGATTCGGAAATCCTTGGCCAAGGTGGAATGGTATTTTGTAAGGTTTACAAATATCATTAATTAAATCAATAGCTAATGGCGGAGAACTAATATAATTAGACTCAAAATAGAGTAGACATTAATTCCATGCTCTATGTCTAATTAGAACATTAGTTGATGAAAGGATTGAATTATCTGAGAAAATCATGCACGGAAAGGTTAGTCAAAACCACTTTGACATTCCTAAATATTTGGGTGGTCATGATGCGTTCTAGAGGCGCCAATCTTGATCTATGATTATAAATTGTTTAATTGGAGAATTAAAGATAAATTAAAAGGAGTTTTAATTTATCTAATTCTAATTATGAATTAGAATTATAATTTATAATCATTGCCAATATATTTGGGAACCTAATGGGTCACATATAGAATGGGTTAGAGAGAGCAAAGTTAATTTAATCAAGTTGGACTTGATTATAAAGTTTGAGAAACTTTATGATTAAATATGAGATATTTAATAAATAAAGATCAATATCGATATTGAATCTTATTTGGAAATAATTGGTATTTAATTAGAATTATTTGTAATTCTAATTAAAGTTTAATTGAAATTAGTGTTTAATTTCAATTAAATTACTAATACATCCAAAGCTTATTATAAATAGGCTTAAGCTACATGTAGCTAGCACTTCATGCTTAATCCTCTCTCGTAAAAGTTCTGAGTTCTCTCAACTCATTCGATGGATACTGTTAGAGGCCTGGACACTTGTGCGCTACGGTGGTTGAGACGGATCGGTTTGAAAGCAGTTCGAGGATGCATCAAGATAAAGATCAAGCTTCGAATAAGGTGCGAATTAATTTCCGCTTTATTTTGATTCATGTTAATCATTTTATAGAATTAAATAGATCTTGGTTTTGAAATCAAAAGTCACGAAAAATTTCGTGATTATTCATTGCGTTCGGATTAGATCCGGTCCGATTTTCCAACGATGGTATCGGAGAAAGAATTTATTTCTATAATTTGATTAAATTTTTTGCGTGTATTGATCTTTATAATTTTTGGAATTGAAAATATGAAGAGTTCATATTATAAACTCAAAAATCTGAAAAGTTCGATTAGATGCCCAAACACACGAAGAACATGATTGTTCGAAAATCTGAAATTTTCAGAGCAGAGGCATTGGCTGCTGTTGCTTTTCTGCTTTTGGAAATTGGCATGAGGCCGCTGCGTGTGCGTAAGATGAATGGGCGTTAAGAAAATCATGGATCGCTAGCGTGCACGAGGGAAGCAATTTGAAAACGTTGAAAACCTTGGCTACCGAGAAGTGAATAAGATGACTACCTATCTTTATTTGTCCCATCGATGAACAGTAGATAGGAATAAAGTTTTCAGATGCCTTTTCTCTTTGGTTCTTCACAATGGAATCATGGCCAATAACAAGCGTTTCTTGCATTCTTCAAAATGGATTCATGGCTATTTAGTGGCTTTGCAAGCAACATGCTGGTGAGGGAAGAACATGGCGGTTATCGACATCCTTTGGAGGCTAGGGTTCTTCTTATGATATTAGGTTTTCTAAAACACAACGAAGAAGAGGGTGTTTGGCAATAGGATAATTAATGGGTTTTATTTGGTAACAAGTTTAAGTATGACTTAAACTTAAAGGAATAATTAAATTAAGAATAATGTATTCTTAATTTAATTAAATTCTAAACATAATTTTAAAATTGTTTTAAAATTTTGAAAGCCAATTCAAAATTATCATAATTATTTTCTTAATGTGATTAAGATTAATAATTATATTGATTTCTAATTAATTTTAGAAAAGTTGTTTCTAAAATTAGAATTAATTATTTTCAATTAGATTGAAATTAATTAATTAGACTTCTTAAAATTGAGAAAATTGTTTTCTTAAATAATTAAGAAAGATGTTTCTTAATTAAATTATTTATTTCAATTTGATTGAGATAAATTAAAATTAGAATTTTATTTATTTAGAGAATTATTATTTAATTTATTTAGAAATTGTTTCTTTATTTATGAATAATAAATTTATTGACTTTTAGATAAAGTATTTTCTTGATTAAATTTTGAAAAGTGTTTTCATTTATTAATTAAGAAAATGTGATTTCTTTAATATTTTGAAAATAGTTTTCTAACTTATTAAAGAAATGTTTTCTAATTAGTCAAGAGATAAATCTCTAAATAAATAACATACAATAACTTTCTTATTAAATTTAAAATGTTATATTTAATTTTGAAAGTAGTTTCCTTTTAATATTAGAAAATAGTTTTCTAATTAAGGGATGGTAATTTTAATGAGATTAGAAATGGTGATTTCTAATTAGATTAGAAATAATTTTCTAATTGGATTAGAATATGTTACTTATATAATTTTGAAAAGAAGTTTTCTAAATTATAATAAGTAAGAAGAATAATTTATGGAAAATTGTTTTCAATTAAAATTTTATCAAAGGAGTCACTAAAATTGGAAATAGTTTCCAATTGGATTTGAAAATTGTTTTCAAATCAAATTAAATTTCTATTTGGAATAAGAATTTAATTTTTTAGGAATCAATAGTTTTAATCTAATTTAAGTTTTCCAAGGAGTTGGAAATGTTATTTTAGATTATGAAGATCAATAACTTGAATCAATCGAAGCTTGATGTTTTATGCATATAATTTGATTATGAATGCATAAGTTGCATACTTTATTTATATGGTTGATATATATATTGGATGCATATTTTATGCATATAATTTGATTATGAGTGCATAAGTTGCATACTTTATTTATATGGTTGATATATATATTAGATGCATGATAAATTGTATGTTTTATATGTGTGATATTTTACATGCAATTTATGTTTGATGAGACATATGAAATTAAAACCCTCGTTAAAATATTAAGTACACGTTAAGAGCGTGATTGATGCCTTCCATTGTTATAAGAATAAACCGAGTTACATTTATTGTAAGGCTTGTTGAGCAAACTCAAGGCCTCTTTAACCCGAATATGTTTAGTCTTATAATAGTGGGTTTTACTTAACTAAATTTGTGTGATTTGGATGAGCAAACTCATGATCACATGAATTTAGAGGCAAGGTTAGGAATGACATATAAGATATGTTGTGGCAAGAGTTGTCACCTAACGGATCTAGGAGTCACATGAGATATGATTGATAAAGTTGTTATCTACCTAATTTAAGTATAGTTGGTTTGTTGAGCAAACTCAAGGTCAACTATACTTGAATGGGATCCTAGCCCACTAGAAAGATTAGAGTAATCTTCCGAATAGTAGTGAGGGCTATTATTTCGAATAAAATAGTGGGAGTAACCAAATGCATGATTAAAGTCCTAATCTTATTTGGTAGTCATGGCATATAATTGATTACTTATTTTTCTTACATTTATATTTTGTTCTTAGTAGAATTCACCTTGTTTAGTATAGTTGATACTACGTTAGTGAACTCAAATTCTTGGACATAGGATATGTTTGAGAAGTGTTCTCAAAAGTTGGAAAAGAAAATTGTATGTCCATTATGCAAATTTGTTATAATCCTTGTTGAGGACTTGGTGTTAAAGTTTTAGAGATATGTCAAAATCATAAAGATGACAAAATGTATTAACATTTTGAGTTGACTAATGCCTCGTAAACTTTGACGATGACATGTAAGATGTATGTCAACACCATGATAGCAAAATGCAAGGGTTGCATGGAGGAAGGTTGAAAGGTATAGTACTTGTTGGAATTGTTCCACTTAATTTTTCCTACTAAAAGCATAAGTATGGGCCACAATTAAAGGCTTTGCTATAGTATGTCAATAGTTGCCATAAAAAGAAAATGATTGCATTATTTTTCTTGCCTATATGTGATATGATTGAGATCATATGTATTTCTAATTCATGCTTATGAGTATTTGATACTGAATTTAGATTCATCATTATTGTAATGTTCATTGCATGGTTAGAAATAGATTGTTAAGTAAAAGTAGCTGATCCAATTTATACAAAGAGTTTGTATGTGTTGGATTAAAGGAGGCTTATGCTTAACATAAATGACAAGAATTAAAAGTTGGATAACCGAGATAATCCTTTTATGCCATAATGGTTAAATCAACATAACGAGAATCATAAAGTTACATACTAGGATATATGTATCCTTTTGATTATGAATCGTATGGAACTTGTGAAACTTGTATAGTTGAAGAATAACCAAATCAACCTTTGGTGAAAGGATGATAATGCTATTGAATTGTTAAATTTTATACATGTGATGTATTGGATGGAATAACAATTCATAAAGGATAACATTATATTTTATTATATTACTAATGACTTTATGTGGTATAGTCATATGTATTAAATAAAATGATGATTTAAAAATTTTGAAAAATTCAAACTGTTTAATTCTAAGTAGAAATTAAGCATTGAGAATGCTAAAGCACATCGATGAGATCGTTGTGGTAAGTTTTAAATTTTCGGTTATCTATAAAGAATGAGATTCTTTAATGAATTCCTTCACAATTAAATTCGTAAGTGTATGGATTTATGTAAGGAGTAAAATACAATATGAGATATTGTATGATGCAATAGTATTTCTTTTATAGCAATGCCTGGTACAATGACTTACCTTCTATAGTTCTAGTTAAATCAATTAGTAAGTTTTCATATTAAGATATGAAACACTAAGTCTTTGAAATAGTCAAAGTTAATGATTTAAGGATGTGATGCTTAGCTGAAGCATATCTTATCCATTTAGTTTAGAACTAAAGTGGGTAATAAAAGGTTATGAGATATCCAAAAGGTTGGATATATTCTTACAGACCAATTGAACAAATTGTTTGATTCAATGTATGCTTATAGGAGAACCGTTCTCAAGATAAGTAGTGGAGTAAAAAGGAATTTGAAAGGTTCAAATCTCATGACTATACATCTAATTGGAACTAATGCCTTTAATAATACATTTGATGTATAATTGAAAGGCTACAAGATATTGAAATGTTCATTTTCATGATGAATTCAAAGAGTTTGTTTTGAAGATGAATATGAATTTATCATATCTACAAGAAGGTTAATGGGAGTATGGTTGTCCTCTTAGTGGGAGTATGTGGAGACATATTGCTCACAGAGAACAACAGTTCTAATTTTCAATTGTTGAACATATAATAGTCTAAGAACAACTCTTGTTGGATATGGAAAGGTAGCATCTTAATTTTATGAATTAAATCTATAGAGATAGATTGGATGTTGTTAACTTGTTCTAAGTCCAAGTACATAGATAATGTACTAAAGATGTTTAGTATGTAAGATATCAGATACTTATGAAGTATCAAAGATATACCTTATTCTATGTATGAGTTGATATTTGAGTTCAAGACGATGAGGATATAACTTTAGAAGTAAATCCTAATTAAGGTTTATTTATTTAGAACAATATCATTTAGGGTTGGAAAGGTTCCAACGTAGCAATGGTTACTAATTAAGCCATAATACATTTTTCATTTAGTGGAAATGATTAATTGGATCAACAAGTTCTTTAGTGAATTTGATAGAGTTTCTTTGCATTGTTCAAGACAGTAATGTACTGCAGAACATTATAGCCATTGGGCATGCATAAGGAGCTATTGTCTCATCAAAGATCCAAGAATGTGTTTAGGCAAATGTTCTTAATTATGATGATAATTAAGATAGGAGTTGTAAGATTTAATCAAGTGCTCACTATAGAGAATCTTGTAGAGTTCTCTCATTAAGCCACTACTCTAGTAGTAGAATAATCGTCATATGGTGATATGGTATAAGATACTTAAACGATTGGCTTAGTGCAAGTGGGAGATTGTTGGTTTATGCCCTACAGCCAATCGCTTTGGTTGTAATTTAGTGACAAATTATTTAAAAGGCATTCTTTATCTTGTACATGTTTAGATGTATATGATAAAGTCCATGGATAATTTTACATTGCAAATGAAATTATAATGAGATTATAATTATGAGATTCATATTGCATTCATGAATTATTCCTAAAATGTTCCTAGTCATTGTTATATTAAGATTGGACATTAATAGAGCGTAAAAAGACTAGCACACGCTTTGTTTTTCCTTATGAAGGAAGTAGTCGATCTCATAGGCTAAAGTATGAGATACTTAAACAAACGTGTGGGTGCTTGTTAGAGAACAAGTTCATCGAACAGACCGATATGAGAAATCCATTTGGAACATTACTTGTATGTCATGGAATTCTCATTGTGATGATTGTATAAGTGATCCTTTGACTTGAGATCATCAAAGTTATCTTGTATGGGGATTGTTATGTTTTGATACTACTGTGATCTATAAAGGTCGTTTAAGCGGTAGTCATTGGATATAACATGAACTGTATGGAGATAGTTGAATGATTAAGATAGGATTCATCACCCTAAAGTAATTAGGAGAATGTTCCATTGTTCTCGATTAATATTGATTCGGAAATCCTTGGCCAAGGTGGAATGGTATTTTGTAAGCAGTTTACAAATATCATTAATTAAATCAATAGCTAATGGCGGAGAACTAATATAATTAGACTCAAAATAGAGTAGACATTAATTCCATGCTCTATGTCTAATTAGAACATTAGTTGATGAAAGGATTGAATTATACAGAAAAAATCATGCACGGAAAGGTTAGTCAAAACCACTTTGACATTCCTAAATATTTGGGTGGTCATGATGCGTTGCTAGACGCCAATCTTGATCTATGATTATAAATTGTTTAATTGAGAATTAAAGATAAATTAAAAGGAGTTTTAATTTATCTAATTCTAATTATGAATTAGAATTATAATTTATAATCATTGCCAATATATTTGGGAACCTAATGGGTCACACATATAGAATGGGTTAGAGAGAGCAAAGTTAATTTAATCAAGTTGGACTTGATTATAAAGTTTGAGAAACTTTATGATTAAATATGAGATATTTAATAAATAAAGATCAATATCAGATATTGAATCTTATTTGGAAATAATTGGTATTTAATTAGAATTATTTGTAATTCTAATTAAAGTTTAATTGAAATTAGTGTTTAATTTCAATTAAATTACTAATACATCCAAAGCTTATTATAAATAGGCTTAAGCTCTATGTAGCTAGCACTTCATGCTTAATCCTCTCTGTAAAAGTTACAGAGTTCTCTCAACTCATTCGATGGATACCGTTAGAGGCCGGACACTTGTGCGGCTACGGTGGTTGAGACGGATCGGTTTCAGAAACGGTTCGAGGGATGCATCAAGATAAAGATCAAGCTTCAGAATAAGGTACGAATTAATTTCCGCTTTATTTTGATTCATGTTAATCATTTTATAGAATTAAATAGATCTTGGTTTTCGGGAAATCAAAAGTCACGAAAAATTTCGTGATTATTCCGCTGCGTTCGGATTAGATCCGGTCCAGATTTCCCAACAACTTCATTGTTCAATATGATGAAGGCGAAACGGGAGTTCTTTACTACTAATCATCCACAAACTAATGGATAAATTGAGAGGAGCATGGAAGATTACTTAAGGCACTATGTGAGTAACAATCAACAAAATTGGTTAGAATTGTTAGATATTAAACAATTTCCCTATCTTTAGAAACAAGGGACTAATTTCTAAATATGATGGTCCCTTTAAATTTTTTTTATAAATTTGGTAATGTTATCTATCTTCTAAAGCTATCTAAAATCCTCAAGATCCATTCTACTTTTTATATGAGCTTTTTACGTAGATTTTATGAAGCTAGGAAGGAATTGAAACAAAATAAGTCAAAACTTGCTCCTCTAGAAATGCAAAAGCAATTTAATAAGGATGTAGCCAAAATCCTTGATTATCGAGTGTTAGGACATCATAAGAAAAATTGCAGAATTTCTTATGTAATAGAAAGAAAGGGAAGTGATAGATTCAACAAGGAAAAAGAATACTTCTCTTTGAAAATTTGAGGCATTTGGATTATTTTGGTATTAAAGGAAATTCATGTAACTTTATGATAATTAAAATAATTTTGAAGAATGGTCCATGACATTTCAATTCAAAACTCATCTTACTTCAAACATAGAAGCCCGGTGTGAAGCTAGTTAACTGGAGCAAAAACAAATCTCTATTATGGGTGAATATGCATAACATTCCTCTTGAGTCTTAGACCCCTAATAGATTCAACCATCTAGTAAGCTTTATGAGAAGGCCCTTATGCCTCGATGAAGCCACAAAAACAATAAAGGGAATCAACTATTCTAGAGTTTGTATGTTAACAGACATCAATGTGTAACTTTGAGGCACTATTTCACTACTGAGGCTAGATGAGGATGCAATCTCTTCAAAGACTACATATCAATAACCTATAATCCAAGACCTAAACTAGTGAATAAATAGGTTTGGAGACCACTACTAGGAATTCCCAAATTGGGAAATACAATGACCTCAATCAAAGAGAGGAAAAAAAAACAATGAAGTAACATATGATGATTCACAAGAAGAATGCAATAATCAAAAGGGACAATTATAAGAAAAAGAAGCATATGGAATTGGTGGAGAAAACAGTGGGAAACATATAATAGTGGCACTAACAATTTCATAAGAAGAAACTATAAGGTTAAAATGGAGGAAATAAATAAAACCAAGCACCAAAACTCTTGGAAGAAGGAAATGAGAATTTGGCTAGCAATGAACAACCTTATAAGAATAACACACCCTCTACTACAAAGGCATTAGAAGGCCCCATTAATAATCATATACCCATAAGTATAAGCACACAAAAGTTTGACGATCATAATATTTTGTCTCTTAGCTTATTAAAGAATTATATTGAGGAGTGTTTTCAAAGGGTGAAAAGGATGGGATCAAAGAGGAAGAAGAAAATATCCGCACCAAAATACCAATGACCATCTTAGTATAGAACACAAGATGGCTTAATAACTCTAAGGAAATAACATATATTATTTGATTACATAAGAGAACACAAATTAATCCAACCATTCCTACCACTATAATGGAAGGATTATAATCACAAATGATTTAGAGGAAGCGCAAATTACTACAGTCCTAATTAAGAAGCAACTAATTCACACTTGAGCTAGCATGAGTAAAATAATTTTCAAAAAATATCTCTATTGAGCAAAATAAAAGAGATATGAGAGACAATAGATCAATCTTGGTTAATTGCTAGGGATATTAACTGTAAGATGAGTTATTCAAAGGAAATGTTAACTTAAGGAACCACATTAAGGAGCTACTAGAATGCTGCAGCAACTTATAGGTGATGGATCTAAGAATGGAAGGGTTATTTTATATTTGGAATAACAAGCAAGAAGGAAGTTATTTCATGATGAAAAATTGGATAAAGCTTAGGAGAATGGGTCGTGGATGGAAAATTTCTCAAAAATCAAAGCATTCTTCAATAATTGTCTACTTTCTGGCCTCACTCCTATTTTAATTCAAAATATATTCACACTCATATTAGGAAGCTCCCCTTCCATTTCAACAATCATTTGTTAGAGGTGATTGTTTTGATGAAGCACTAATTAGAGGTCTTCAAACACAAACAAGTTATTCATACATGTCAGAAATTTGCAGGCGATTAAAAAGAGCTAAAGAAGATAAATTGTAGCATAACTATACATTGGCATTTAATGAAGTAAAAGGAAAGCTTGACTTCATACAAAAAGCACTTTATGAAAATCCTCAATGCAAGGATCGGGATAAGGAAGGACAGGTCCTACAACACTACAATAACATGGCTAAGATCAATCTTTCTCTACTCAAGCAAAGATCTAGAGTACTTTGGATGAAACATGGAGACAAAAACACACAATTCTTTAATATATGCATTCAGGTGAGAAGAAATAGAAATAAGATTTTTCCTCAAGGAAAGATAATGGAAAGGCATTAAGCACCAAAAAAAAGAAATAAAAGAGGAAGTGCACAAGTTCTTTGTTCGTTCCTTAGATAGTAAAACAAATGCATAATCCATTATTGACATCATAAAATCAATTGTTGAGGATCAAGTGCTACTGCACATGATAGAAACATTATAAAACATATTAAGGCCTTAGAGGTGGAAAGAATCATTTTCACATTGAATTCCAATAAAACATCAGGTTCCGATGGGTTTAATGTGAAATTCTTTCAAAAGACTTTAGAACCATATAAAGACAATAGTGGTGGAAGTAGTGATGGGATTTCTCAATGAAGGGAAGATGTTAAAATAACTCAATAAAACCTTTATAACACTCATTCCAAATGTAAAATCTCCAAACTCTCTGAGGGAATTTCATTTAATTTCTTGTTGTAGCATCATTTATGAAGTAATAGCCAAAATACTAGCTGAAAGATTGAAGCCAATGTTGAGCCACATAAATGATCCATCCCAACGAGCTTATATCTAAGGAAGATCAATTGATAATAACATATTATTGGTTTAAGAGCTTTTTAAGAACCACACAAGGAAAATTTCATATAAGAATTATTCAATAAAGGTATACTTTCAAAGGCTTATAATTATTTAGATTGGTGCTTTTTTATTAACATTTTATAAACCTTGAAATTCCTTAATCAATTTATCTAATGGATCAGTCAATGCATCACAACTATCATATGTGGAATCCTTGTCAATGGTGAAGCAAACAAATTGATCAAAGGAGCTAGGGAACCTAAATAAGGGAAAACGTTATCTTTTTATCTATTCACCATAGCATGAAGTGCTTGTAAGGTTAACTAAGGGTAAGATTAATAGGGATTACAACTTTAAAATATATTTCAAATGTAAAGGTTTGAGAATTTCAAGTTTTTCATTTGCTAATGAATTGATTCTTTTTTTCAAAATACGGACCCCAAATCAATAAATTTGTTTATGACTGTCCTCAATTTATTATACTCTTTATCTGGATTAGCTATTAATAAGCAAAAAACCTAACTTATCATCTCTTCAAATGTTGAACAGTTGAAGACATGTAGAATGGCTACCTCAGATTGTAAGAATTAAACCATTCAAGCCTCCAATAACCTATCTACAAGTGCCAATAACAATAAGAAGAGCATCTTACACTAATCTTAAGCCACTTCTAAATAAGATAGAGTTAAGAACTTCTAGCTGGAGCCTCAAAGCTATCCAGTGCAGGCTGATTACATCTTATGAAATCATTCCTTAATAACCTACATATTTATTGGAGCTTACATATCTGGTTTCCTAAGAATATCTTAAAACTAATTGAACAAGTGCTAAGAAGATTCTTATGGAAAGCAAATATGGAAGGAAAATTTACTATAAAAGTCAATTGGAATGATGCGTGCAAGGATAAAAAGAAGGGGTTAGAATTTTATCTATCAAGATCACAAACCAAATCCTAATGCTCAAAAGAGTATGGAGAATTATGAACAACAAGAATTTCTTATCGATGCACTACATCCATGAGTATTATATAAACAATTAAAGCTTTTAGTTGTTAAATCCAAAACCTAAGTTCTCATGAACCACGACTCAGTTATTTGAACTCAAATAGAAATTTAGAGCTCAATTTTACGTCAGGTTAAGAATGAAACCAAAACTCACTTCTAGCATGACACTAAGTCAAGGTTGGGACCATTGAATGAGGTTCGAGACTTGACATGTCTAAAAGTGTTAATACCAAAAAAAAATGTCACAGTGTATAAGACAACAATTTCACATAGGAATGTGCTATTTAGCTCAATCTATGCTAAATTCCTACTAATACAATTGGTTAGGCCAAATCAAATGGAAATGCAAAAACAATGGTGATTTTCCTATTAGCAATTACTGATGTGAGCAACCATCGAAGCTCCATAAACAAATTAATATGGTTTAAACATATTTTCCCAGAAGCCTCAATGTTAATACATTTGTAATTAAAAGGGAGGCTAAGTACCTTATCCAAAGTGAAGAAATATTTCAGAGTTTTTGACATGAGTGTGCTGTGTAACCAAGATGAAGAAACAATAAAACACTTACTCTTCACTTGATATTCATGAAAATTTTGGTCAATTATTACCCCTCATACCTTCTTTAACTTAGTATAACCTAATACATTGGTGCTACGTCAATCATAAGAAAAAAGAACCAGAATGAACGATCCTTAAGCCGACCCTCGGCAATACAATCTATAACATTTGGTACGAAAGAAACAAAAGGATCTTTACCAAGGAGACGACAAGTGCATATAGGTACATTACAATCAGAATAATCAGGGAGCAACTAATAGCTAACCAATTGCACATGAAATGTAGCCTAGAAACTATAAGTAAATGGATACCTTGTAAAGGAGTATTATTAGCAAACCAGTGATAGCTTGGTAAAGCTTACTTCACTGGTATAATGTAAGTAATTGCATGTAAAGTAGAACGAGACTTGGAAGGAAATTTGGAAGGAAAACAAACTCCACCGATTGTAGAGAAAGGAGAGGAAGGTTTTAAAAACGACATTACCTTCGGTTACTACCGTCAGAGCAGGGGACGCCGGTGACGCAAGCCTCAACGACGATGGAAAGTGTAGACGACAGCAATGGCTAGAGACGGTGGCCACAGGCGACGAAGAAGGAGAGGAGAGAAGGCGCGCGTGAGATTGGGAGAAGAGGAGGGTTCTGCAGCTTTAAAACGTTAACCAAAATGACGTCGTTTTGGTTAACTCCAAAACGATGTCATTTTGGTATGTTCTAAAACGACGTTGTTTTGTTTATCTTTTAAACGTTTATAATTTCGTCAAACGACGTCGTTTTTTTAAGCTTCTAAGTTATTCAAAACGATATCGTTTCGAGATCACCAAATGACGTCATTTTTTTTCAACTGCTAGATGACGATTTATAAAGATTTTTATTGACGGTATATACGCCGCCGGTAAATGATTGCTTTTCGTCTCCTTTTTCCGATGTGTTAGTTATTCCGTCAGTAATTATCGACGGAATAAGATCGGTCCATAAATTTTCGTCGCTATTTACATCATTTTCTTGTAGTGACTATTTTGCAAAAATAATTATTAAATCCCCCCAAGTGATAGCTTGGTAAAGCTTACTTCACTGGTATAATGTAAGTCATTGCATGTAAAGTAGAATGAGACTTGGAAGGAAATTTGGAAGGAAAACAAATTCCACCGATTGTAGAGAAAGGAGAGGAAGGTTTTAAAAACGACATTACCTTCGGTTACTACCGTCAGAACAGGGGATGCCGGTGACGCAAGCCTCAACGACGATGGAAAGTGCAGACGACGGCGATGGCTAGAGACGGTGGCCACAGGCGACGAAGAAGGAGAGGAGAGAAGGCGCGCGCGATAGTGGGAGGAGAGGAGGGTTTTGCAGCTTTAAAACGTTAACCAAAATGACGTCGTTTTGGTTAACTCCAAAACGATGTCGTTTTGGTATGTTCTAAAACGACGTCGTTTTGTTTATCTTTTAAACGTTTATAATTTCGTCAAACGACGTCGTTTTTTTAAGCTTCTAAGTTATTCAAAACGGCACCGTTTCGAGATCACCAAATGACGTCATTTTTTTTTTCAGCTGCTAGATGACGATTTACAAAGATTTTGATCGACGGTATATACGCCTCCGGTAAATGATTGCTTCCCGTCTCCTTTTTCCGACGTGTTAGTTATTCCGTCAGTAATTATCGACGGAATAAGATCGGTCCCTAAATTTTCGTCGCTATTTACATCATTCCTCCACTTCTGTCTCTCTCTTCGGTAACTCTCCACCTTCCTATGTAAGGTATAAGAAACCAAGGCATCACCCACCAATAATACACAACCAAACTTAAATACAAAACAAGTCAAAATTATCCAAAGATTTCAACTGAGGACTGATCTTTACTGGTGTGAGTCATTAGAGAGATAAATGGGTCCAAGAGAACAAAGAACTCTAAGCAAATCAAGCCTTGCAAGTGCTTCCTCTACCCACTGGTTCTGTGAGTTCTTCTCCATTTGTTAACACAATAGAGACATGCAAAGAGAGAGTGAGAGACACGACTTTAATAGAAGTAGGTTGGTGCTTGGTGACTCTTCTACAACATTCAAAACATGGTTTTTTTTAATTGCTAAACTCTTGACTAGAAAAAAGAAAAAATAAGATAGGAATGGAGGAGAAAGGAAAGCAAATATGGAGAAACCAAGAATCTTCTTTTTGAAAGCAAATTTGTACATGTTTTTTAAAACTAAAATTTAATTTTATTAATATTGGTTGGGTCGGTTATATTGGACCCGAGCCCAATCATACAGGCCGATCGGTCGGTCTCACATCCACCAATTAATTCGGGCCTGACTCACACATCCATGGCCCAACAGTAGAAGAATATCTCCCATGCAGATACGTAAAGACCTAAACCTAGCTGAAAAACTATATAAAAGGTATTATTCTCATAACAGAGGTACGCACAATCATAAACCTAGCTTTCTCCGTGTTTATCAACCTCACCTTCACCATAAAACTGACTTGAGCGTCGGAGGGGCTAATCGGGACACAACCCCCGTCAAGCCTTCTTTGTTTTGCAGGTATCTTCATACTGAATTCACCACAGAAGACAGTCAATCACATGGAGCACAACGGCAACGTTCCATCCTGCCAGAATCCGACAGAACCAATTGGCGCCCACCGTGGGGCCCGACTTTCGGGCACCACGTCCAAATACTCGAATCGGTCGGTGGCGATGAACCTGATATAGCCGTATGTCATGGCTCTGGCGATGCAACGTCTAGGTTTGCAGCTACCTGCGACTCTGCCGCCTGCACCGCACGTTTCCCGCACGGAATCCTCTGATCCTCACGATCAACAGCAACCTCAGACCTTGGAACAGGAAGAACAAAGCGTAGCCTTAGAAGATAACGTTACACCCAATATACACCAAAATCTCCAACACCGATCAGGAGCAGAACCTATTCCGGCTATGCATACCACCCTAACTCAAAAGCAGATTGAGGAAGCAGTCAATCTGTTGATCCGCCAGATCTTGCAGTCTCAACTGGCACAACAACAACCGTCTACATGGCAAGCTGCCCGACAACCTAGCATGACAACTAATCATCGCCCAACCGAAGCTCTGGAGAAAATCGTAGATGATCAGATCAACGCAGCCATGAGCTTTAAATCGACGACCGACGGCGCAATCTGACTCTCCTTCACTACGGACATCTTGGATAGCCTCCCAGCCCCCGGCACAAAAATACCGACCCCAGAGAAGTACACTGGAAAGACCGACCCCCTGGACTACCTGCAACACTTCCAGTCCATGATGAATCTACACTGTGTCCCAGATGCTATCCAATACAAGGCTTTTTGTACAGTTTTTCAAGAGGGAGCTCGTGGGTTCAACGGCTTGCCCATTTGTGTCACATGCTTCGAAGATTTCAGATTATTATTTCTGAACCAATTCGCCACTAGTAAGCGGCCGCAGAAGACAGCTCTGGAGGTGATGCAACTCACCCAAGGAAGAAACGAGAGTTTGCGGGAGTTCATCACCCGGTTCAATAACGAAGCGGTCGAAGTGCCCGACCTCACCGCTTTCGTCCATCTTGGCGCACTCATGACCAATACGAGAGACGAGGAGTTTAAAAAGTCACTAGCCCTTGATCAGCCCCGATCCGTTCAAGAAATAAGAAACAGGGCGGACATGTATATTCAACTTGAAGAAGTGCTGAAAAATACGAGGCGTCGAACGGATGATCGCTCGCCGAATGACAGGGCGGGCAATTCGCACAAAAGGCAAAAAGGCCAATCGACCTGGAGAAGGCCAACCAATCGACAGGAATATCGGCAGGAGTTCACTCCGCTAAACAGGACATATCTGAGAGGTATCTTGGCGGTAGTGAGCGAATGGGGAAACTATCCGAGAGCCTGAAAAAATGAAGACCCCTTACAAGGATAGGAACCCCAACTTATATTGTCGTTTCCACAGAGAGGTCGGTCACGATACGGAAAATTGCTGGCGATTGAAAAAAGAAATCGAACTCCTCATTCAAAAGGGAAGGTTAGGCCGATTCGTGAAACACGAACAAAATGCCGATCGCAGGACAGGTCGGTCAGACAGTAGGCGACCGCATCAAAGGCAAAATGACCGGAATGACGGGGTAGGCGAATGCGAATCTGATATGTCGGCGAAGAGAGAGGGCGGTCGAGGAAAGAAACGATGGAAATACGGCAACAAGACAATCGACCGGTGGGGTCATTAACACGATATTTGGTGGAAGTGCATCAGGGGGATCCACCACTAAAGGGAGAAAACGATACGCCAAACAGGTCGGCAAAGATTCACCCACCAAAAAACCAAAGGAGAACGACGAGATGATCTCATTCGACAAATCGGATCTCGATGGAGTAAGTTGCCCTCATGACGACGCCCTCGTGGTAAACCTCAACATGGACGGTTACGAGGTGAAGCGGGTGATGATTGATACGGGTAGCTCGGTCGATTTGCTATATTATGAGGCCTTCAAGCAGATGAAGGTACCCGAAGATCGACTACTGCCTACAGACGGCCCCATCAAAGGAGTAACCGGGGCGTCAGCATACCCATTCGCCCGGGTGTATCTGAAAGTGAAATTTGGACAGAAGCCATGCCAGATAGAGAGGGACATTGAGTTCCTTGTCGTAAAGTTTCAGGGGGCATATAATGCAATAATCGGGCGGGCAACTCAAAATGCCCTCAGGTCAGTCGTCTCCACCTACTACCAAGTTATGAAGTTCCCAACACCCCACGGAGTCGGTATGGTCAGAGGTCAGCAGAGAATTGCCAGGGAATGTTACTTGGCAGAGACTAAAACATTAGATGGGGCGGTTATGCTGACAAACTCTCTTGATGTGAGAACCGACGAAGAGATGGCGAGATGAACCCGGTGGAAGACACGCAGAGGGTTGTCTCGACGAAGTCGACCTTCTAAGTTCACAAACCTAGGTTCCAGCTGCGAAGGACCCGTTAAAGAAATCACAGAGTGTTTGGTGAAAAATAGGTCGGTTTTAAGCTTGGGTATCGGCGACATGCAAATTCCTCGATCAATCGATCTCACTCCCTCGGTATTCGCATGACTATAAGCCGATCAGACAAAAGAAACGATGGCACAGCAAGGAACGACAGGGGATGATTGAGAAAGAAGTAGCGAAGTTGCTAGAGGTCGGGTTCATCAGAGAGGTCAAATATCCTGAATGGCTCGCCAATGTCGTTTTAGTAAAAAAAAAGAACAGGAAATGGAGAATGTGCATAGATTTCACCGACCTGAACAAAGCGTGTCCAAAGGACAGCTTCCCATTGCCTAAGATCGACCAATTAGTAGACTCCACCTCAGGGCATGAGCTGCTCAGCTTCCTGGATGCTTTCTCGGGCTATCACTAGATCCAAATGAGCCTGGAAGACGAAGAAAAAATCGCCTTCATAACCGACCAAGGCACATATTGCTACCAAGTAATGCCTTTCGGCCTGAAAAACGTCAGGGCGACCTATCAACGGCTCGTCACAAAAGTTTTTAAAAAACAGATTGGTCGGACGGTGGAAGCTTATGTGGATGATATGGTGGTCAAAAGTAAGACGTCCGCGGAGCATGTATAGGATCTTAAGGAAGTCTTCCAGACCCTGAATAAATTCCAGATGAAGCTAAACTCTGAAAAATGTGTGTTTGGGGTGGCATCCGGAAAATTCCTGAGATTTATGATCACTCAGCGGGGAATTGAAGCTAATCCAGAAAAGATTGAGGTCATCATACAGATGCCTTCTCCGCAATGCTTGAAAGATGTTCAGATACTGACCGGTCGGATAGTTTCACTGAGTAGGTTCATTTCCAGACTAGGAGACAAGTGCCTCCTATTTTTCAAAGTCTTGAGGAAAGTGAACGTGACCCAGTTTCAATGGCCGGATGAGTGCGAGAAAGCTTTCCAACACTTAAAACAATATTTGTCTAGCCCGCCTATTCTGCAAAGCCTGGTAGAGGGGGAGAACCTGATTTTATACTTGGCGATTACGAAGGGGTCGATCAACGCGGTACTTATCCGATCAGAAGGAAACGAGCAACATCCCATCTATTATGTCAGCAAAGTGTTGACCGGGCCAGAAACGCGATATACGCCCATAGAGAAGCTAGCCCTCTCTTTGATAATGGCAGCTAGGAAGTTGAGGCCTTACTTCCAAAGTCATACCATTGAGGTGTGGACTGATCAACCCCTCAGACAGTGCCTTCAAAAACTCAAAACTTCAGGTCGGCTGATAAAGTGGGCGGTAGAACTGGGAGAGTTCGACATACAGTATAAGCCCCGCACGACCATTAAAGCGCAGGTGTTGGCAGACTTTATTGTAGAGATGAGCCAACCTAGCTCGAAGGACGAGCTTTTCCCCGCCTGGAGCTTGTTTGTCTACGGGTCATCCAATGCCGAGGGATGCGGAGCGGGAGTAGTGCTGGTCAGCCCGTATATGGACAAAAAGGTGGAATACGCCCTTCGGCTAGAATTTAAGGCCTCCAATTATGAGGCAGAATATGAGGCTCTGATAATCGGCCTCCAACTAGTCAGGGAGATGGGGTGAAGCACCTGAAGATTTATAGCGACAGCCAAGTGGTGGTAGGCCAAGTCACCGGACAATATGAGGCCAAGGGGAACAACATGATCAAGTATCTGGAGATAGTAAAGCAGGAATTGAGCAATTTCGAACAGCACTCAATCAGCAGAATAGAACGAGCTCGAAATGCTAAAACGGATGCGCTCTCAAAAATGGCTTCCGACCATGATGCCATAAATAATGTTCTAGTCGAACGACTTGATCGGCCTAGCATTTAGAAAACTGAGGAAGTTCTCAACGTGAGTACCGGTGGGTCGAGTTGGACAGAACTGATTGCGCAGTACCTTTTAGAAGGAAAGCAACCGGAGGACGCGTCAAAGGCTAAAAAGTTAAGGATAAAGGCAGCCGAATATACGATCGTCAACGGTACCCTATATAAGCGGTCTTACGACTGGCCGCTGCTTCGATGCTTGAATGAAGAAGAAGCCGAGCAGGCAATGGCCGAAGTCCATGAAGGGATGTGCGGAAATCACATAGGGGACAGAATGTTGGCTCACCGATTGATCGACGAGGTACTCTTGGTGACAATGAGAAGAGATTGTCGAAAAGGTCGATCGATGTGAGGCTGCCGCCAGAGAAACAAAGAACTGTCTCACCAAATACCGAAATAATGCAAATCGTGAGTCATCCTATCCCTTTCGCCTAATGGGGAATGGATATCTTGGGGCCCTTCCTCTCGGTCCGGACAAAAGAAATTCGATAGTGGCAGTGGAATATTTCACTAAGTGGGTAGAAGCGAGTCTGTCGCTACAATCACCGAGGGGAAGGTGGAAAGTTTCATAAAGAAGAATATACTATGCCGCTTCGGGATGCCTATGGTGTTGGTTACGGATAATGGTCGGCAGTTCGACAACCACAAGTTTAGAGATTTTTGCGATCGACTAAAGATCAAACTACGGTTGACTTCGGTAGCCCATCCTCAAAGTAACGGTCTCGCAGAGAACATCAACAAAAGATAATGAACGCCTCAAAACGCTGACGGTAGAAAGACACAGGTGGAAGAAGTAGACGAAGTATTGTGGGCATATAGAACCACACCAAACGGAGCCACAGGAGAAAAACCGTTCAGGATAACCTTCGGGGCAGAAGCCCTAGTTCCAGTAGAGGTGGCATTGCACAATCAAAGGGTGTCGGGCTATGAAGAAGAGCGGAATGATGAAGCCCGCAGAGCAGAGCTCGTTCTCTTTAGCGAGGATAGAAAAAGGGCAACCGCTCGCTCAGAAGTCATCAGGCAAAAGGTGACCAAATTCTACAACAAAGGGTCAAGCCGAGCGATGTAAAGGTAGGTGGTTACGTCCTCTGGCCGAGACGGCTGGAAAGCATCCCGGAAAGCTCGGACAGACGTGAGAAGGACCCTATCGAGTGATTAAGCAGGTCGGGCATGGTTCTTACATCCTCAGCGATGAGAAAGGGAAGTTTTATTTTAGTTAATCTTTCCTTATTATCATTTTTTGTATACATGTGGGTACCTTTTTCCTGTCCCTGCCAGACAGGTTTTTTAACGGCCCACGTCCTCATTATTATCAATAAAGGGGTTTTCAGATTTCTTGGCAATAAAGAATTCAATCATGTATGGCAAAGAATAGAAAATCCAGGTAACCATCGCTCGGCATTCTCCATAGATCGACCACTGTCGGTCGGGTCGCCAAGACAAGATCCTTGGGACCCTCGCCATCGCCATCGCTCGGCATTCTCCATAGATCGACCACGGTCGGTCGGGTCGTCAAGACAAGATCCTTAGGACCCTCGCCATTGCCATCGCTCGGCATTCTCCATAGATCGACCACGGTCGGTCGGGTCGCCAAGACAAGATCCTTGGGACCCTCGCCATTGCCATCGCTCAGCATTCTCCATAGATCGACCATGGTCGGTCGGGTCGCCAAGACAAGATCCTTGGGACCCTCACCATCGCCATTGCTCGGCATTCTCCATAGATTGACCACGGTCGGACGGATCGCCAAGACGAGATCCTTGGGATCTTTCGCTCACCTTCGATACGGATTGACTAAGGTCGGTCGGTCGCCAAGGCAGAATCACCGGGATCGTAGCTCGGCCTCAATTATAGATCGACCTCGAAGCCGGTCGGCCATAAGCGACTTTACCAAATTACACTATGATCGAAAACAGAAAGCGATAACCCGGAAAGTAACTTCAAAAAAGAAATTTATTATTGTAGGTTGATCCTGGCCACAAGCCCGACCAGGTGAGCTCTACAACATGGGAGAAGGAGAACTACCAACAGCCGAAGGAGAAGGAGAATACCCAGGGGAATACCCAGGGGAAGCCTTGGAAGCGGACGGAAGAGACGAAGTTGGAGCGGGACCCGGGGGAGCAGCCGGAGGAACATCTTCACTAGGAAGCTCTTCCTTTCCGGAGAGCGACACAACGAGAACAGGAGCAGGACCCGGAGGAGCAACCGAAGGAACATCTTCACCAGGGAGCCCTTTCTCTTCGGAGTTGAGATCTAGCTCCTCATCTGGAACGTCGCACGGTTCTCCCTCGACTTTCTTCGTCATCTCCTCCAAAGAAAGCCCAAAAGCTGCGGGAATAAGCCGCTCGGCATACTTTTCGAATGAAGGGCATGCCACCCCCTCAGGAGCATAGAGCTCGTGGCCCCTCTTCAGAACCGAGAGGGCTATCTCACAAGCGAGCTCCAAACTCTCCTCGTACAAGAACCGCCTCTTCCATCGCTTGATCGCTTCGATCCGTTGCTCCCGCATAGAGCATCGCACCTCCCGCAGGATTTTCTCAGCTCTATCTCTATCCACCACGGCGGAATGGCAGTCTTGGCGGCACTTCTTGTTGATCTCCCGCTCCGCCCTCACAGTCTTCCTCCACTCCTCTCTCTCCTTCTCCCTCTCCTCCTCTACTTCGGCCAGTCGAGCCGTCAAAGCTCCCATCTTCCCCTCCTGGGCCTTCTTCTCCTCTTCAAGGGACGCGTTTTTAGCCTGGAGGAGGTCTCCTCCTTCACCTCGGCGGCTACCGTCCTTCAAACCCTTCATCTGATCATGGAGATCCTGGACTTCCTGGTCCAGAGTCTCCAAACGCTGCAGCACGGCAAAGGACGTCGTCGCAGCCCGCATACCAAGACGAACTAGTTGAGAACCCAACTCCAGGTTACCCTTCTTCTCCATGAACCGCTCGTCCGTTGGGGGAGTAATCCTCTCGGCAAGGTAGCGGGACACCTCGAGGTCCCCGATCGATACGTCCTTGCCCAACTTGATGGCAGGCTCCCACTGCCCAAGGCTCACGGCCTGCGCCTTCTCCTTGCCTTTCTTTTGTTTTCCTGCTCTGGCTTGACTGGCCGGGCGGGGTGGAAGGTCACCCAACCGAACCAACCTCTTCCTCTTAAGAGGAGGACCCGCGTCCTCCTCCTCCTCCTCTACCACTGGTACAATCGGCAAGGGATCCGACGCAATAGGAAGGTCCCCGACAGGGGGAGCACCCGCCGGCACAGCCAAGGAGACCAACCCCGCAGACAAAGCGGCGCCCTCACCGGCCTCCGCCTCACTCCCTTTCTTCCGAGAGGCTTGCTTTCTTGACACAGAAGGTTGGGCGGGCATCCTCACCATGGCTGCACAATGATAAATTGGGTTAGAGAACAAAACTAATGCACAAAAGTTCAACAATTAATACAATCACGAGGAGTCAACCAGACGGGGCGGTTTCTTCCTTTAGTCCGCTAATACGAGGAGGGGGGTCGACGAGGAAAGAATCGGCCGAGGCCCCCCTAGGGTATCCCTGAATGAGCCGAGCAAAATCGTATCTGCCGAGCTCCTTGATACATCGGACCACCTCCCACTCCTCCCTGCTAAGGGACAAGATCGACGAATCATTCCATTACTCAGCCAGAGGATACCTCCATGGTCGGCACTCAGAGGAAGATCCTAGGGACTTCACAAAGAAATACTTGGTCCGCCAGGAAGAAATTTTCGAGGGTGTCCTGGCCGGGCGATACCGAGCGTCTCTATATTGTAGAAAGGGGATTCCAGCCCCGGAGCTCGGACTATGACTCATCATCAGGAAATGGCGCAGAATGCCAACAGTAGGCGGATAGCCGAACTGATGGCACAGTAATGCCAACCCGTTTATAAACCTCCAACTGTTCGGAGAAATTTGGCTCGGCAATAACCCGAATATGGCGCACACCTCGTTAATAATCGGGGCGTACGGGAGCCTCATGCCGCCCACTGTGAAAAAGCTCCCGGAGACGGCGAAGTATCCACTGAAGTTGCTGTGGATCCGCTCATTCCTAAAGGCCAGTCGGGGCCCCCAAGACGTAGGAATGTTATACCTGAGAGTCAATTTGTTCAACTCCCCCACAGTCATCGACGATGCAGTCTTTGGCGGCAACTCCACAACCAAACCATTTTTTCTCTCTTTCATCGACATCTCCTCCGCACCTCCGACCATGCTCCCAGAACTACCCGTAGACATTTTCACCAAGAAAAAGACTTTTGAAAAAGAAGAGGGAATGAAGAAAAAGGACGTACCTAAGCAGGGGTTCGAAACGGGGAAATCGGACGGCGAAGTGAAAGGAAATTTCTGGGAACCGCGAACGACAAAGAACAAGCGAAGACAAAGTGTAAGCTGGAGAACGAAAGCAAAAGGTAAAAACCGCCACAACTCCTCAACTATGAGTATTTATAGAGGGTCGGCAGAAGGAACACTCGAAAGTGACCCAGTCGGACTACGACATATGAAGAAAATCCGAGCTATGCTCAGACACGCGGCATGATCTAAGCCACAAGAATTAGGGTTGTTCGAAATCCGGAAAGGAGCGATAGTTGAAGGGCGTCGGATACCGGTACAACTGATTTAAAGGACGACGTCGTTTGATTCGAATACTGTCGAGAGCACGCCACAAATAATAAATGTTTCAAGTCCAAGTCGCGCCAATGATGGCTATCCGACCTACCATAAGCATAAATCATCACGCGATGAAGTCGCCGAGACCGATCGATCGGGGCCCTCAATCAATCGACCTCGTCTGACGATCAAATAGTATGACTAGTCGGCACCGACCGATCGAACCGCCTCGAGCAATCCCATGGCCAAGACTCTGAGGCCAATACACCGACCGATCGACTACCTACGAGCAAATTTCGCTTACGGCTATGAGGAAACCGACGAACGCTAACGTCTAACATACTCCTTCGATCCCGCTCTTCGCTCGGACTCGAGGAGTAGGGGGCTATGGTTGGTCGGCTATATTGGACCCGAGCCCAATCATACAGCCGATCGGTCGGCCTCACATCCACCAATTAATTCGGCCCCACCCACACATCCATGGCCCAACAAGAAGAAGAATATCTCTACGCAGATCGTAAAGACTAAACCTAAATTAAAAACTATATAAAGGTATTATTATCATAACAGATGACGCATAATCATAAACCTAAACTTTCTCGTGTTTATCAACCTCACCTTCACCATAAAAGCGACTTGGCGTCGGAGGGCTAATCGGGATACAACCATCGCAAGCCTTCTTTGTTTTGCAGATATCTTCATCTTGAATTCACCATGTAAGGCAGTCAATCATACTGGAAGACAACGACAACGTTCCATCCTCGCCAGAATCCGATGTAACCAAATATAATGTAATTTTTAAAAATAAAATTATGTTAATTAATAAAAGTATTGTGTTTATAATGTATATAAATTTAAGTTAATAATTATTATTTTAAATTTCAGTTATTATGATATTTAGAAATAGTTTGATGTAAAATTATTACGATTATTATTTATATGTGAAGTATATGAAAATTATTATTATTTTATATTAATTGCATTATATATTTACTATTAAAATTAAAAATTATTTTATAAAATTAAAAAATTAGTCAAAATGATACTTGATATCGACACACAATAACATATTAGAACCCAATATAATACAAAAATCGGTATTTGCAATTTTGGAAAGAACCCTGATCACAATGATTTGATTTTTGTTTTCGAGAAGCCTTCCTTCCCATTGAACATCCTTAAGGACCCGTCTGACGGAATTGACCGGAGTTTTCTATGAGCGTGGTAGGCCAACCGAAGCAGACTAGGAGTTGCTTGATGTAATGTACAATTCACTAGGAAATTTATCAGTGGACCTTCATCAGCGCTCCTTTATGAAAGTTCCCTCTCTTGAAAGGTAAATCTGTTTGTTACGGTTAGAATGGTTATGTTCGTTTCATGGAGGGTTAATGTAAAAACAACTAGGTGTATAATCGGACTCCTATCCTTGTGTCCATATCCAAGCTTTCAACATTTAAATAGCCAACTCTACAAGCACCAGACCTTTCACCTTTCAAGCCTGTCTAGATCATCAAAACCTTCCCACTGGAATAGAAACAAGGAACCAAATTTGAAACAAGACGAAACTGAAAGCATTAACTCACTCTTTCAAGAGATTGCTGATATATTAGGAACCGACGTTCGTGATACGGCGTCGTCTGAGATATCTAAAGAAACCCACTTGACGGAGGAGGAGTTATTTGAGCAATTGAAAGATAGCGCACCAACTGTTTGTGAAAATGTTGAGCTGAATAAGGGATTGATCCAGGAGGAGATTCCATCAACTCGCAAAGAGACCCCGATACGAGATACGGTTGAAATCGATGTTAGCCCGATAGTTCACGAGATCACAGGTATTGTTCGCGCCAAAAATGGAGCCTTTTCAATGGAGGACCGTTTAGAAGGTCTTAGTTTTCAGTTTGAACCTGACGTTGTTGAGAACGTGTTGAAGAGATGCTTTAAAGTGCCGCATTTAGCTTTTGGATTCTTCAATTGGGTGAAAAAGAAAGATGGATTTTGTCATACGACTCAGATTTATAACACCATGCTGTATATAGCTGGAGAAGCGAAGGACTTTGGCCTGGTGGATAATTTGGTTGAGGAAATGGATAAGAACTCGTGTGAAAAGGATATTAAGACTTGGACCATTCTTATTTCCCAGTATGGGAAGGCAAAGTTGATTGGCAAAGCCTTGTTATTATTTGAGAAGATGAGAAAATCTGCGCAAGAGCCTGACTTGAAAACTTACAAGATGTTATTACGTTCTCTTTGTAATGTTGGAAAAGGTGAGGTAGCATGGGAACTTTATAAGGAGATGATCCAGAAGAGTATTGCACCAGATCTAAGCTTGTCCAAAATGTTACTAAACTGCATGGCAAAGTTAGGAGATGTTGATGCAATTAAATTTGTCTCTGAGAGCATGGTTGGTGTTTCAAAGATTCCTGAACGTGAAGTTCACCTTTGTGTACTCAAGAGTTTTTGTGTGGCTGGGAGAATTAAGGACGCTTTAGAGTTAATCCGTGAGCTCAAAAATAAACAAACACCGATTGACAAAGAATTTTTCAAGACTTTGTTGAAAGGACTAGTTAAGGCTAATAGGATCACAGATGCTTCGGACATGGTTGAGATAATGAGAAAAATGAATATTGTTGACGAGAAGGTTTATGGGATTATGATTAATGGGTATTTAAGGAGGAAAGAAATTCCTAAAGCACTCGATCTGTTTGAAAACATGAGACAATGTGGGTATCTGCCCACAACTTCGACCTACACAGAGTTAATGCAACAGCTTTTCCATGCAAGTCAATATGACAAAGGCTGTCAGCTATTCAATGAGATGCTGGAAAGAGGGGCTGAGATGGATAGCGTGGCAGTTATGTCCACGGTAATAGGTCACATTCATCAAAGCCATATATCGGAAGCATGGAAAGTGTTTAAGGCCATGGAGGATAGGGGAATCAAGCTCACTTGGAAACAGTACTTTATACTCATTAAGGAGCTTTGCAAAGTTTCAAAATCGGATGAGATATGGAAGGTTTTCCATCATATGCAGGCTTCTGGGACATTCATTCATCAGGCAATATTCAAGTGGGCTATATCTTTCATGGAGAAAAGAGGGGATATGGATAATATTAAAAAATTGAAACAGATGCAGGACATGTGTAAATTTCACTTTTGTGACAGCAAGGCATCAAATAGTGATGTACCTGTGGAATTGGAACCCCATAAGGAGTCAATTCAATACAAACCAAAGCAAGAAAAGATGGAGAGCCACTTGTTCAAGCCACTTTCAAAGGCTTGCAATCAACAGGATTTACATGAAGTTTGTAGAATTTTATCTTCTTCAGAGGAATGGAATCTTATTCAAGAAGCACTGGAGGAAAGTGCCATTCAGTTCAAGCCAGAAGTTGTTGTGGAAATCATGCGTAATAGCAGGATGCATAGTAATATGGCATTGCATTTCTTTTCATGGATAGGAAAGCGAAGTGGTTATTTCCACACTTCCGAAACGTACAACATGGCTATCAAACTTTCAGGATGTGGGAAGGATTTCAGACACATGAGAGACCTTTTCTATGAGATGAGGAGAAAGGGCAGCCTGTTAACACCAGATACATGGGCAATCATGATAATGCAATATGGCCGAGCAGGTCTAACAGATATTGCTCTAAAGTTTTTCCATGAGATGAAAGCCAGTGGTTTTAACCCAACTACCAGTACCTACAAGTTTTTGATTGTCAGTCTTTGTGGGAGAAAAGGTAGGAAGACTGTTGAAGCCATTAAAATATTTCAAGAGATGATTCAAGCAGGACATATCCCAGACAAAGAATTGGTTGAAACTTATCTCCTTTGCCTAAGTGAATCTTGTAAGCTGTTAGAAGCCAGAAGATGCATGGAAACTCTCCAAAAAGTTGGCTTCACACGGACACACAGTTATTCTATGTACTTCAGGGCTCTTTGTCGTGCAGGCAGCTTGGAAGAAGCTTTATCATTGATTGATAAGGTTATGGCAGAGCAACCTGCATTGGCTCAGTATACTTATGGAAGCCTCATGCATGCCTTGCTACGTCAAGGGCGATTAGAAGAGGCATTATCTAAGATGGAAGCTATGAAACAGGCAGGTTTCCGTCCAACTGTTCATGCTTATACATCCCTGATAGTCTATTTCTTCAAAGAGAGGCAGACGGAGAAAGCATTGGAAATTTTACTGAAAATGCGGGACGAGGGTCACGAACCGACAATAGTTACTTATTCAGCACTTATTCGCGGTTACATGAATGTTGGCAATGTTGCAGAAGCTTGGAAAGTTTTCCATTCTCTGAAGCTGAAAGGTCCTATGCCTGATTTCAAAACTTACTCAATGTTCATTAGTTGTCTCTGTAAGATAGGAAAATCAGAAGAAGCTATGCAGCTTTTGAACGAAATGATGGATAATGGGATTGTTCCAAGCAACATTAACTATCGAACAATATTCTTTGGGCTGAACAGAGAAGGGAAACGAACTTTGGCTCAGACTGTCCTGCAACAAAAGTCAGCATTGAAAAGAAAACGCAAGTTCTTGACTTTGTAACACTCACTATCTCCGTTAAAGTACATGACTACATCTCTGGGTACGTACATAATTTGTAGGTTGGACTTGGGCCCTTTGGAACTCCAAAAATAAGCAGTGTTGTTCACCAAGTAATGATATTTGAGATAATTAGATAATGCATTTGTAATTTCTAATTGCGTACTAATTAATTAATTAATTGTTTTGATTTGCTACCAAAATATGCAAAAACATGCAATGCCTCAACCAAGTAGCTTGCTATCAAGGTTAACTAGCTCAGATGATATCTTAATGCCCCCTTAAGAGCTCTGTTTTTAAACCTGGACCGGACCGACCGATCCGACCGATCCGACCGGTGATCGGTCGGTAGTTCGGTCCGGTTTATCCCTCAAAATCGGTATTCAATTGATTCAGTCTGAACCGGTCAAAATCGATCAATTGATTGGTTTTTGATCGGTCTGACCGATTCGACAATTTTTTTTAATTTTTTTAATTTTTTAATTTTTTTAATTTTTTTAATATTATATATAATTAAATATAATTATTGCATAATTATTATGTCACACCGGTTCGACCGATAGTTGAACCGGTCGAACCGGTCAAACCGGTGATCAATAAGGTCACCGATTCGATGACCGGATCCGGGTTTCAAAACATTGCTTAAGAGTAATGATATTTTTAAGAAGCTCAATCATTTATAACTCGATTTATAATTAAATATTTTATTTTAATCTTATTTATAATATTTATTAATAAATACATTAAAATATTTATTAAACAATTATCAAATTTATTTTTAAATAAAATATAAATAAACTGATAAAAATAAAAAATTTATATTTTTAGCTAAAAAAGGTTCTTGTATTTGAATTGCCACGCGTCACCTTTTCAAGGGTTTGATAAGAACTTCAAGAAGATGTCAGTTTAAAACAAGGCCAACGCTAGATTTCGGCTCTGGAGCAGGCGAGAAGAGAGAAGAAGACTGAATTGACAATCTTGCCCTTTTGGAATCTACCAAAACAACGATGGGTTGGGTATGGGTGGATGACGAATCGAGGTCATCGGCCGGTGATGGCGACGAGAAAAACACGACCGTTGGCTTCAGTATCAATGAAGGATGCTCCACAAGGACGGTGGTAAGGTCTCAGTGCAGAACCGAGGAGGTCGAGCCTGGAAAGTTCTTGAGGAAGTGTGAGAAAACAGAGGAGATTCTCAGAAACTGCGTCGGAAAGTAATTCTTCATCCTCTCTTTAATGGGATATTTTACTTGCCTTTTCTTTTATTGATTATATCTGTGATTGTGAAGGGTGAGGGTTACGTATTGCAATTAGTATTGAACCTAAGGTGTTTACTGTAATGTCTGAATGATATGCTGTCTTGTTTTTCAATATTAATGTGGGATTTGAATTAGGCCTGTTGAAGTGATCAAGTTGGACAAAGAGTACACAGAAGATGATGTCACGGACCTTGTTGTCTCTGGGGGCCAAAAGTTAAAGAGCGAAGGAGGACCATTTGAGTTCTCTGGGCTTCGAAGTGATATTGAAGATATCGAACACCACCTCCAGAGGAGCTTCAACCATCTTCGAGGATTGGCTGAAGAGATGAAAAGGAGTGTTTTTGATGTTTTTGGCGATTTTTATGATACTAACCCTTCATCTTCAGGACCATCATGTTCTACCAGGCGAGAAATACCAATCGAAGACTCGCACAAGCCGAGAGGGCGTGACTCTGGAGGGGTTGATCTTACTGGTTTGGGTAGAGATGTTTGATGCAGATATTATTAGCAGGCAATGATGTAAGGTTCTAAATAATGGAGTCCATCTGAATTACTGCGGTAATTAGGTGATGTGCTGAGCATAACTAGTGCAGATTCATTTGTACCAGCTTCGCAATGGATTCTAGATTCTACATAAAGACATTTTTGCTTTTACCTAATAGAGTATAAAATCAGTTAGTGAATGCTTAACTTAGTTGGAGATATACTATACATGCATGCACTATGAGTCTATGACCTTTTTATGCTTGCCCCATTTCACTGCTTTCATGTGCTAATTAATCTTGGGGGATTTATGTTTTGGATTGAATGGTTGTGTAGGAGAGAGACCAAGCCCTTCTGATTACATCAAGTATGTGTATCAGTATCTCAGAGAAGAGATTGTGAGTGAAGAAGACATATTAAACTTCTTGATGTAATCAGAAGTGAAGAAGACATATTAAACTGCTTGAGCTTGACATAAAGCAAGAGAACTAGGATGAAATCTTATTTCCTTAATCAAGCAAATAAAGAAGAAAAAGCAGATGTTAGCTTGCATCCCCTTTTTTGTGATTGTATGATAACATTTTTAATGCTATTTTGCATCCTTAATTTCTTTTTTCTCTGCGACTGTCGGGCATCAAATTTGAACGTGAAAATGTTAAATGTTTTATTACATACGGTGGAAAAATAAATGATATTGGGTACGAGCATAAGTGATGTAAGTACTTTCGTTTTCTGGTAATAGTGGTAGTTACGTGCAAGTCCTCACTCTTCGCTTTGAGAAATGTAATGGTGAGGTAGTATATATTAGTCACATTTTCATAATTGAAGGGGAATTTTAACAAAATCTTATTATTATGGACTAGCATTCCTTTTTTTATTTAATCTGTCTGATTGAATTAATAGAGTTAACTAGCAAGTGGTAGCCGACTAACTGGTTGGATCGATCATATATCAAAATGTTGGCTTTGTAAAACTGGTTATAGAATCGTTTAAGTCAATCCAGTTTGGTGAAGGATGATAGATACTCTAAAAAATTGAAGGGTATGTCACTGAATATTATTATTATGTAACTCAAGTCTATCAAGTTATAATGTCATTTGCAGACAATTTCGAGAGTGCTGCTCTCTCCTAGCCTAAGGTTCACCAGAATTCTCTTAGTATCATAAAAATTTCCCTTCCCAATTGTTACATTATTTATACCGGCCAACTTCTTATGTCAATAATGCAACAAATTCATTATTCTCTCCCCTCTCACATGCACGTAATACCCACTAGCTCCTGACTCTAACAGAAAGTGGTAACTTTACTCGGCTACCCTTTCCTTTACCCTTCTAGAATAAACCTTGGTAATAAGAGGCCTAACACTGCTTACCCCATAAGTTGCATCTTGTCCTCGAGGTAAAAATCTGAGAATTGTTCCACTATGTCATCGAACTTCTCCCAAGTAGTTTCTGAATCTGCTAAGCCTTCCTGCCTGATCAAAACTTCCAGTTCCTTAGATCCCCCTAGTGGTCTTACTGCTAAGACTTTTTCAGGTTGCACCATTGACTCCTCTTCCTATGTCCATTTGTCAGGTAGAATCAGTTTATCCTTATCCTCTTCCTATGCCCATTTGTCAAGTAGAATCAGCTTATCCTTATCCTCTCCCACCACGGCTCTCAGCTGTGACACATGAAAGATAAGATGAATCCCGGCTGACTCTGGTAATTGCAATTCATATGCCATTTTTCCAATCCTTCTCAACACTTGAAATTGACCAAAATATCGGGAGGCCAACTTCTTACTAACTCTTCTTGCTACAGTCAATTGTCTATAAGCAGCTAGCTTCAGCCATATCATGTCTCCAACTTGGAAAACTACTTCTCACCTATGCTTATCAGCCCTGCTTTTCATGTCATTTTGTGCCTTAGATAAGTGATGTTTAATTTTGGTCAAGTAGTGGTCTCTTTGCTGTAATAATACATCAACCAACTCCATTCTTGAAACCCTTAATCCCATCTGAAAAATTGGAGGAGGATCCCTTCAATATAAGACCTTAAAAGGTGTGGTTTTAAGAGCCACGTGATAGGAGGTATTATAGCAATATTCTGCCCAGCCCAACCATTTTGCTCATTGCTTGGGGGTATCTCCTGCAAAGCACCTCAAGTAGGCTTCTACTGATCTATTCACCACCTCAATAGCACCATCGGTTTGAGGATGGTAGGATGAGCTAAATTTAAGGACAATTCCTTGCATCTTGAACAACTCCCCCCAAAATTTGCTCATGAAAACTTTATCTCTATCAGAAACTACTAATATAGGGAATCCATGTAGCGTCACAATATCCTTGATGAACACTTCAGCCACTGATTATGCCGTGTATGGGTTCTTAAGTGGTAAGAAGTAAGCATACTTGCTTAACCTATCTATAACCACCAAGATGGATGCATATCCAATGGATTTTGGGATCCCTTCGATAAAATCCATAGTTATATCATCCCATACCTGATTTGGAATCGCAAGGGGCTGTAATAGTCCTACTGGTGACAACGTTAGGTATTTATTCTGCTGGCATGTTAAGCAAGCCGTCACAAATTTATAAATTTCTTTCTTCATGCCCTCCCAATACAACTCCCTAGAAATGCTCTTATATGTTTTTAACGGACCTCCATGACCTCTTAAGTGACTCTCATGACCATCCCTCAAAATTTTAATTATAAAAGCAGAAGTATTAGAGATTACCAATTTGTCTTTGTAGTAGAGCCTGCCTTGCTTCACCGTATATGGGGGCCTGAAACCAAGATCTCGGTTGACAGCTTCAGCCAACTCCTTTAGCTTGTTATTAGCCTCTATCTCTCGTAAGATTACATCCATATGTATGATTTTGCATGCCATTACAATCCGCAACTCTCCTGGTACTATACTCGTGATAGAGCATCCGCTACTTTGTTATCTCTACCCGATTTGTATTCAATGGTGAAGTCAAAACCCAACAATTTGGTGATCCATTTATGATAATCGGGGTGAATCTCCTGCTGCTCTAATAGAAATTTTAATGGTTTCTAGTCAATCCGAATGACAAACCTATGGCATAGGAGATAAGATCTCCATTTCCTGATAGCCAACACAATAGCCATAAGTTCCCTCTTATAAGCCGATTGTCCTTTTCTTTCTACTGATAGTAATTGACTATAATAAACAATCGGTAGGTTATACTGCATCAGCACAGCTCCCACACCCAAAGCTGAAGCATTAGTCTCCAAAATCAAAGGTTGGTTGAAATCGGGCAAGGCTAAAATAGGTACGGTGGTCATGGCCTGTTTCAGGTTATTGATAGCCTTCTCTACTTCCATTGTCCACTTGACATTGTTCTTCTTGAGCAGCTGTGTCAACGGCCATGCAATGTGGCTGTACCCTCTTACAAATTTTTGATAATAACCCGTCAACCCCGAGAACCCCCTCAACTCCTTCAAAGTTTTTGGTTTAAGCCACCTCAACATCGCCTCAATCTTGGATTGATCTGTTGTAACCCCTTGTTTGGATACAATATGGCCCAGATATTCCAAGTGAGGATGACCAAAAACACACTTCTTATAATTAGCATATAGCATCTACTCCTTTAAAATACTCAAAGTCACCCTTAAATGCCTTAGATGTTCCTCTTTACTTCTGTTGTAAACTAAGATATCATCAAAAAACACTAGTATGAATTTTATGAGATGGGGTTTAAAAATCTGATTCATCAAGATTGAAATGTTGCAGGGGTATTTGTCAAATCGAAGGGCATTACTACAAATTCATAATGCCTTTCATGAGTTTGAAATGTCGTTTTCTTAATATCTTTCTGCCTCATCCTTATTTGATGATAACCGAACTTCAAATTGATCTTAGAGAAGATAACTGCCCCATTTAACTCATCCATCAACTCTTCTATTATGGGTATCAAGAATTTGTCACATACGATCACCTTGTTTAGAACACGATAGTCCACACAAAAACGTCACCCTCCATCTTTTTTCTTGACTAGCAGAATTGGACTAACATACGGTGATGTGCTAGTTTGAATTGTTCCTGATTCTAACATCTCTTTGACCAGTCTCTCAATTTCATTCTTTTGAAAATGAGGGTATTTGTAAGGTCGGACCCTAACTGGACCCTCTCCTTCGACTAGGTGGATGTGGTGTTCTCTTCCCCTTTTTGGTGGTGATTTTTGTGGCCATTGAAAAACCCCTCCAAACTCTTCCAATATACTGTTGATTTTCGGATCATCCAGCTTAATCACCACCTTCGGATCTTTCTCCTATTATTCCATCTACAATAAGTACACTAAATCCTCTTCTTTGAGATCCTTACAAAGGGATTTTGCACTCACCATGGATTTCGACAAGATTGGATCCCCTTTTATAATAATTTCTTTCTCTCGCACTCTTATTTCCATAGTTAGTGTACACCAATTATTCAGGATATCTCCTAGTGTTCTCAGCCATTTTATGCCCAGAACAACATCTATGTTGCCCAACTTCATTGGCAAAAAAACCTCACAGATTTCTAGCTCTTGTATCTTTAAATTCAGTTTCCTATAGACCCCATTTCCTGCTACCTTTTCTCCATTCCCCACAACTATCTCATACTTGTCAGTGGGGTCCCATTTGGAGTTCCATTTCAACGCCAACTCTTTCGAAACAAAATTATGTGTGGCTCCACTGTCGATGAGGATCACCACGGGCTCCCCTTCTAATACTCCTCCTACCTTTATTGTCTTGGGTAAGGTTAGCCCAGTTGCTGACCCTGCTGATAGTTCTACATTCTGCAGTTCCACTTCTTGCTCCTCTTCCTCTTCTACATTCTCCAACGAATTATCTTCTATCTCTTCATCTAGGACCGTGATAATCTTTAAGTCTATCATTTTACACCGATGGCCTTATGTATATTTCTCATCATATTTAAAACATAATCCCCGTCTTTTCTTCTCTTGGAGCTCACTAAATGTTAAGCGTTTAAAATTTCCATCTCCCTTGTCGGTGGCAGTGACCCTCCCTATTTTAACCCTACCTTTCTCATTGTCTCCTGCTGTCTCCCATGTTTTGTATCCACCATAGCCACTTATTCTATTACCCCTATGGCCCTGTTGCCCTTATCACACCATATTACTTTATTCTTTTCCTCTATCTGTTGAGCTAACGACATCATTCATCCCAAACTTCTAGGATTAGCAATTAACAGCTCCACCTTGATTTCCTTCGACAACCCATTTAAAAATGAACTCTCCAGCACTTCATCAGGCAGCTCGGGTAATAGAGCAGTTAATTCCTCAAATCTACCAATATATTCATCTACTGTACCTGTCTGTTTGATGACCAGTAGACGTTGACCCCGGGTTCCTTCTTGGATGGGCCTAAATTTTCTAACAAGTAATTCTTTGCACTCCTCCCAATCTCTAATCGGTCTTCGACCCTCCACCCACTGAAATCATGCTAATGCCTTCTTCTCCATGCTAAGTGATACCAACTCCATTTTCTCCCTTTCGTTAAACCTCCCCACCGAGAAAAAACGTTCTACTCAATAAATCCACCCATCCGGGTCGTCTCCATAAAAAACTGGCATCTCCACCTGCCTAGTTCGAAAGTCCCATCGGTGTTCTCCTTGTCTCACAAACCCAAGTGGTGGTTCTTCCGTATGACCTCTGCATCCTTCTCTCGGTTGTTTGGGTTCATGCTCTCCCCCCATCGGTGGCCCACGTTGATTCCCTACCTGGCACGTCAACCCCTGGAATGGCTCCCTATGGGTTGAATTATTCCACCCATATTTCGGTGGATGCTCAATCCGACCAATAATGTTTGGGGAGTATCGCCGGAACTCATTCGTTGGTTCGACCCCCAACGTTGGCCCACGACTCCCACCTGGTTCCATCGGTCCCTTCCCTTTGTCCACTCGCAACTCTTCCTCCTTTCGATTATTGCTTGAAGTTCACCACTCTTGTCGGCTTCTTGGTAACTCACAAACATCGTCATTACTTCACGTAACTCCTTCATCTCTAGCTAGGATCGCTCCCAATTTTTTTTGCAATTCTTATTTCTCCTGTCTTCGTTCCTCCCTCAGTAGTTCAAAACTCTTCTGAAAATATTCATGCAAGTTCTCAAGTTCCTTCTCAAATCCATCCATCCGATTATCACCCTCCTTGTTAGCCATCGATAAGATCTTTGCTCTGATACCAGTGATAGATACTCTAAAAAATTGAGAGGTATGTCACTGAACATTATTATTATTTAACTCAAGTTTGTCAAGTTACAATGTGATTTGCAGACAATTTCAAGAGTGCTGCTCTCTCTTAGCCTAAGGCTCACCAGAATTCTCTTAGTAATATCATAAAAATTCCCCTTCCCATTCATTACATTATTTATACTAGCCAACTTCTTACGTCAGCCATGCAACAAACTCGCTATTCTCTCCCCTCCGACATGCATGTAATACCCACTAGCCCCTGACTCTAATAGAAAGTGGTAACTTTACTCGGTTACCCTTTCCTTTACCCTTCTAGAGTAAACCTTGGTAATAAGAGGTCTAACAGAGTATTGGCTTCAGTTAAACTCCTCTTCTTTATCATAGCACTCCTTAATTTAATTGCTAGTTGTTCTATGTCGTTTCATAATGGCAAGGTCAACTAATTCTCTTGTTCTTTGCCTCTTTGTCTTCTGTTTTTGTATTTGGTGATTGCATGTTAAGTGAAGAAAGAAAAGAGAGCCTAATTAATTAGTTGAAAGTCCAGTAGTTTGTTAAGTTGCCTGTAAATACTTATTTTGATGTCTGGTATTCAATGGAGAATTGGGTTAACAAGGATAGCTTTGGTAAAATATGATCAACTTCTTGCTGAATAGTCTTTCATCAGCAGGTAAGACTTGTGTATGTTTTGATCGGATCACAACCTCTATCCACTCAGCTCAGCTACTGTGTTGGAACCATTCAATTTGGGTTATTTGGAACTCGTTTTCTATCATTTGAGAGTCGTGTAACGTCTGCTAGGGTTGATGATTTTTCTTCTTATGGTGTTAAAAACGTGACATGCACTTATGCAAGTGAGAACTATATACGAGTGATTACTAACAAAAGTCGATCATATTCATCGCTACAACATCCCCACCAATTGAATACCTAATGCTTTTTCAACTTCTTGTTTGATTAAAACCTCAAACTTTTCCTTTATAATTACAATTATTACTAATTATCAATGTTTTAAAAATCGAACTGAAAGTTAAATCAGTAGGACTTCATAGTTTAAAAGGTTCAATCGATATTAAACTATTATAAAATCAACTAACGATTAAATAAAAGTAAAATAATTTAAAATATTTACTTGAAAAGATTATCCTTATTTATTGAAGAATTTGAAGTTTAAATGAAAAATATTAAATGAACTTTAATTAATTTGGTTTATAAAATAAAATTGACCAATTAATTAATAAATTGATCAATTTTAATAACAGATACTTGAATTTTTAATTTTCATTATGAAAATTTAATTTTCCTATTATACATTAGTTGAATATTAGTTAATATGGACTAGATCATAGAAATCGTAAACCTTTTCCCTATTAATTTGATATTCCAAATGGTTTTAAACATTATATTCAGCAATTTGATTTTATTTTGCTACTATTTTTGGCAATGATTTTGTTTTATAAAGAAGAATTAACTGCTTTATTTTTGGATGTATATTAAATTACTCAATAAACTAACAATTCCAGGACAAAGAAGTGACTCATTTGTTGAAGGTAACGCTAATCTAATATATTTAAGTATAAACTTATGGGGTTTATGCAATTTAGAATTCAAGATCTAGTATTAAATAAAAAATCCAACAAAATATCTCTTAACCTTGCAAAAAGTGCTTTAGCCAACTTTGATTGCTATTTTGTTTGCAAGTATATTAAAAATCTCTTTTGTCTCAACCTATTGAACATCATAATATACTTGGTTACTAACTCTAACATCTTAAATATTAAATTTCATATGGTTAAACAAAGTAAAACTAACTTCTTCGTACACGAAATGTGTAGTTATAGTGTGATTTCTTCAAATTTTTCCATGTTTTAGGTGTGGTCTTCCTATACACTAGGCTACTCTAAATTGCCTCCACCACTTACTTTATTATCTCTAATCCATGTTTTAGAATCAAATTCAAGATATAAGTGAAACAGTGCATATGGAATAATGTTCCACCAATTAGCAAGCTTCCAACTCAGAATTTGTTCTTCAAGTTTTCAATCACCACATCATTTATCTATAAATGTCTAGAGTTATGATTGAGAGCTTAGTGTTGATGTTCCAATCCATTGAACACTTGCCATTATAGTTGACAATCTTTCACTTATATGTGGAATCGATATATAAATAAACCTACTATTTAAAAACTTGAATAAATATTAAAATTATGACATTATTAATAAATAAATGATAACATAACTGAAGAATATAATTTACCTCAATAGTTGATTCCATAAAGTCCAATCATTGTCAATGTAGTGTGTCTTCACTACCATATAATCGTTCTTTTAGTTGTTAACTGTCCACATATATGATGTAATGGCTATTCACCCATGAATAATCTACAACATCTTCAAAAACAAATTCTTTTGATTATTGAAAATCTTTTAAAAAATATATCTTTCTTTACAATATCCCTAGTCAGGATCTTACGGATTATTGGAATGAAGTGATAAACATCCTAAATTTTTTGTTATCAAGAATGGAGAATCGTTGTTTGTCACTAATAACCATGTTAGCTAACAAAAAATTTGATCTGTCATAACCTTTACCAATCATTTCATTCTTCCTTCTCATTCAGTTAAAGGTTAAAAACATTAGACCTCTTAACGTTGTCTTTTTAGGTTATATGACTCGATATGTCTCTTTAAATGATAGCTTTTACTTTTAGCACCCCCAACAAACATCTTATGACAATACTTACATTCTAACTTTTTAAATTATTCCCTTGATCTAGTCTTGATGAAGTGATTCCAAACATCAGTTCTCAATGAACATGTTCCTTCAACTTGAATCATTTCTTCACTTGATATATTAATGATAGCTACCAGATTAGAACTCTCCGTTAGTATACTACTAGGTACTATATTAAAACTCTCCACTGAAGGATTATGCTCATCCATTTGAAACAATCAATATATATAATGCATCATATGTTCATATACTTGACACTTTAATGAACATTTAAATATATATGCATACTAAATTTATTGAGCATATAAGTTATTCACGGATATTTTCTTGTATACATACTGAATGTAATGAACATATAAGTTATTCATGGACATTTACATGTATACGTAGATTTTAGTGAACATTCACTTATATACATACACTTTAATAAACACACTCACTCACTCACACACACACACATATTTAAGTTATAGATATCATCTGAGAACATCAAATCAACATATTAAGTTCTTCAATGTCTCATACATATAATATAAACAATAATTAAAGACCTTACCTAACTATTATTGACTTGCCCATATTATAAGTATAGGCAGTAGAGTTCTTACAATGCAATTGCAATGAACATCTACTTCATAATGATGTTACCCTATTCAATTCTTGCCATATCCCAATATACTGGACAATAATTATCTTTTAACAAATTTATCGTTGGCCATACTCTCACCCTTCTTTATAGTTAATAAAATCAAACCTAAACACTTAGAAACTTCATTCATGAAAAATGAATAACCCAACCAAATAAAACAAGACAGCAAAATTAATTTAAGGAAGTAAATTGAGTTACCCTAATAATACCATAATCACAATTTAAACATTTTGATAACTACACAAAAAAGCTTTAATCCGTGAGGTTATAAGATGCTTCTCTCTACTCTTCAAGTTCTCCAATGATCCTCGATAAAATAACATAAAGAAAATAAAAACAAAGAGTTAGGTAAATAAAAGGAGATAGGGAAATGATATTAAAAAGCATAAAGATAGAAGAGCCTTATTTTAGGAACTAAGAAAAGAAAACTAATCATATGTGAGAAAGGAAAGAGGTGCAGATGCAGGAGGAAGAGAGGTGGAGAGGCGACTCAGGCAATCAGGTAAAGAGAGGCACAGATGCAAGGAGGAGGGGCAACCAAGTGATGAGACTAGAGAGACGATATGTGAGAAGAGGTTATAGATTAAAGAGAGGATTTGTGATGGTTTCTTGTCAATATTGAAACAATATCATTTTGACACTGATTCAACTATATGTTGCGAAATGACATTGTTTTGCGTATTATAAAATTACATTATTTTAGTAACATTTGAATGATATATTTGAGTTATAGGTCAGGTTTAGCTCAAATACCTGAGCATAAGCTTAACCAAAAGCTCAATCAAATTAGACTGAGCCCATTAAATTTAGGTTAGACTTAGAAAAAATACCAAGCCTATTTATGAAAAGGCTAGTAGGTGTAAAACCATATTTCTAATGTTACATATGAATGTCATATTATTGATTGGAAACGACAAACTAATGCCTCAATCTGTAAATTTTTTGATGTCCAAAAACTTCTCCACGTAGGATATGGGAGAAGTAACCTATATTTTGGAAATAAAGATATATAGAGATAGATTATAAAAAAAAGTTACCTAGCTTATCTCAATCCATGTACATAGATAAAGTACTAAATAGGTTTAGCATAAAGAAGTCTAATAGGGGATTCTTACACTTGACATATGGGATTTCTCTCACAAGGTATATGCTAAAAACACAATAAGAGAGAGATAAAAATAAATTGTTTTCCATATGCTTTGGCTATTAGATCAATTATGTATGCTTGCTTTGAGCATAACAAGGAAGTTTCACGTCAATCCCAGTGATGGTCACTGGACAGTTATAAAAAGTATCTTAAAATACTTGAGAAGAACTAAAGATTTTTTTTTGGTCTATAGACGAGATGAACTAAGAATTTAAAGATATTCAGATGCTACTTTCTAGTCTATTCCTAATGATAGTAGATCACAGTTAAGGTATATCTTCATTTTAAATAGTGGTACGATAAGTGGAAAGAGTTCCAAACAACCAATCATTACAGATTTAAGACCAGAATATATTATATTTCAATGTCAAATGAAGCAAAGGAAGTAGTTTTGATCAAGAAGTTCGTTATTAAACTTGAAGAGTTACTTAACATTATTGAGCCAATAGTATTGTATTATGACAGTAATGGCATTATTGCATAAAAAAGGAACCAAGGACTTATCAATGGTCCAAACATATGCTCATAAAGTTTTACTTGATCAGAGAGATAATGATGTGAAAAGAAATAGCAATAGAGTGAGTTCTCATTTAAGGAAAATCTTGCAAATCCTCTTACTAGATTGTTGTCCTAAAAAGATATGATTGACATCTGGATGGTTATAGTGTTAGATACATAAGTGATTAGCTTTAGTACAAATAAGAGATTATTAGTTTATTCCATTACAACTAATTAGTTGGTGACAATTTTTGTATGATATTATTATTTTAATTAATAAAGACATGCTTTATCATTATGTATTTTTTAATTACATTTGATGTTTTAACACTAAAGGTAACTTTTTGAAATAATTATTATGCAATTAAAATTATGATGAGATTATAATTATGAGATTCAATCTGTATTTATATATTATTCATAAATCATTCCTAGTTATAACTTCATCAATATACGATATTGATGGAATAGTAAAACTAGCAAATTTTATGTTTCTTTCTTATAAAGAAAGCAATCAATCTCATAAATTAAAGTATAGAGATATTTAAATAAGTGAGTGAGAGCTTATTAGAAAATATTTTTAATAAATTGGCCTAATTATAAGAATCATAAATGAATATTACTTATATATTTGTGGATTTTCTAGTTATGATGGTTGTTTAATTGATCTTTGGGCTTAAGATTATCAAAGTATCTCATGTGAAAATTACTATATTTTTATGATAGCTCAACTAGTAATACTTGGATATATTATGGATTATATGGTGATAATTGAGTTAGTCAATAAATGATTCGTCACTTTAAAATAATTAAGGATAATGTTATACTATTCTTGATTAGTAGTGATTAAAAATTTATCTAACTAGAGTGAGCTAAAATTTGAAAAGGTATTTTCAAATATTAATTACTAATTAACAATAACGAAAAAATGATTTGATTTAGGAGACTAGACACCAATTCTATACTCTATATCTAATTAAAACATTGAATGACTAAATAATTAAATTATATACATTATAATCATGCATGGATAGGTTGAGTCAAACCATTTTGACATTCCTAATATTTAGGTGGTCATAAGATATTGCTAGACACCAATCTTAATATATAATTATAAATTATTTAATTAAAAATTAAAGATAAATTAAAAGAACTTTTAATTTATCTAATTCTAATTATAGATTAGAATTATAATTTATAATCATTATCAACTTATTAGAAACCTAATGATTCACACGTAGAAAAAAGTAATTTAAATTAAGTTAAACTTAATTATAAAGTTTGAGAAACTTTAAGATTTAAATTTAATTTATTAAAATTAAATTGTAATTAAAATTAGAATTATACTTTAATTATAATTAGAATTTTAATTTTAATAAAACTCTAATGTCTTTTTATATGTTAAAAAAGCATAAGGAAGCTAGTACTTCTACCTTTTCTTCTTAAATGATGAGTTCTTTTTATCTATTACGGAGATATTGTTAAAGACATGATAAGTGAACAACTTCTAGTTGATAGGTTTAGAAAATTTTACAGAACATTCTCTTATTTATGATTATATTTTTCAAGTTATTTGATTAATAAAATCCGACCAAAAATTATAAAATTTTAAATTTTGTTGCACCCATAATTAGATCACAAATAATTTCCTAGTAGAAAATGGATTATAGGAAGAAATTATTCTTTTATACATATGTATAGACTATAAAATATAAACAACTTAGAGAAATTTAAACTGTTTTATTTCAAATTGGGATACAAATGACACTGTTGAGAAAGTCAATTTTTGTTTGCCAGTTTTATAAGTCTTCATACGGATTTGCCACCATAATGTTATCATAACTTGTAAAGAAAAGAAAACGGTCTCCCTAATGTTATTCTTATCATAACTTGAGAAAGGGGTCGTCTTTTCTTGTTTCTTTTACCATAGTACTAATATATTAAATATGTCTGGTCCTCCAAATGATGTGATGTCATGATGGTAACTCCATCGTTTTGGTTTCTCCACTTTATTTTTTTAAAATACAAAAGAGTAAAAAAATCGAGGGCCTAAACAGAAGGTCTTGGGGTTAAGATCCCATATGCATTCTCAGAAAGGATTACAAGGCATCCTAAAGGGGGATGGGTTAAAGAAGTAAATTCGGGACTATACAATTTCACATTAGAAGTCAACCAATCAGCGCGTCGATTTCTTTCATGAAAGACATGGCAAACTCGAACTGTCCAGGATTGTGCCAGTAGGACGTAGATAGTTTGCACCAAGGAGGAATTCATGGGTGGGTGCGATGTAGACGGTGATAGGATATTGATAACTTCTAAGGAATCGACCTCAAGGTTCACTCGCCGGTAACCCATATCCCAAGCCAGAATCAATCCCGAATAAACTCCCCATAATTCAGCCTCCAAATGCGAGCAAAGACTCAAATTGTGTACAAAACCTCTCACCCACCTGCCAGTACTATCACGTAGGAGGCCCCCAGAAGAGGTAGTCAGGTGAGATACTGACGTAGGTCCATCTGTATTCAGCTTAATCCATCCTTCACTAGGTTTTGTCCATGTGATGTTCCTTGTGTCACTAGCCGTAAAGTTTACCAGAGCCTGAGTCGTAACTGTACTAACTTTGAGCACTTGAAAAGCATAGTCGAGAATAGTATGTTTACTGACAGTTGGCCAGGAAAAGTGGATGTCAAAGATGTTATTGTTAACGATGAATAACGGTGTTTTCTGGTGATTACGGAACTCTGGGACATATTTTCAAGCTTAACACTTGCATGGGCATTAGATTATCGCGGGATCAAACTTGAAGTGTATTCGATTGCGGTGATCAACCTCCTTTCTTTCACAGTGAACCGGTCCACAATTCTCAATCCAATCGTTTAAGGGATTAGTGAACTATTTACTTAGGATTGAATGGTGGTGCATTGGCATATCTATCGATAAAGTAACAGATGTATTAACTGTTTAGCTAGTTATGCGGAGCAGTTTGAGCTAGGAATTACTTATTTAGATACTACATTCAATGAATGTCATTCTATCCTCCTTGAAAATATGTTGAGAATTTATTTCCCTCAACTAATTTTGTAATCTATTTTTTTCTTCCCTCTAATAAAAAAAACCAAGAGAAATATTGTCTTCCGATAAGGTTTAGAATTAACTTGGGAAGGGTCCTTGTAAATGGCCTCTTTCTTAATTTGTCCCATTGCAGACTTTGGAATTCCACATGGGAATGGTCATCGTCATTGTCCACTCTCTGCCACAACTTTCAGCGATAAGGAAAGGATAGAAAATAAAAAGAAGCTAAAAGGAGTAGTAATCCACGGGGCGGACTCTTCCAAGAATAGGATGTTGAGAATGAGATATTCCACTGTGAACAGTTGTAGAGGAGACAAGGTCATGCTTCTAGAGTATTCGATATAGGAAAATGAGTGTCATTGCGACTTCCATCTCAACAATATCACCGCTTTTCTTATGAATCCAACTCAGTGGTTCTCATTTTGAGCTATAAACAACTGCATGCTTTTTGTTGTTTGGATTGGAATGAAGAATTTGAACTTAAAAAATCTCTAGCAACCTACTCAATGAAATTTCAAGTTGAGGTTTGTTTGGAAATAGTATTACTAATGACAGCAAATCCCTGTTAAGATATCTTATGTTGTCTTCTCTCATTTAGAGGACACAAAGCCGAATCTATTGCCAACGTTTTCCACATTACAAGCACCACACTTTATCTAATTACGAAATCGGCTTGTGGCGGCCGGCTGAAGATGGTCGACGAAACCACCATCCAACTAACCTAGAAACCATCCACCCGAATACAGCTGCAGAAGCACAATGAAACAGAAAAGGACGATTTTCAGAGACACAAGACTGAGTATCTGCCGTCCACGTCCCAATGACGAAACAACTTTCCATATTTTATTGTCCTTAATCGAAGACTTAGTTAGTGGGCTTATCATAATTCATAAACCCTTTAAACCGCGTTGTGTCGATCAAAGGTGGACTCTTTCCAACAGAAAAAAACGGTCTTTTTTCGTTTCATTTCACGGCTCTTCATTTTCTCCGAAAACGAAACAACCCCTTTCATTCCAATGCCGAGAGAAAAACTACAAATGGTGGAACATATTGGCCCAGAAGGAACCTGTTGTGGGAGACCTATATAATATATGCACATCAACATCAATTCTGAAGCTCCGAGGAAACCATAAATTATAAGACCTATGATCGTCATTTGCGCTCGTCTGCTCATGAGCTGGTAAAATAACCAAACTTTAACACATACAGAGTCTTTGTGCGCGTTTCTCTATATTCTCTCTCTTTAGGGTCTTCTTTTTGATTGGCTGTTGTATCCTTACCGTATTAGTTAATGCTGGGACGAATAATTTTATGATTTCGTTGATTGTATCAGAAGACATTCCTTGAAGTTTCTCATGCTCGTGTAGGATATGGTCAAGTGATTGCAGGGTTTAAGGTTGCTTCTTGGGGTGCTTATAAGAAGGGCTATGTTCAATTGTGAGTAAGCATGTATTACATTTCTGGTTTACCATTCTTCTGAAAGTTTCTTTTCCAGTTGGGATTGATCTCTGTGGCGCAAGGTTCTTTGTGTTTACTAAATTAGAAAGTAGCGCTTTCTCGGTTGATAGAAGAAATACATGGTGGTTTTTGACATTGACATTACTGTATTCTAAAGGCTTCGTTCTGATGTGTTCACCTCAGAATCACATGCCTTTCAGAGAAAACAGTAATGGGGTACTTCTATCAAATTAGCTATATTGAAAAGAAGTGCGGATAGTTCCAAATGGGAAACAATTGTGTTGGATCCAGGAATTCAGACACCAATCTTATTCAATCTCTCTCTCATTCGGTTTGGTGGTCTAAACCGTCAGAAGCCACTCTTACACCTAACAAGAAAGAGAACACTCAAGGACTAGCCTTAAACACGGAGGAAGTGCCTCCACATGTTCCAAACAAGCCTCCTGAACACATGAGGATTGTTAAGGAAGAGAGTACAGCAACTCAAGTCGTGAAACAAGAGGAGAGTAAAACTCCCCAGCCACAGACACCTCCAATCATAGACAGGCCAGAGACATTACCTCTAAAACCATTGTTGCCAGAGTCCAAGGAGGCGGCCTTAGCAGAACGGATCATGAAGCCTATGGAAGACGATAAGTGGGAAGAACCAGCTAGAGTCAGGGAAGAGAGTAAACCAGAAGAGCCTCCACAACCAAAGAAGCCTCTTGCCCACAACGTGAAACGAACGTCAAGTGCAGGCCTTCAGGCAGATTCAGTGTTGAAAAAGAGAACTGGGCATCTAAAAGAGTTCTACAACCTGGGTAGGAAGCTTGGACATGGGCAATTTGGCACAACTTTTCTTTGCACTGAGAAAGGAACAGGAAAACAGTATGCCTGCAAGTCCATAGCCAAAAGGAAGCTATTGACAATGGATGATGTGGAGGATGTTAGGAGGGAAATAGAGATAATGCATCACTTGTCAGGACACCCTAATGTTATCTCGATCAAAGGGGCTTATGAGGATGCTGTGGCTGTCCATGTTGTGATGGAATTGTGTGTAGGGGGTGAGCTTTTTGATAGAATTATCAAGCGAGGTCATTATACAGAGAGAAAAGCAGCCGCACTCACAAGGACTATAGTTACTGTTATTGAAGCCTGTCATTCATTGGGAGTCATGCATCGTGATCTCAAGCCTGAGAACTTTCTTTTTATCAATGAACAGGAGGATTCACCTCTGAAGGCCATAGATTTTGGACTATCCGTGTTCTTCAAGCCCGGTACACTTTGATAAGCCCTGGGAACTCGATACAAATATAATTTGAGTCATCTTTTTCAATGTTCCCATATCAGCAATTATGTCTTAACTAAATCCAAGGAATTATGATTATGTCATACATATTCTGGGATCTTCTCTCTCAAATTAGAGAGTGATCTCCAGTGAGTTAAATGAGTTCTGCTACTTGAGGCTAATTATGTCAGTCCCAAATTGCAGGAGAGATTTTCTCTGATGTGGTTGGAAGCCCATACTATGTTGCACCTGAAGTTCTTGTCAAGCACTATGGGCCAGAAGCTGATGTTTGGAGCGCCGGAGTGATGCTTTACATTCTCTTAAGTGGAGTGCCTCCATTCTGGGCTGGTAAGGGCATACAAGTATCTATCTTCATTTATTTTCTCAATCTATAAATTCTAATTTTGAGAAATTTAATGGTCTAGTACTCCTTGTAACACAGAATCTGAGCGGGAGATTTTTGAAGAGGTTTTGCATGGTCAGCTGGATTTTGAGTCAGATCCTTGGCCTAATATTTCAGAAAGTGCTAAAGATCTGGTCAGAAGAATGCTGGTGAGGGACCCGAAAAGTCGGATTAGAGCTCATGAAGTTCTGTGTAAGTTGCTGTCTTTCACAAATTTCCTTCATTGCATGCATATTACTGAAGTTACTCTAAAGCCTCTTTGGCTAGCATACGGGGTTGACTTAACAAAATCATGTTAGATCAAACCCCTATATAGTACAAAGTTTAGAATTATTTGAAAAAAAGTTACTCCAATCATTGGTGCTTTTGTTTGTCTATCTAACCAAACATATTATAAAGATGAGAACAGAGGAAAGGTGATCCAAAGAGATGCTACCAAATTCAATGTCCAATTTAAGCCAAGCTTTCACCTGGGTTTCTTAATGCTTTAGGACTATGTATTAGACAAGTATAGTGAAGTAGCCATCTATCTTCCTCATCCTGCACATTTTGGAGTGCATCATTTTGTCACTTCTGCTTGGATTGCCAAAGCGAAAGGTGGCTTCTCCTGGAAAATGGATTCTTTGAACGTTAGATTGCTCCAGAAGATTGCATAATCATTCGAGAATGATGTTTTAAGTTCTCCTGTGGGAACGTGATATTTTGGCTTTGCTCCTGTGATTTAATCTTCGAGTTCCTTGCAGGCCACCCTTGGGTGCAGGAAGATGGGGTAGCTCCAGACAGGCCTCTTGATTCTGCTGTCCTAACACGGTTGACACAGTTCTCGGCAATGAACAAGCTGAAGAAAATGGCTCTTAGAGTAAGCTTCATGAAGCTACTCCATAGTGATTTAACTCTTTGTATTCTCTTCACTCATGATTCTTTATTATAAAAAATGGTAACATAATCTCCATATTTAATTTTCATGTATTGTTCGTAGGTAATTGCTCAGAGCCTCTCAGAAGAGGAAATCGCTGGATTAAGAGAAATGTTCAAGGCGATTGACACAGACAATAGCGGTCAAATTACCTTTGAAGAACTCAAAGTGGGACTAAAAAGATTTGGAGCTAATCTGGATGAGTCTGAAATATATGATCTAATGCAGGCGGTAAGAATTACCAAAATCGTTTGTGATTATACATGCTTCAGATTCATTTTTCTCTATCTGTACAGTTTAGCTTTGAGTTACTAAACGGATAATGTTTTTTTGATTCCTTGAAGTTAGGAAAATTCAAAGAAAATGTGAAAGCCCTCAGAGAACTTCTCCATTTAAGAAAATCAAATCCTATATCTATCCTAGCAAACTAAAAAGAACTTCCCTGCACTTTGTTCAACAGTCGTTTGGTTTTATGTAAAACCCCTGTATGGTGGTCGTACTCTTTTGATTAACCTAGGATTGCACATACAACAACTACATGTAACCTCTGTTTACATCCAGTTTGACAGACATCCCAATTAAGTTCATCCGACTCTAAAGATTGTATATCTGAAAGTTGAAAAATGAAATGAGAGAGAATCTGCTATCATGTTCGAACAAAATATCTCTGAATTTTACATCATTGTACTTGCAGGCTGATATTGACAATAGCGGAACGATAGATTACGGGGAGTTCATAGCTGCCACGCTGCATCTCAACAAGGCTCAAAGAGATGATCATCTATTCGCAGCTTTCTCATATTTCGACAAAGATGGTAGTGGCTATATTACTCTAGATGAGCTTCAACAAGCCTGTGAAGAATTTGGCATGGAGGATGTTCACTTGGAAGAAATGATTCGAGAAGTTGATCAAGATAATGTAAGTATATTTCGGGTTTTAACTTTTATAACGCAAGCCACTAAGCACAGCATGATTGCTTTGTTTTAGAGAAAGTTGATTGACTGATCCCACAAATTCATCGTTTCATCTGCTGATTTGTTACATGCAGAATGAATACACAATCATAGATCTGATATTTTTTCTATTCGAAGCACTAATTTCATTAGCCTTCTGAGATTCCAACTCGATGACTATGATTGTCTGAATTTGAAGTAAATGAACTTCAAGATGCATTAATTCTTTTCAGGATTGACAGATAATGAATTGTAAATTCCAGTAATAATACTTTTTTTGTGATTTTACAGGATGGCCGAATAGATTACAATGAGTTTGTAGCAATGATGCAGAAAGGCAATGCAGAACTGGGTAAGAATGGCATGCAGGGTAGGAATTTTGGGATTGGATTTAGAGAGGCACTCCCAGTTTGTTGATACTTTCTTTTGAGCACTCACTCCCAAGTTGAAGTTCAACATTTTCTACTTCTTAGACGTTTCTAAAATTGTTAGGGTACATTTTCAAGCCAGTAAAAGGATAGAACATGCAGAAGCTTCTTTCAGAATCTTCTTCAACTGAACATTTTATGTTCCAACATCAAAATGTTTTGTTATTCACAGATTACAAAACAGTCTCGTCCTTTTACCTACGATACGTGAAAATAGAGCACGATTTGATATAATTGAATTAAGATTGATGGCACAAAAGGTGATTAACAGAAATGTAAATAAGAAATTAAGAAAGAGACGAGAGAGAGAAATTAGTTAATTGGCCAAAAGTCATTATAACAGTAATTCCAACGACTAATGTAGCTGTTAATAATATCTCTTTTACTATAACATGTGGCAATAATGCATCCACGAAACCAAAAGCCTTGTCGTATGTACAAAACGCTACACTTTCTCTCTTATGAAGAAAATAATTGATCTTATAAAATAAAGTATAGTAATATTTAAACAAACGTGTTAGAGCTTATTAAAAAATAAGTTTACTGAATTGACCTGATTATGAATATCTTACAAGAAATATTGCTTACAAGAATTAAAACATTTAGTGATAATTTTTTTGTGACTAACTATTATTTCGTCACAAATATGAGATTTTTAGATAAAACAATTGATTGAAACTATTGTTTGGATTAACTGTGATGATTTATTTTTTCACTAATATAATAGTAATTGTGACAATTTAATATCTTTCACAATTAAGTTGTCACTATTAATATATTAATAATGTCAAAATTTCTTTTATCACTAAAGTGTTGTCATTAAAAGTCTATACAATTTGGCGTCAAAATAATTTTGACAAGAATAAATTGTAATTACGACAAAACATATATTAGTAACTAATATTTTCTATTTGTTGTAACAAAACATGGTTTGGTCACTATTTTTTCTTTGTTACGAAATGGTTAATCGTCATAAAATATTTTACTTATTGTGACAAAAATTTTATTAACAAATATTCAATTAATTAGTGTCTACTTCATATTATCACAATAATCAAACTATATCTATGGTCACAATTATTCGTAATTTAGTGATAATTTTTTGTGATTAATTGCTTTTGTCATCACAAATACGAGATTTTTAGTACCAAGAAAATTGATTGAAACTATTGTTTGGATTATCTATAATGATTTATATTTTGTCACTAATATAATGGTAATTGTGGCAATTTAATATCTTTCACAATTAAATTGTTACTATTAATATATTAATAGTGTTAAAACTTATTTTATCACTAAGTTTTTCACTAAAAGCCTATGAAATTTAGTGTCAAATTAATTTTGAAGGAATTAATTGTAATTGTAATAAAACATATGTTGGTAACTAATATTTTCTATTTGTTGGAACAAAACATAGTTTGGTCATTAATATTTTTTCTTCTTATAACGAAACATTTTACCATAACACAATATTTTACTTGTTGTGATAAAACTTTTGTCAATAAATATTCAATTAATTAGTGTCTACTTAATATTATCACAATCGCCAAACTATAAATATACCATTTGTAATTTAGTGACAATTTTTTGTGCCTAAATATTATTTCGTCACATATATGAGGTCTGTTGTGACAAAACAATTAATTAACACTATTGTTAATTTGGATTAACTGTGATTATTTATTTTTGTGTTACTAATGCAATGAAAATTGTGATAATTTAGTACCTTCACAATTAAATTGTCACAATTAATATATTAATAGTGTCGATTTTTTTATCACTAAGCTTTTTTTACTAAAAGCCTATGTACTTGTTATGACGGAAGCTTTTGTTAATAGAAAGTCAATTAGGTAGTATCTACTTAATATTGTCACAACAATCGAACTATCACTATAATCACTAATATTTGTAATTTTAGTGACCATAAATTTTGTTGTCACTCGATCAACTTTTGTGACAAAAGCTATCATCAATATAAATGTAACAAATTAATGATAAATATTTGTTGTTATAATTACATATTAGAATTAACCACTACAAAGATAAATTTTGTCATTATTGTAAAAATTTAGAGACCAAAACTACTTGTCATGATTTTTCTTTAATATGATTATTTGCAAATAAATTTAAATATTTTCTTATAAAATATTCAAACTAAATATATTGATAATACAAAAGTAATATTTTACATATCATAGACATTTGGTATACATAACTTTGAAATTTCATCAACAAAAAAATAATTAAATGTTGAAATATAATAAAAATCTTGTTCCAAAATATTAACCAAAACTCCTAACCTATTGAAAATTAAAAACAAAGTTCTTGCCAATGCTCAATCATTGTCATCGTTGTATTCCTCATCTTCACTTATTGAAATTTTTCATTCACAAAATTATGTTTACTCCATTAATCAAAATGTGTATAGGTCTGCCTATACATATACCTGAGTTTTTTTTGAAATTTTATTGAAGGTATACCTATCATTTCTTGGAAATAAATAGGAAGTTGTTGCTCCTTATATTTTTAATCCACTCCTACTATTGCTTCTCCTTCCTCTTTTCACCATTTTATTTCACTATATACGCAGCCCCTGTTTGGTTCCTTTTTTTTACGTTTTTAATTATTGTTTCCATAAAATTAGAAATAGATGCTAAAAACATGTTTGGTTAAACATCTTTTCATTTTTCCTTTTTAAAAAATGACAACAATTACATGGAAACGTAAAAATCAGGTTTTTGTCTATTTTGAAAACAAATTTTTTGTTTCACAAAAACAAGTTTCTCTATGTCTTCTGTCAACTTCTTCCTTTCTCCGTTTGTGATGTCCAGGTTTGTTTTCGTATCTGATTATGTAGCATCCCGTTATCGATGCGATGAGCATGTTAGTACGGGTCGTTCTGTTATTGCATAAAGAGTGATCGAGTGTTTTGTAGCCTCTGAGATAGATCATTTTGCACATGCATACATAGTGACATGCATTCATGATTGTTCCAGCATTTAAATTGTGATTATGAGTTAAATTGTGAATTTTGAGATAATCGACTTAGATTTGATTTAAAGTGAAATTAGGGATAATTTGAGTGGAATAGTGGAATTAGAGTGAGAATTGAAATTTTAGAGATTTTGAAATTGAAAATTGAGCATGAGATCGAGTGCTTTACATTTTTTAAGAATTATGGGAATTTTTCTGGAACTTTTAGAGTTATGTGTCTGGACCGAGAAAATGACCTAAAGACTGTTAACTTAGATTTCGGTTCCGAAAGTGAGTGGTTAATGGCTTGGAAAATTTAGATTTGTGAGTTTAGGAATTATTGTGAAGAGCCATTGAAATTTAGAGACTGAGATTGAATCAATTTGAGGACTATGATCTATAGGTTTAAATCAACCATATATATATATATATATATATATATATAGCTTATGTTTGAATTTGGAAGATATCTTCTCCTAGGGCACGAAATTTCTTCCTCCTTCCTCGGTGATTTCTGATTCTCTCTTGGGTGTGAACTTCCGCTCGTTGCGTGCCTTCTTTCCGTTGGGTTGAGCTTAGCTTGTTCCTTTAGAGAATGGAGATTTGTGGAGTTTGAAGGTTCATCGTGGTTGTGGAAGAAGAGAGAAAAAGTTGTTGATTTCGGAAGATTTTTAGGGTTCCGTTCGATTATGTGATTTGGTAAGTTTATTGTGTTTTAATATTGTATTTGTGGTTATTTATGGCATTTAAGGTATTTAATGTGTTAGATGGGGCAGTTGAATGTGTTTAATGGAGGTTTTAAGAGTATTAATGGCGAAAAAGTCGATCGGAGAAGACGATCGAATCGCACGTCGCGACGTCTGGAGCAGCCTCGCCGCGACGAGAAAAATGAGTACTCGCCGCGATGAGCGAATTAAGTTCTCGCCGCGATGAGCAGAGCGGTACGTCGCGACGAGCCAGCCGATTCACGCCGCGATGTGGGTTTCATGGTCACGACGAGCGGCGATTTTCTAAAATAAAATAAGAGAGTTTTTGGGGCATATCTTATAGTATAGACCTCCAATTGAGGTGATTCTAGAGTTGTTATGAACTAGAGAAAGAGGTCTTCGAGTGAGGTTGATAATAAGAGTTCGAAATTAAATTAGCAAGTTCTCAATCATAGAAAGAGAGCTGCTTCTAGTTTCTATAGTGACCTAAGAGTTATGTTGTGACTATTGGAGTATACTTAGAGTTAAATGAGAGATTTGTGAAATCAATGGATATTATTGACCTAGTGAATAGTGGATTTTAGTTGTGAAGCGAGAGATAGCGGAATTGGGTCAGAGCGCTGGAAAATCATGATCATGCATCGTACCATTTTGAATTTGAGACATGTGCATCATTGAATTCCATTGATTGAGCATCTTATGATGAGGATTCGTTTGAATTGTTATAGAGGCATCGTTGGATCGTCAGTCCACGGATATTGCTGGGACTTCCAGGCAGTAGCTCGGAAGTTACAGGTGAGTAACCTAGTTGGTTCCTCGATCTTTGTGTGATAATATGTGATGTGAATGTGTGAATTAATTGTCAATGTGAGTGATACAAATGTGAGGTAAATGTGCTGCAATTATGAGTACGTGTTCTGATTGTGAGTGAATGTGTGGAATGTGTTGCAAATGTGAATACTTGTGATTGTGAATCAGTGTATAGAATTATGAGTAAGTATTCTGATCGTGACAAGCAAGTGAAGTGATAATATATGTGCTAGTGATTGTACAAGTGTTAGTGCATGCTAGGCATGATTATAAGTGGTAACTAAACAGTTGTGACTGAAGCATTTAGTGAGCAGAGCTTTAAGCTCGAATATCAGTGAATGGGCCTAAGGCCAAAAAGGGAATAGTGCATACCCAGAGGGCTCTCCTATCCCTAATATGAGTGGGCAGTATTGTTAGAGTAGTGCCCTGAAGGCAATCACCTTTAGCGCATTTTGTACAAAGTTGTGTACATACTTTATGAATAAATAAATAAAAGCATATTTCATTAACTTGCTGTTCATTATTTATGAATGGATATTGATCTATAAGCAAATTAATGAAGTCCATGATATATGACATAGCATGAAGAAAATTGTGATGTGATCATACTACTGAGATTCCTATCATGTGCAATTATGTCAAGATCTAAATTATCCTAGTCGTAGGATTCTGGCCGGACATCGATGAATCCGGAGAGACTAACACATCTCAAGCTCCTTGATTTGATCAGCGGTGGATCTCGGTCGTAAATATGAGATATTTAGGGTTGAGATGTGGATGTTTACTAGAGGTAGTAAGTACATTGGATGACTGCTATGAGATCATCACATGGATATCATATTCTAATGTCGGTGATAATCTCATCATAGCAATGGTGCAAGTATCCTTAGACTTGAGGTGCTCGAGGATATCTTGGATCTTGATTCGTGCTTTGACTCCATTCCTTGTTGCCTTACGAGGTCGCTCATAGGGTGGTGATTGGGTACGACTTGAGGTATTCAAGGTAATTGAGTAGCCAATAGAGGATTCACCACTTCTGTGATAGCAGAAGATGATACCCATGGCCTCTTGTCAGGGTCATTACTTGGAAGTCTCTGGCCGGAGCATATATGTCATGAATAATGTCTTCATTGACATATAAAGTAATGAGTCCCAGGACGAGAACTGATATCACTTGGACTAGATTTGACATAGTCAGTCTAGTAAAGAGTTGACACATTGCCCATACTTATAACCAAGTGGGGTATAGCATGGTGAAAGGACGAATTGCACGACAATTGTCTATGGAAAGGTTCGTGATATGGTTCATGATGAATACATGTTCATTCGTCAAACCAATTACTTTCCGGTCAATTGGGGGTCATGATGTGTTGCTAGATACCGCTCATGACTTGCTCAGATTAAGTGTTAATCTAAGTGGCCAACATAATCGGGAACCTAATGGGTCACATGCATAAGAGTTTCTCGGAGAATTTGTAAAATAGTTTTGGATAAAGATCCAATATATAGAAAGCAAAAGGATTAAATGGATCCCGATGAGATCAAGATATGTCCCGATGAGATCGCGACATCGATATTGCTGAAAAACGTTTCCGGAGGTTTTTTCCATACCGGGACCCGGTAGGCCGATAGGATCGACCCCAGTGTGACTGAACCACTTCAGCATTTATATATATATATATAATTAATTAATTAAAAAAAAAATATATATATATATATATATATGTGTGTGTGTGTGTGTGTGTGTGTGTATACGTGGAAAGGAGAAAGGAAGCTTCTCCTTTCATGCTTAGTCATTAATGCATTTAATGACAAAAGGCAAAATAAATTGAAAGATGAAGAGGATGATCGTGGCTTATGAAAGAAGAAGAGAATTGAAAGAGTTTCCTCTCCTTGATGAATGATCATCGTGGGTTTTAGAGAGAATCTAAGGATTTGAAGAGAAAGAGTTTCTCTCTCAAGCTTCATCATCTTTCAAGCTCTTCTCCAAGGCTTCACTTCCTCCATCATCGTTGATTCAAGCTCTTCAAGGACAAAGGTAGGAGCTAGCACTCTTTACTTTGTTCTAGCTATTCCCGGGTCAAAGAGTTTGTCCCGGTTAGGTTCTCCGATCTCTGCGTGGATACCGTTAGAGACGGTCTCCTTTGGCCGTTATGGTTTGAGTTTGTTGTATAGACACATGGATCCTGGCTTTCGGGAAGGTCCCGGAATAAAAAAATTTTGTTTTCCGCACCGTGGGCATGTGATGCTCACACCGGGATTTTCCTACAAGTAGTGCATACCCTGAGGGCTCTCTTACTTGCCGAAAATGTGATCATTGTGAAAAGTGCCCGAATCGGGATAGTGTTAACGCTCAGTCACAATAATGACATAAAATGAGAATTTACATACATTATGCATCTGACTGAGTAGTGAAATTGAGAATGCGTGTGATGTATGACAATTGTGAAGTGATATGTTTGAGCTATGTTATCGTATAAATATGTAAATTGTGTACAGTTTTCTAAAATGCGTTAAAGTGTACTATGTGATATATTATGTGTATATGCATGAGTTGGGTGAACCATCGATGATGGTTTCTCATTGAGTTCGCAAACTCACCCAACATTGCAATATATTTTTCAGGACAGCGTCAGTAGGATTCTAGCTCCCATGATAGATTTTCCTGCCGTGCAAGTGCGTGGTCAAGCGTGGCGATGGCACACAGGTCGGTCAGCTGGGGCGATTTTTAAGGATGACCTAGTATAGACGTCTTTATCAGTTTCCTTTTTGGGTTATTGTATTGAGACTTTAGGGGAATGGTAGATTTGTCTATATTTTGGATTGATATTATGAAATGAAAGAGTATTATTGTGGTTTTAAATTTTAGTGATTTACATCATGCGGTTTAATTGTCTTGATGCTATGCGAGTATTTAGTGATAGTTGCGAGGGGTAGCACTTTCTTGCTGTGGGATATGCGTCGGTACGACCCAAGGGCGCCCCGGTGCGTACCATATGGTAAGGGGGCGCTACAGATTATGTGTGTTTTCTAACCTATTGTTTGATTTGCTATTGTTGTTATTTACGTTGAAACATAAACTACACGTCATGTCCATCACCTTCTCTTCCAATCGTCTTTGTCTTCACACAAGAGAAGTGAAAGAAAGAAAGATGATTATGCTACAGAGCAAGACGGTTATGCTAAGGATCTGCACATGTTACTTTAGCATAATTAAAACTAATTTGTTAATTCATCAACCACTGTTTTCTTTCATGGGAGAGTCCCTTCTTGTATTTCTCACCGAACAGTGCTCAGGGATAACTTTAGACCTACAAAGATGTTAGGTTCTTCATTGTTGATCCACCCATACTTGGCCATGTTTCGTTTAGACAAGTATTTACATAATCTCATACAAGTTCTAACAAAAACTACAAAAATACAAGACACAATACTCCTGGGGCCAGCTGACAGACCTCTAATCCATAACAAAATTCGAATGGTCCTTTAGTCCTGTCTAAAGAACTAGGTCTCCTACCACGTACCTAAAAAGTCACATTGTAATTTTGTATGAGTTTTGCGAACTCAGTGAGTGAACCATCATTTATGATTTCACCGGATTCACATACACAAATCACATATTTCACAATTATTCATACAGAACATGAATATTGCAAATACTCACACTGTCATGACACATCATTTAATCAATGCGAATTAGATCATATATAAACACATACAGATGGTTATGAGACTCCACATTCGTTAGTAATATTGTGATCGAGTGCCTATCACATATACAAATATTGGCCTATTCGGCTCAGTCATAAATATAAATTGTGGAGCATAGCTTTACGTGCCAAATCATTTATCACGGAGCAAAGCTCTACATGCAAGCGCTTAATACTGTCCACTCCGGTCACAACGTCTTTATCTGAGTATGCATTTTATGAAATGTATCAATTCAGAATTTACCACATATCACAATCATTTATAAAGCACAATCCAAATTTCATAATCATCGGATCTAAGTCCGACATTCAACTTTCGTTGAGAATTCACATAACAACCAGAATTATCAAACAAATCAGAACACTTCCAATACAGTCCCAAATATATACCCAATCCGAAATTCAGAAACAATCACAACATTTCAATAATTGGAAACTTAACAAATCAAATTAAATCAATCCTAGAAAATTCATCTAGGTTGACTCACTATACGCTCCAAGATACTATTGCCTGGATGATCCAGCAATGTCCGACTATCCTCCGATGTGCTCCTTTATAACATACACAACACATTTACAATATATAACATTTTTGCAAAAAAAAAAATATAAGTATTCCTTTATGCACATGTACTTATATAAAATATGCACAATGCATAATCAATGACAATTCTGGATTTCTTATCAAATCATTCAGATATCAAAGTCCTCATTAACCTCATTTGTACTTATAATTTGAACCAAAATAAAACAATATGAAATCAATTTCATAACCTAATTGACCACTTCAGATTTTCTACCCACATGATTTCGGGTCAACTTTGCATAATTAATCTGATAGGGTACATGACAAAATTAGGCAACACTTTCTTCTGAAAATTGTTCAACCATATCTTAAGTTTCTAATGACTCCAAGATCATCTAATTTGATTCAGTATTCTATGAGTTATGCTCATAATACCACAGACAGTGTATATTTGAACATTTGGCTAGTACATGATCATACCCTCAAATTGTACAACTCATATCTTTTAGCTCAGATATCCAAAAATTACAAACTTTATATCAATTTAAAGCTAAGATAATAAGCTACAACTTTGGTGAAGACACCTTAGTTTAATTAAGCCTACATCAATACAATTTATTTAATAACAACAGGACCTGATTTCTGTCCCTGGTAGTGTTACTGCCTAGTCCAAGACTTACTTTCAAGCTCAATTTCAAAACCCTTAAGGACAAAATTCAAATTTAGTTTCTTCACAACATTTGTAGCCAAATGTCTCTAGTTCAATTTAAATTAAGAATAATTTCATTTGTAAATCTATAGATCAAAATATAGCTAAAATACTGAAGTATGTTTAGTAAAAACATTCCAAATATCAAATTCCATACTCGGAATTATACTCGAAAAATGTCAATAAATGCATGTGCAATTATTTGTATATGTGCAAAATCAATAATATCATGTGCGTGCTTGTCACATTATGCATAAGCGTGAATTATGCTTCCTAATTTCTCATTAATCTCTAATAAACACCATTTTAATCTTAATTCAAGTGACAGTATGTTACAAAAACAATCCAAAACAACGAGTTAACACACAGAGGCTACTAATAACAGAACTTCCATATGTTTTCTCCTCTTGTTTCACCACACCAATGCACCCAATGAACAAAACAAGAAACCCAAAAGAAGATGATAAAGAAAAAAATTCTACACCGAAGCTTATCATCCAAGAGTATATGAGGAATGATGATGTTTGTTAGCTTTTTACATTTTTATTAAATACATAAATTATGGTCAAATGGTTGGCCGTTGGTTTAACTATCATGCATATATTATGACTTCGCTTAAATTTACACCTTTATTTTTATGCTATAGAATCAAATTTATACCATTATTTTTATTCTATCATTTCCATGAACTTGTATAAAATTTTATATTTAATATGGTTGTCTCATGTTTATTTTGAACCAAGTTTAGTATTTAATATTTTGAAAAAAATTCATGTTTGTTTGAACTATATTTAGTATTTAATACTTTGTAGAAATTATTGTGATTGATATCACTTATATGTGATTACATTTGGTGATGGAAGGTTTGAATAATATGAACGATTCCAATGATTGTGTGAAAATAAATGAAAAAGATGGAGTATGGAATGATACCATAGATGTATTTAATCTCCTTGATGGTTGAAGAAGTGAAGAAGGAAAATCAAACGACTGCTACCTTTTTCAGATCTGGTCGGAAGAATATTAAGGCAAGGCTTCAAACAAAATGCAATAAGGAGTATACTGATATTCAATTGAATAATAAGTATAATGGATTAAGGGCTAGATTAAAGAATTTCAAGAACTTACTCAAAGAAATAGGAATAGACTACAAGTCCTTTACTAGTGAAGTTAATGTTACAAATGAATGTTAGGAAAATCTATTTAAGGTGAAATATGTCTTTGTTTTATTAATATTTCATATTATATAATATTTATTCTCATATTCCTTTTTCAACATTATAGGTGCATAAAATAGCTCATAGATTCAAGAAAAAAGGATGTAAGGAATTTTCAGACTTGTGTCATATTTTTTGAGATATTACCGCAACTGGTGTGCATGAACATCCATCAACTAAATCTCCATCGAATAGTACAAAAGAGGAACATGGAAATGATGTTGATGAAGATTACTTGTATAATGAAAAACAAGATCAACATATAAGTTCTTCATCTAAGAGAAAGAAATCTCCTAAGAATAAGAAGGCAAAAAAGACACATTCTATCATTATAGAAGGGGTCTTACTTATATTTGGTGAACAATAAAAAAGGAAGAATGATGTTTAACTACAAGCATTCTTCATTAAAAATTTTTGTTGAAAGATGTTTTAGCGTTTTAAAAGCAAGATTCTCTATACTTAAAAACATGTCGAGTTATGATATGAAAAAACAAAAATATATCGTTATTGCTTGTTGTGTTATACACAATTATATTAGAATGTATGGACAAAGAGATGAATTATTTGACAGTTATACTGAAAATGAAGAACAAATTAAGGAAAGTTAAAATGAAGATGTAAGTTCTCAAGTGGAGTATAATATTACTCCAGCACAATTTTAAGATATGTCTTGGAAGCGAGAAGAAATTGCTAAACAAATGTGGAATGATTGTATTATTTATAATTAATTGATGTTTCTTTTTGTAAATGATAGTACTATTATGTTTTCAAGAATTGTAATACGATGGATATATTTTATTGATTAGAATGACTTAATATAATTTTCTAATTTATAGAATTTTATTATATACAATTAATGTGTGAATTTTTAGGTTTTATTACAAATCTCAATCAAATATATTTTTATTTCAGTTTTTATATTACAAATTTTAATCAAACAGGTTTTTGTTTTTTAGGAAAAAATAGAAAACAAAATCAAAAATTAAAAGCCACAGCTAAAAAATAGAAGGAAACCAAACGATTTCAGCCTTCAACCCTTTCAAGAACAAATTGACCAAATATGGTTATGGCATGATCAATTTGTGAGATTAAAAAAATCAAACTTGATACAATATTTCTTGATTGAATCCAAATGCTTGAATTCCTTCAATTTCCCTACAGGATCTTCGACCATAGACTTCTCGATATTTGCTCCAAGGCAATAATATACCCTCCTTACTTAGATGTTTCCATTGTCAATCCAGTCCAATAAGTATAGTTTATAATATGCATCAGTTAGAATGCAATATGTCATAAAAATTACTTAACACCTAAATGTCCAACTTTCTAAGTCCTTGCCATTGATGGTGGGAATTTTATTTCATGAAATCATTTAAGTACCATATAACTGTTTGATGATAGTAATTTTATGAATCCTCCCTTCAATATTTATTGACTACTTTGATGTTATAATTGCAATATCCATTTTGCATATTTCTTTCATGTTTTAATTAACTTCTCTTTCACCTTCTTTACGTCTTGTGGCATAATTCTATCTGTTACGATCATAATTTTCTACCATAAAAATCAACTACTCTTATACCAATTTATAACATCAAAAGTGTTCAATAAAGAGAAAGATGAGAGAGAAGAAAGAGGGTAATCTATTGATTAATCAAAATTTATTAAAACGACTAATATTGTCATTGATAGTCTTCCACTTCCCATATAACATATGATATTAATACATGTAAGAAACCAGGAATGTTACTGTCTGTATATGGAGTATCACTACTGTAATTACTTTGAAATCATTACGCTATCTCCCTATTAAAAATCAATTTCTTCACAAAATAGGCAAAAGAAGGTTGAAAAACAATCATAGACAGCCAACGTTTACCTTCGTTAGGAATGGTTGTCTTTTCCAATTCACTCTAGCTCGAAAAAGCGAGACACCATACCAGAAATCCGTTCACATATATGTATTGGGAAAAAAAAAAAAAAGATAAGTTGTTTGGAACTTTCAAATGTATATTTTTAGGGAAAATCTCAATTTGCTTATGCTTTCCGGAGATGATAGTAATATGTAAGCAACAATTTGGTAGATGGTCATATCTGAAGTTAATCCAAACATTATCAAGTCATTCTGGATACTTTTATTATATACATTACCAAATCCATATCATATCCATCACACTATGTATTATGTCATCATCATCAAACTCGAAGTTTGGACATAGGATTAACTTATATTGAGATATGAATGAATAACAACTAGAATAATTAATGTAAGAGTTAATTTATTTTGTTGAAAAAGTGAGCTATTACGCTTTTAAAATTGATTAAAAGATACTTAAATTTGAGAAATTCAAGTTCTTGATCGTAATACCAAAAGTATATTATTGTAAAAGGCAAGAGTACAATGATATGTTCTTAACGCTTTTTCACATTTTGAATATATTAAAAATAATTATTGAATTATTCATAGTTTAAGCTTAATGCAACTTATTCAGCGGTCATTATCGAACCTGAATACAACGTACCACCCACAAAATTACAGAAGAAGGAACACATAGAAACATGGAGCTTGGGTCCCAGAACGTGGAAAATGATTGGGCACCCCCGATCCAACGGTCGAGATGGGAGAGACACGGAGACCACTGTATCATCAACGCACGTTGTGACAGCTCAGAAACAGTTGGTGTACGTGGTGAAGGTGGGGGCCCGTTATTTTTTACGTGTGAAGGCTGCTTTCGCCGGTTGAGAACCACCCACGTTGAGTTGCTTATGCCACGTCAGAGAGAGAAAACGACACACCCCATCCCACCTGTGACCTGTAAGAAAGTGGCCCCCACTGTGTAAGTAAGAGCCTCGCACCCCACGTTGTCAAACAGTTGCTTGTGTTGTCTTCAATCATTGGGTTTTGGTCGGATTGACCATAATACCCTTATTCCTTTTATAAATATGTCATTTATGACCATAATGCCCTCAATGTTTACTGCCAAATTACTTGAATGAAAATTTTTATTTTATAATTTATAAAAGAAAATCCTGAAGATAAGATTGAAAGATACCTGTCATGTACTAGAAAATTTAAATATCCATGGCGACTTTTTATTCCACATTTTGGCGGCTATTGGGTTTTCGTATGTGAACTCCTTATCTTCCGATTCTTTTTATTTGGTCTATATATATAAAGATAAACTGAAATATCAATTTTTGTGTCGCATTTAAAATGAGATAGTCAATCTGAAAAAATAAAAGCTTGCCCTTCTGTTATATTAATAATACAACTAATGAAGATGCTGATTTAGCTAAAATACTTAGTAAGAGTTAAATTATATAAGAATATGTCGGGACATGATTTTCTATGTCCTCTATTCTATCTTAATTCTGTTCTATTTTATCCTAATCATTCATTTATATGAAACTCACGTAAACAAATAGTTGAAATGAAATGGAGTAGAGTAGAAAGAACAGAAGATCTGAAGAGGGATTTCTCTATCCAACCATGTGCAATGACTAAAACAACATCATGGACAAGATGAGATAGGTTTTAAACTCCTAAAATGATGTCATTTGTATCATTAAATAGAATTAGAGTCGGACAATCCTAAGTTAAAAAAATTGAACCTTTTTGGCTTTTGTCCGACTCCTCTTACTGTTTGCCTTTCCAGATACAAGGAAATAGAAATATGAGCATTTAATGATTATTTAACAGCAATACTCAATTAGGAAGAACGAATGAATCAGGCAGTAATATATATACCTTATACCACATAAAAACGGACAGAGAAGGGTGGCATTTCGGGCACTCCAACGTCTCTTCTGTTGGCAAAATCTATCCACTTCCAACTTTTTAACCTGTCTCTCTTCCTCACTGCCCATCTTTCCATTTTCTTTTCTTTTTCCATCTGTCTCTAGTATTTCTCGAACCAGAGTTCTGACAGACTGTCACTGACTACCTCCTTCATATGTGGTCATCAATCACCAATCTTTATAAGCTTCTTAAGATTTTTCTTTTCAAGTTTTTCTCACTTATTCTCTGCATTTAACTTCCTCCAGCGGTAACCCAGTCTCTTTCAATAGTTACGAGGCTTCATTCCTGTTGCAGTCTCCGAGGTATGCTATCGTTTTCCTGCTCTTGTATGTGCATGGTATTTAAGGAAGCTATTGTAATGTCGGATGCGTGATTCTTCAAGTGTTGTCGCTGTTCTAGGGAGTGTTGGTTGATCTCTCATGCTGTGTTTGGTGGGTTAGTGCTCAAATGGGCTAGATCCTTTGAGTTTGGATTGATCTTCCATTTTCATCTGCTGTCTAGGATTTGGTTTCAGGTTTTTCTTGCTTACATTGTGGAGGGAGAAGCAAGCAAAGGAATTTCATTACTTTCTTCTCTTTGACTCTTTGTCTTAAAGGTTTGTTTTCGAGTTCGCCTGTTGTTTGATTTCCGTTTGAAATTTTCTTGTTCATTATCCTAGTCTTTCTCCCTTAAGTTGTCTAGAAAGTGAATCAAGGAAAGATATATTTGTCTGAAATACCTAACAAAATAGGGCTATTTTGTCAGTTTCTCCATCCTTAGTTTCCTAGTAATCTGGAATGAGATGTAGCAAAAATCCGTAATCTGTAATGAGCATTTATATCTTATAAATATCAGTGAAGTTCTCAATCAGCTTTGATCTCATTCGTGCCTGTCAGTTTATAATCATTATTTCCGGTTCAGCATGGCACTCGCTTATGTAATGCTTCTAAACTTCTCTGCATTTTCTATCTGGTTTCTGCTCATTTTTACCGCTAAGAACTATAAGTCCGTGAATCTTCTTAATAGCTTGAGATTGTTTGGAATTGTTTAGCCTGTGTTCTCATACATGGCTATACAGTGTGACTACTATTACAACTTCGCAGTTCTTTGCCATAAGATCCTGCGAACTGATGGAGTCTGAGAAGGTGGAACTAAAAGATGAGACTGTATCTACGGAAATTCATGTTGAAAGATCTAGCGTGACCCCAATCAAGGAAGAAAAAGGTGCTACTAATGGTGATGGTCCTGTGAACGAAAGTGAAACTTCTGAGCAAGAAGCAAAAAGTGTTTCTGAAAGTAAACTCTCAAACCCTTCAAAGGTACCATGTACGAGGAATGATGCTATATTTATTGAGCTGCTTTCCTGTTTCCTGTGACGTTAAATTACCAAAAACATATGTTGAAACCTTCTTACGTTCTTTGTTTAGACATCTGCTACTTCAAAAGGGTCTCCTTTTAAAAGCAGCAAATTGACTAAAGAGAAATCACTTCTGAAAGGCGCCGATCCAAATTCTCGTAACCACAAAGCAATGCTTTCTCAAAGCCTTTCACTTTCAACAAACAGAGGTCGTCCTGATAATATGCAGAAGAGTGCTGATGGACATCAAATGAAGAGTATTACTAAAAACAACCCAGACGATTCTATAAACAACAAAGCCACCCGCAATGGCTCAGCCAAATCAATATCCAGTTTAAGTCAGCAGACTAAAAATTTAATTTATAGCCGTGGTGATAAATCCTTTTCCAGGCAGACATCCTCATCCATGCTTGTAAGCTTTCTGTTAATAGATGTTTTCCTTTTTACTTCTTTTTATTTTCCTTATAAGGCCTCTCTTCATGTGTTTGTTATTTGATTTACCAGTCTGCAAAATCAAATTCATCGAATGCAGCAGCCGTTAAGCACCCTTCGTCTGAAATTGCTACGTAAGTCATAGCCTCAATTACTTGGAATTTCATCTCTTCATGAGTTTGCAAATGTGTTACCTTGCCTAGTGGAAGTGTTCATGCACCCAATTCTGCTTCTCGAAGCAGAAGGAAAGGACCTTTTTTGTTTTCTGTTTGCTGAGGATAGATTACAAATGTATTCTTATGGTTGCAGTCCAGCTGATCAAAGTTCAAAGGATACAGCCACATTGCCAAATAAAGAAGAAGAAGACACCCATTCCACTACATCGTACTAGTCTCATTCATTTCAAAGTGTCAACTTTTTGTCTGTTTTTCCTTGCAAATCATGCACTAGATTGACATGTAAAAATGCTGTTTTGGCACATACACAGAAGTGTAGCAACTTATGGGAGGAGAAGTTCTGGTTCTGGGTTTTCCTTCAGATTGGAAGAACGTGCTGAAAAACGGAAAGAAGTAATCAACTGAAATTTCCTTGCATGGTTAGCTTATTGAAGTTTTCGTTTTAAATATTAACATGATGTTGTTGACCATTGTTACCAGTTCTTTTCGAAGCTGGAAGAAAAGATACAAGCTAAGGAAAAAGAAAAATGTAATTTGCAGGCCAAATCTAAGGTGCTGAAACTTTTCTTCCCTCTAAAAGACTTTCTGGTTTTACCCTTCCTTACTAAATCTGAAGACTTCCAATTCTGCAATTTGCTATTTTTCTTAATTTCATGCAGGAGAACCAGGAAGCTGAGATTAAGCAGCTTCGTAAGAGCTTGACATTTAAAGCTACTCCTATGCCTAGTTTCTACAAGGAACCCCCTCCAAAAGTTGAACTAAAGAAGGTAATGAATGAAAACTCTGATGCTCGTATATAGAACTCAATAGTGTTTTTCAAATGATGCGTTGGTCTTCCAATATACATGGTACTATCAATATATGTACGGTTTGTTTAGAAGGGATGTTAACACATAGTGATCAGTCCTAAACGCTTGTTTCCAAAGTGAAAGCCCATGGTCTGAATGAAATTCCTATTTTAATGGAGATAGCCATTCTTATTATCATGGGCATGCTAGGCTTCCATTATATATATAAGCAAATGCAATTGGGAAAGAGCTTCACATAGTCTATAATTGGTCTTAGATAGAATAAGATACTAAGATTCATGTCGATTTGCATCATTACAATTTCCGGTCCTACAAAAGAAGTTATTCTCCATCTTAGTCACTTGGTGAGACTTATGCTCCAAGTTATTAGTATCAATGGTCAGTATCATCTCTTGCTCCCCTTCATGCTTAGTTATTGCAATCACATGCTTTCCTTCTGCTGGAGTTGACAGCTGCGTGCAGTCATCTTATTTATTGAAAGTTGTGTTCTGTTTGATGAGAAAATTCTATAAAAGTGTGTTGGCCTTTCTCGCTTTCGGCTTTTCTCATATCAAGCATCACATGCGGTGCAAATGATCAGCTCATGATTGTCCAATTTTGATAATACCACAGGAAAACACATTTCATCTTTAGTTTGAACTCGGTTTAGAACCACCACCACATAGGAAACATGTTAATACACTCGTAGAACAAATTAATAACTTGCTGTGGCTCTAAACTCATAAGGTTTCGCTTGAGTTGCTTGTGCTGCTCACTCAGTGTCCTGTCCGTTCTTGGTTCTGCCTGTCTCTGCCACAGGTACCAACCACCCGTGCAATATCACCGAAGCTCGGGAGGCACAAGAGCTTCAATACTGCCAGAAACAACTCTTCAGAAGGTGACAGTTGTCAGAGCCCTCGATCTTGCCATAGCCCGCTTGTGAGTCAGGACTCTACCAATTCAACCAAAGGAATACACAGATATGGAAATGTTGCTTCGAAAGCACCAATGAAGAAGTCCCAAACTAAGCTTCTGCCTCAGACAACTGCACTGAATGGAAAGATGTCCAAGTCCAAATCAAAACCTGCAGCAGAGGATAGCAAAGTTTCAAAAGACAGTAACACTACAACTGAAGCAACGTTGATTGATTCTGCTAACCTTCGTACCTATGAGACTAAAGTGGAATCAGAGATCGACGATGAGCTTAAATTAGCTAAAAACAACCCTGACTTCATACCCCCTCTGGTTGCAGTTGGAGTTTGAGAACCTCATTCTTTTATCTATAGTTGATGTTCATGATACATGATGCCAAATAGTCGCGATTTTATTGTCCAGTGACGTTTTCCAGTACTTGTCGGGAACCAATATAGATTTACAGATTAATGTAATGTGTTTTTTAATTTTTTGGTTCGACTGAAATGTGTTGATAATCTACTACTACTTCCAACTACATTTGTGCAGGTGCTCTAAAACTTGTTTGCAGGTTCGAATCAGCAAACAGGAGGTAGAAAATGAGAGAACCTCAAATTTTGCTAAGCGGGCCAACGTGGTTATATAATGGTTTCTGCATGATGAAAGGAATTCCACCAAACTTTGAGGCTAGAGACTAATTAGCCATAAGTGGCTGCTTCATAAGTCCATATTCTGATTTTGTTAAGAACCCACGATTCATCTTAGCTAACATCGAGCAAAAGTACGACGCGTAGCATTATTGGCAATGTAAATACTGAACGTCTGCTGGACGTTATATGGAGGATAAAGTAAGCTCAAGTATCAATATGACAGGAATTGAAATTGGAGTAATGTAAAGTAGAAGTTGCATCGCAAGTTAAAGAGCCAGTGTCAACGAGAAATTAGCAGGCTAAGGGGAACTGTGAAGTTCCCTTTCGCTTGCAAAGCAAAGAAAATGATGATTGTTTTGGAGTAGAGCTTAAATTTTCTTGAAACATTACCTACCATTTGCAGAACGAGGCAATATACTAGCTTTTGGTTGCATGCGTCTTCGTGTGCATAATTTGATATCATATTCCATACAAGCTTGGTCTTAAAGCCAAGTAAAAGGCTGCCTATTTTTTAATCTTACGTATGAACCCTTAGGCCAATGTATTACTCTTGAACCTCTCATTGTCTCCTGTAAAATAAAGAAAATATGGAATATCCTTGAGTCTCAAAGTTCGGTAATAGCTCATTTTCATATGGCTTCGTAAAACTTGGATTTGGATGCATTTTCAATCTGATGCGCTGTCAAGTGAGTGACAAATCCAAAACCATGGTTGGTTGAAACTGAAAAAGACATTTTTGACGTTTGCTTTTAGTTTTCTGCTACTTAAAGGTATCACGTAAGAGTGGAATTTAGCTGGACATGAAAGGTAACCCAAATAGAAATGTAGCATTACCTGGGAACTCCGGAAGAAACAATTACTATACAAAAGGCTGCCCTAAGATGAGGTTCGGATGTTTTTTAGGATAAGAACTTCTGTCCAATATTATCTTATCTTATTATGTGTCATAAAATTTCAGTTATTTATTTTGTGAAATTTACACGGGACTTACATAGGATATACATAAATAAATAACTGAGATTTATTAGACACAATAAGATATCATAATATTATACAAGAGATCTTAATTTTATTTCCCGCTACATTCTTAACGAAGTATATGTTAAATAGAACAGAATATCCGTGCCCTTAAAGATAACATGACCCGTATAGATTAAAGGATTATACTATTTCTGGTTTTTACTGCAGCAGTTTTGACAGTGCTTGTCCAAAGCAGACGTGCAAAAATTACCGACTGAAGCTTTAAAGTCCTGTCTCCCAGGCAGCTGAATAGACAACGTGGCTAAGCTAAGCTACTAAGCAACGTTGGATACTTCTGGAAATGGAATAATTTCTCTACAGTTGCCAAACTGGCTCCAGCCATAGTCAATTGTTTTTTTATTTATTGGGATACGAATAATCAATTGGCACAGTTGCTCTTCCTGCTTACTATTTGTTTTCACTTCTTTGTTATTTTGTGTGAATTAGTCAATCCACATTTCCATGGCTGCGTAATATTAAAAATAATCTCTCTTATAATATGAAAGATAAGGTTGCTTATTATTTCCAGACTTTGCTTCATTGTAAAACTTTGAAATATGATGATAATGAAAAAGATAAGATTGCGTATTATTAGACTCTCCAAATTCTGCTTAGATATGATGATAATGAAAATGACGAAGAGTCAATCCACCAATTGATCTACATGCTAGCCTCAGATCCTCATATTGAACCCCGTTTTATCAAATTTTGATTTTTGCAAGTGCTATGAAATTAGGGTTTGCTTCCGATGAAAGTTTGGTAAAATTCCAGAGAGGATAACCTTAATTAACCAATTATGGCCTTATTCATTCAAGTAGCTATTGCATGTCTTAGTCATCAATAATTCCAACCACTGCCTTCCATTGCCAGCACAAATTCCACTATCCTTATAAAGCAGATCCCAAGTTACAGGTTTAGTGTTATTTTACATAGACCAAAAAATGAAGTGTTCTTTATTTTTGATTCGCAGGTAGGCTGACAACAAAATACCACAACCCATGACAAGGAAGGAAAAAGGTAAATGTTTGCAAGGTGTTCATGCATAGCTGTAAACCATCATACACAGAGGAGAAAAAAAGTGACAAAAGAATAGATATGTAATTACAGTATCTAATAACAAAATGACAAACAAGCTCTCTCTCTCTCTCTCTTTATGTGGGGATTCTGAGGAAGACCTTCAAGTCGAGCAATCCCATTGTGATTTGTATTACACAAAGTTATTTCTGTAAAACACCAGAAGTAAGAATTTGGTGAGAGCCAAGAAACAAATAAAATTTGTAAAGAAAATGGAGCTTACATTTCCCTATTGTTTATCAAGGTCCCGTGAATCTTTACTCCTTTGAAAAGATAGAATATGTTCATTGGCATGTAGCAAAATGCGAGCCAAGCATTCTACAAGCTACTTCCATTAATTTCCCTGCATTACCACCACTGGTTAACTTCTGCTGCTAAGGCATCAACATCACATGCAACGATGGTGAAAATATAATAAAAAAGAAGGTGGTCAGCGAATGAAGAATAAAGAATACAAAACCAAATCATCAAGGACAGGTGCGGAGATCATATTCTATTGCAAGCATCTTAATTGTTGGTGGGGTTTAACATAATGTAATGTTGCCTCACAGCTAGAAAAGCTCTGGATTTTCTCTATTCTCTATTCTCTATTCTCTATTCTCCTTTGTGACAAGGACCATTTGCACCTAAACCCAAGTCTTCGAAAATCACACCGACACAAACATATGAATTGATCATCTTCTCAAAATCAACCTCATCTAATCGACTAGCAGTTTCATTCATGTAATGCACTTTCACTTGTACTTTCAACATCACCAATGCTTCCTTTCACTTAACTAACCAAAATAACCCATTTAATCTTCCTCTCGTGTGTGCTTTGCTTGTAATTCAAGAAAGCTAACAAGTCATTTAGTCATAGGCATTCCATTGTTCAATCAATTCCATCTTCCCTACTACAGACATCCATCAATTAACCTTAATTACACTAATCTCGACCCCTGCCTTAAAAAAGAAGACACATTAACCATCACAACAATTAATTAAATTTTAAACTAAAACCCAATCAAATAAAAATCATACCTCTTCTTGGTTTGGTGGCAACTTTAACGGCGGCAACCGTTGTCTTAATCGCAGCATCCTTCTCCGTCTCCGGGAACAAAACCCCATCAATACCCTGAACCGAAATCCTCCCATCGGTATATATGTCCGGATCGAACAAATATGCCGACACATCACCTGACCCGAATTTCACCGTCCCATCAGCCTCCTGAGCCACCACCTTATGCGGTAAACGCAGTGTATCGTATCTCAACTTCCCGAATCTCCTCACCGCATTGTACATACTCTCCTCCGTCTGATACTCGGGTATTATGTGATAATATATTATTTGCTCGGGTGCACCCGGTTCACTCAGCTGGTCCGTTGTCAGCTTCGCCATGGCCTCGTCGTTCGGAGCCAAAACGGTAAGAACATAACCCTCTGAAACCAGCCGACCCATCTCCGTGGCTAGCGACGTTAAGTTGACTAAGATGTCCGCCATTTCATTGTATCCACCGTACAACAACAACGTTTGTATAAAGTCTTTGACTTGAGCCTCCCCGTCGAAATGGTGGTGTGTCCCGCCAGGCCCCGGAGCTGGCGCCGGAGCTAGGGATGGTCCCGGCGCCAAGGCGTCGTAAATGGGCAACGCCGGTGGAGCTCCAGCCGGGGCAGGTGGGGCGGGTTTCTTTAGCCTGTGGGTTCTCGGATCCACCTCCGGTGCTCCCTCCGGTAGTACGGCGGATATGGATCTTAGGCTCCTCCGGCGGTTGAAGTCTTCTTGGACGGACTGTGGGATTAGGAGGCGTTCGATTCCGTGGATTACTCCGTCGGGTCGGATCACGTCATCGGGTCGGACTATCTCGGCGGTGTCAATGGCTTTTTTACCTGAAGTTTTGGTCTCTAAATGAACATGGTCGTTGCAGAGAGTGGTGTGTTTTGATGGTTTCGATTTGTCGGTTGGCCAGTCGTTGGATCCAACCCTCGTCGGAATAATGTGGAACATTAAGAGGGTTTGGAGAGACTTGAGGTTGCCGGGTTCGAGCAAGAATCTTTTGAACTCGGGGTCGAGCTGTCGTTCCAAAGCCTCATTCCTCGGAGCAAAGATGGTGACGTTGTGTTTGCCGACAGCTTCTTCGAGGGTTTGGAGTAGGAGAGCTTTTTCGACAAGTTCTGCCAACTCGGTGTAATGCGAGTCGAGAAGCGCCACGAGGACTGAGTTGGAGTTGATTGTCTGAACATTAGTACTAGATGATGACGACGAAGAAGAAGAAGTAGAGAGCTTTAAAGACTTGCGCTTTAGCTGTGGCAATGCGGAAATGGGAATGGAAACAGAGACCCAGATGATGAAAGTGAAGAGCAAGATCTTGGAGACACCATAGATGGGAGGATCCATGGTGCTCAAAATTAATCAAAAGATTAAAACTTTGTGCAGCAAAGACTGGTTGCTTTCCTACAATACAACCTCCGGTGACGGCGAACAGTCGGGGACCGAGAAGGGTATGTGGAGGAGAATGAATTTGGTGGCAAAAAGCGAGTGTCGGTGAGAGAAAAGAGTGTTAGGCCTTCTCTATGTAGCTCAGGTTTGGTAATTGGTGTTGCTTAACGAAGATAAAAGTGGGACAGGTGGAGAAGAGAGAGTTGGAAATAAAGAAGAGTCTACATATAATAAACAAAAAAAGATAAAAAGTGAAGAGACAGTAGAGAAGAGGAGGTGAGAGATACAGCATAGACTTTGGAAGCCAGAGTTAGTAAGAGACAGGCTGGAAGTGGGGGATCACATCACAGGGAACACGTTGGCTTAAGGTTAAGAGCCGCATCCATATCTCGCGGCTTCTGACTTCTTAGCCCTTTGCCTGCTTGCTTGTGTCTTAGTTTTTCTGTTTTCACCTTTGCTTTTAAGGCAACTCTACGTGAGAATGTGATGATTGGCTCTTTGGAGGATTGAGTTCAAGTTGCATCCTTTTTTCTTTTTTTTTTTAATTACATAAAGAAGTTATAACACTAAATTAATGCTCTTGGATACATCGCGCCCTGTGTATCGCGTCGGAGGATCTCTTGAAAGTCAAAAGGGACTCTTTCAGCAAAAAAAGATTTGGACTGTGCACCCCAACGAGTCGAGTGAGACTATCTATACACTAGTTGTCTTCCTAAAAAACGTGCTGCATCTAAATGGTCCACTTTCGCTGCAACAACTGGTGTATACCTGTCATCAAAATAGAAATCTCAGTCAGGACCTCAATAGGAGCAGAGAGCAGAGTAATAACCTCTGTAATTCTTAGTCGTAATTTTTTAAAAGAAAAAAATTAATGAAATTTAAAATTTTCATAAAATAATCTTAATTATAAATAAGGTCTTAAATTGAAATCTGGATCTGAATAAAGCGAATTTATAAAAACATTTGATTTTTTCGTATGATATATTGATATATGATATATACTAATAAAAGGTGTTATACACTAGAGAGAGAAAATAGAAGGTTGAGTGAGATTTGTACTTGGAGCTTCCAACAAGCAGAAGCCGGGAGAGGAGCATCAGTCACATGAGCGGCTTAAAGGCGAGGTGTCGGTGTCTGACAATTGGAGTGAATGGCCTTTGTTTCTAAGCTAAGCCTTTCAAGTTTTAGCATCTCTTGACGTCCGTTTCACGCGCCCATTGATCCAAACGGCGACGTCTCGCCCGCCGGTGGATTGCCTCTCCCTTTCACCTCACGTCACTCTTATATGTGACAGGGTCGGTGTGAGGCGCTTGTTTTGTTTATTATATCTTACAGGGTACACACTACACACTCACAATATTAAATATACAGATACGAGAAAATTGAATTTGAAGGCCCCTCTTTTGTTTTTTTTTCATGTATTTGTTAAAATGAACTATATTAATCTAGGTGCTCTTTATTAGCAAAATGAATATTTTAAACAAAACTTGATTTAGTCGATTGAAATATTAACTAATGTAATTTTGTAGGAATTTTAAATTGTCTCGTCATGTTTAACTAAATGATGCATGATTTTGTAAACATAAGCTTCTTTTATCTTTAAGGCTATGTTTGGATCAGAGTCTCTTGATAGAATTTAATATTATTTCATCGCTTCAGATAAGGGTTTATAATTATAAATAAATAAATAAAATAAAAAAACAGAGTTTCGTATTACATCTCATTTCATTATAAATAGTAAAAATGAGAAACTTCTTATTTGGAGGGCTCATGATAGAATGTAAAATGATAAACAACTTTTCACTATATTACATTATAAACCCTTCTTCTAAACAACATTTCAGTATATTACATCATGAACTATTTCATCTCTCCCAAACAACAATTTTCTAATATTACATTCAATTCTTTTATAAATCATTTCATTCTATTAAAAATCTTACATCTAATTAAACATAGCTGAAGTGGCGAGGAATTGGGTTAATGTGAGCAATGGTTTAAAAAGCAGTTGAAAGTTAAAAGATAAGAAGTTTAAGATTTAATCAAGTATTAGACTATCATAAAATCAGCTAAAGATTCAATAAAATTAAAGAATTTAAAATATGATTAAAGAGAAAATTTTGAAGTTTAATTGAAAAAGATACTGTTAATCAAAATTTTATTTATTTTTTATTTATAAGAGGCCGATTAATTAATAAATTAATTAATTTTAATAACAAAATTATTAAAATTAATCGAACAAAAAATTATACGGTTCAAAATTTTTATAATTAAATAGGTCGAATAAGTTGAGTTTTGATAGTTATTCACTGATACAAGTGATATAAGTTATCCAAGATCAAGGCATTATTACTCGTTTCATCTACAATACAAAAACAGGACTAGTTAGGTGTAGTTAATTAAATTATAGGTTTTTTTTTTTAAGAAAAGTTTTAAGTTGTATATTATATCATTTATATGCATACGTATAGATCACTGGCACTCCTTGTCTTGTGTTTTAAAACAAGATTCTTGATTAGGTGTCTTCTTTGATTTGCATTTTCTTGCCTTACTATCGTCAGACAATTTGTCTTCTCATTTCTGCGGCTTCATATGTTGCAACATACACACACATTCTATCCCTTTTACTTCATTTTAATATTTTGTTAATTTCTTAAGGTAAAAACGAATGTTAAGAAATGGAATTTGTATGAAGCAAGGAGTTACCATCGCCATAATGATCATATACCAACTACATACTTCCTACTATGCATGCTTGAAATTTGCGAGTAGCTATGAGAATGTTGACAGTACATGAAAGTGAATGCTACGTTATTATTAAGAAAACAGTGTTTACGTGGGTATCAATCAATGACGTCTCCAAAGGGCTCCATCACTCGAAATATACCAATTACAGACATTTTTTGTTAAAAAAAAAAGAGAGGGGGTATCCGATGTAGATCATAATATTTAGATCGTAAATGGCTAGATAATTCTCTCTTTTTTTTTAATCTTTGACTAGGGTATTTACCGGTAGATTCAGTAATTAATCTTCTCGCTGATAGTTGCTTCATACTTAAAATTAAGAATCGAACCCCTAATCTTTAGTTAAGAGTGAATAAGTCCTTTGCTACTCAACCACATTCCCTAAGTTGGCTAAATAATTCTTTGATGAAGATGGAGCGTCTCCTTGTCAGGGATAAGGAAAATGATTCGCTACCGCCACTTGGAGGAGAAAAAGAAAATGAGGGTCTTTAAACACATTTTTCATGTTAAGCTAGAATTATATATAAATTAATAAATTGGATAAGTAACGAGTTAACTAGGTTCATGGCTATGGCTTTGCCCTTGTCATGATCTGACCCTGACCCCATCATCACGACTTACTACCTAAAATGTTCTATCCTCATTAGCTAACAAAGGATTATTAATGGATGGGGCCGGACGTTGGCTTTTTAAGGAAAAAAAGAAAAGGTTTCATTTGATTCTGTAGGCTGCAGCTGCAAAATTATGATCATCGAACTCTTAGGTCTTTGCCAATGGTAGAAAACGATCTTTACTTACCACAGAACGACTTGCAGGCCATTCTTTTATCTGGTCACCTGTTACTACTTCCTGTTGTTCCTGTTGAACCCTGCATTTGCCATTGTTATGAATTCATCTTATCCTTACCATCCCTCAACAGAGACAAATTTTCGATGGTGATAAGCCCAGAAGTGAATAGCAGTGAGATTTTGGGAGAAATCATCAAGCCCGGAATGGATTTCAACACTTACAAAAGCGGTCAACATATGTTCTGCACATATTTGCCCATATTTCTTTTTCCTTTTTGTTTTCCAACTATGATTTGTGGCTAAAAAACGAATCTGGGGCATGTAGAACAAATTTATACACAAGTGCTCACTCAAGTCCAGATGGAAACTCTGTCGAGAATCCCTCTCACCTCTTATTAAGTTGTTTGCAACTGCACATCCTGTATCCTTTAATACACAGCATCTTCTTCTCAGCATCTCATCTTTGGAGAAAAGAAGTTTGCCACCTGAGAGTGGAGAATATAAACCCAACTTACATTGATTGCTCGTTATCCAAAATGGCTCGAAATAATGTACCAGGAGATGCCAAAGCTTTCAATTGAAACAAAATAATTAGCCAGAGGACGCACTCTAGTCCCCCAATTATGTTCAACACAAGATGCTGATATCACTAAAAAATGCAATATGCAGATGCTTATATGCAACTTAAGTACTTAACAAACTTCAGATTCTGTCTATGACAAGGCCTATATATTAATTAAAGAAGCATCGTCAACCAAAAAATTGAATCATGATGTTGCTAACAAATTTTAAAATAAAAGCTAGAACAATGACTCACCTCCAAAGATGAAATGCTGAGGAAAGATGCAATTCTTTGAAATGATCTTAAACAACTTAAGTAGAAGCTGAAGTTGTGGCACAGGAAGCTGATCCACAGCCTTCAGCTAAAGGAGTTTGTCTGTGAGTCTGGCTGATGTTTTCGTTGCTTCTCTCAGAAACTGAACAATCATTAGATCGAGTTGATATAGAAACTTGGTTGGCTCTATCATTATCTCTGGACTCAAGTCGTTCCATCATGCGAGACACAGTTGCGATTCCTTCACTCACTTCCCTCCGAACTTCAGAACCCAGTTCTGTCATTGAATTGTTACGAGAGAACAGTCTTTCCTTCCAACCTCTGGTACTTCTTGAAATTGACTCCTTGTATCTTGAGTAAACAAGTGTTAACAGCATATTAATACAGACATAAAAGAATAGAACATGAAAAAAAATGCTAGAATCTACTGCTCTCTGAAATGATACCTCATGGACACTGCACTAAGTCGAGTTTTTAGAGACTCAGAGAATGACTGAAAGTCTGAAGGTCCTGCTCTATTTTGATTTGGGGGTGAAGACTGACTAGAAGTGCCTCTACAGCAAAGATATATATTTTATACCCTAAATTACATGAACTCAAGTGAACAAAGAGGAAAGTGTCGATACAAGTCAATCAAAATGGAAATCAAATTACCGACTACTAAAGCAAAGTGCTGGATGCCTGGTAGGGGAGGCAGTAGATCCAGATGAAAGGGAACTATTATCAGCTAAAACCCTGGGATAATGCAGTGTATGTTCTGGTAGTTCCTCCACATCAGATGTACGTGGGGCAGAAGGACTAGCTATAGCTGCTGGAGCTGATTCATTTTCCCCCACCAATTGATGCATAGACGAAGAAGCATGACCAGAAGGTGATCCAGGATGAGTAGAGAACACCATGAAGTGTGGACGACCGTGGGGGGATGACCTATTTCTCTGGCTTTCTCTTCTAACAAAGCGGTGCGTCCTTCTCATTGCAGCAGCAGCAGCCAAGTGCTGAATTATACGCTCTTCAAGTTCAGCATCACTTGCACCATCCGGTAACTGCAGACAATGTAAAACATTAAACAGTTATATTTACAGCTATAGCATTACTCTCCATTTTCATGACTAAGCATTTACAAACAAAGATCTTAAACATTGACGAAGACATACATGCAATTCAAACTCCCCAAGTGTGGGATGATGAAATATAGTGGTATTTCTTGATCGAGCAGCCCGGAGTTTCCTCTCTTGTTCTACCGCCTCGAACAATTCTTGACTGCCACAACATTTATAGTGCGTTACTTAAAAGATGTAAGAACCGTACAATCACAAAGAAAACACGAGCATTGTCAAGTTAAATCAACCTGGTGGCGTCCTTCAGGCTAATGGCCTGTAAACACATTGGACAGTCCGAGCTTCTTTGGCACCTACAAGTTCAAAACCCAAGTAAATTAGCAAGTTCTTTCCATTCCAAGTAAATTCTCAAACGTAACAGATTTGCACAAATTAGTCAATGCCAGCTAGTTACTCGTGCAGATTAGAACAGTATCATGAAATTAAAGGATTAATAAAGACAACATCATTAAGCCTTGGATCAATTCTCATCAACCAGGAAAGTGAGGATGCTGGCTGGCAAAGAACATACAGAGAGGCTGTATTAAGTTCAATGCAACTAAACTGGTAAATATGCACCAAGGCTCACTTAATTGAGTAGAGAGAGCATATGCAACTAACTTTTCAGATGGAATTAATGTTACAAAAAGAAGTCAAGCACTGACCATGAAAGCCATGAACCAAGTATCGGAGCTTGCTAAAGACTAAGAGTGCCTAGAAAAGTGCATAAGCAGCAGTAGATTAATTAATATACAATTACTATCTCCATTAAGGAACTAAAGTTACAGTTACTAAGGTATTCAACGCTTCATTAACATGGAGAAATTAAAAAAAGAATGAGGGCAAATGGAGGAGGTCCATTGCAAAAGTAACATTGTCAACAGAAAACAGGAAAGCAAGGACAGGTGAAACACACCATACCATTCAAGGATGCACTGGAGATGAAACTCATGCTTACAACTGGTCACCTGCGAAGAGGTGGAACAAAGTTGAAGCCACTGCCCGTAATATAAATAAGACACCGAATGAACAAAAAACTACTTCTATGATAAAGAAAAAGGAAAGCATACACACATACCGTTGAGGGATCGGTTTCACAAAACTCCTCAAGGCAAATGCTGCAGGCATCATCGCATTTGTCTTGAACTCCTCCTTCCACAAAAGCCGCAGCTGATGTCATATGTGCTTCAGGTTTCATGACCTCCTCCATCTCCGGAACCTTTGGAAAAGCAACGACCAGAAAGACAAACACAATATATACAGTCAAGAGTTAAAATCCAACAGAATTTGCATCCAAAGAATGAGCTTGAATTTGTTGCTCTATACTATTGGCCAAATTTCAGTATTTTGAAGCTGAAGATTAACCAGCGATTTTATTATCTATGCATACCAGGGGGAGGAAAAACTTGTTTAATTTTCCAAAATAAACAAAAGACGAGAAAAATTAGAACTTTTTGCTTAGCTATATAGCTCCCCCTTGGAACCAAATCCATGGCAAAACGCATAACCAAAACTGACCAGGGTTCAACAAATAATTGAGCACCGGCACACGACTAATTCGTATGATAAGTTAAGATTAAATAGGTCGCTTTCTCAAAAAACAGAAAACACACGGCGATGATGAAATAATATAAACATCAAGTATCATCATGACGCCTATACATCCAAGCAAACAGAGAAACAAAGTAACACGTAAGACAACAAAGACTAGCAAAAGCAAAAATAGTATGGAAGCAAACACGAAACGTACCGATGAAACCCAGATATAGAACAAGAAAACAAAAGAAACCCAAATAAGAAATTGATTAAAACAATCCGAAGAAGAAAAATAACACAACCCCGTTAGAAAATCAAAGCCAAAAAAAAAGAACTTTTTAATGATAAACCCCGATCAAAAGGAAAGGAGGATAAAAATCAAAGCTTTGTGATTTACCTCCAATGAGAAATTGGAAACGCCCCGGAAGATGAACGGAAGGACTTGCAAAAAGGAAATATAGAACAGAGAAGAAAATCAAGAAATGCTTACGAAAAGAAAATGAAAGAAGAAGAAGAAGAAGAGAGCAAAGCGAAACAACCCCTAAAGATTCACAATGACCCCTAGAATTCAGGGAAGATCATGATGACACCATAATGAATGATCAAGATGGATGATCATGACATGGCCATAGAATAGAGAGAGAGAATTAAAGGCGTGGCCACCTCAACGCTTATATTTTGGACTGGCGTTTGTCTTGTTCTTCTTGGTTAGTTGCTATTTTGCCTTTTTTTATTTTGTTTTCTTCCTTTTCTTAATGTTGTCGTCTGAACTCTTAAACAGAAAGCCAAAGTATGGAATATTAGTCTGCTTTCAGATAACCTTTATTAATTTGTAGTGTTGAAAAGAGGAGGACACCCACTTGCCGCTACCAGGTCCACCACTGTAAATAATTGCCATGCGTCTTATCTCTTACTCTTGTTTTTATTTTATGTGATTCCAACAAACTTGGGGAACCAAGCCACCAATACTGCATTGAAATTATTACGGATATTAGTCTTGGTATAATATAATATTGATATTGGTTAATATTAAATATTATTTTAAAATTATTAATTAATTTTAATTTTATGCAATTTAAATTTAGTTCTTATAAGGAAATAATTATATTATTAAATAATTACCATTTTAATAAATGTAACACAATTATCAAAATATTTCTAATCTCATTTTTTACTTAAAATACATTTTCGTTACAATGTGACTTTTGTTCACTTGATAAAGACAATGAAATTTACGACGCCAATTTATAGAATATGTCCATGAAAAATATTAAACAAGTTTTGGATTATACAATTGAGTTTTATGTGTTAAGAATTAAAAAAAAAACTAGCTTATGAAATATAGAAAACATATCCTAGAATTCGACAACCATGAGCAATATGCCTGAGGCATCTATCTTTTTTTTTTGGGTACATTAGAGGCGGGAACCAAGCAGTGACGGAACAAAGAATTTAAAATAGGAGGGCTCAAATTTTTAACTTTTTAAAATTTTAAGGAGCTCAATGTATCACTGGGCTCCAAATAACTCCACACTTATATATATATATACACACACGCATATATTAATTAAAAATATTTAATATTTAATATTTTTTAAAATTTTGAGGGGCCCAGTACACCACTGGGCTCCATATGGCTTCGTCAGTGGAACCAAGCTTAATGTCGAGGGAATACAATCCCATGCGCATTTGCGCGCAAAAGAGAATACAATGCAGGGGGAGGGTTGTGCCACACCTGCTCGCCATAGACGAAGCCCGAGTCCAAACGAGCTAGTTGATCAGCACATTGATTACCTTCACGCAGGACATGTGCGATAATATACCTTGGGCCATGTGTTAGAAAGGAGTGGATATCATAGATCACATTGGCTAAGGGATGAAACTGTAGATCCTCATGAGAATAACTTAGGCATCTAAACGCTTCCCTTGAATCGGATTCAATAATCAATCCGTCACACTGAAAATTCCTGACAAAGATGATACCAAATTGGAGAGCCTGTAGTTCCGCAACCAAGATGGTAGTGATCCCAACACAGCAAGAAAAACCTGCTAGCCATGTACCATGGCTATCCCAAAGTAAGCCACCAATACCTGCGATGCCCGAACTTCCTAGTACACTACCATCCACGTTGAGCTTTAACCACGTCTCAGGTGGGGGAATCCATGCAATCAAGGTGGAGGTCGACGGGTGTGTTTGTTTTTGAGACTGGTCGACAAACACTAAGTTATAATCTCTAAGCAGGAATTCGACCTGTTTGACTTGCATAGAGTAGGTGACTTAGGCCCATTCAATCACACATTTATTTCTGGAGCACCAGATGATCCAACATGTAAGTATAAATCGCCAAGCAGTTGTGACATCCCGAGTAGATGGAACACAATTATGTTTGATCCAGTTATAAGCAGATTGTTGGTGGTAGAAGGTGGCACTCCATGGGTCCCTAGTAGTGTCCCAAACACCTCTAGCTTGAGGGCAGTCCCGTAGTAGATGGAGGACAACTTTAAGTTATCGTCCACGAACAAATAGAACAATAATTCTATAATGCTACACGTTAGACAATATAACATAATGAATTATATAAATTCAGTATATCAACAGTCCTGAGCTCGAGCATAATCAGGCTGTGGACTTGACTTGACCAATATTTTTAAAAAGTAAAGGCTCAAAACGACATTGTTTTAAAATAGTCGGGCTCAGGCCCGAGTCGATGAGGCCCAGTCAACTCGAGTCTGGCTCATTAGCTTTTAGTTGAGACTGGCCAAGCCTAGGTAGTCCAAGGCCGGTGCAAGATCCGATCAACCTGGACCTAGCCTGGTGATTTCATATTAGGCTGTGCTGAACTCGGGCTCAGTTGTCACCCTATAAGTTGTATTAGTCTCAACTTTTTACTTCATTATATAAAATAACTTGGAAAAAGATATAATTATCCTTTATAGTTTAAGAAACTTTAGAAAAAACTATATAATCTTTAAAATTAAAAAATCCTTTTAGACTTCAATTTTCTATTAAAAGACCTTTATCTTAGAATTTAACTAAAAATAAGAACAAAACACATGCAATACAATATTAGATATATGGACTAATCAAACATTATTTATATGTTGATTTAACTTTGCTATTAAGATAAGTGTGATGATATTTTGAGCATTATTTGCAATTGGACAACTTTAATTATTTGAAGGAATTTATTAAGATGAGTATTCTACCTTATGTGGAACTCTTTGAAGCTAAGATTTATTTGAGATAAAAATCTTAATCATGATAGAATTTAGTTGAAATCAAATCATCATATCTTGCCTAAGATAAGATTATATTTTTGAACTCTTCTTGATAGCCTATTTTGATAATAATGACTATCTAAGATAGCTGGATTTTTAGAGATTCTATTGAGTATGTGCAATTGCGTTTCTACTGGGTTTTACATGATTTTCTGGACTAAATATGTGTTGTTTTGTTTGAAAAAATGACTAGGATATGGTGACCTAACAGCTGTATTTTTGGGAATCTTAAGTTATCTTTGGAAATTGATTTTACAGGGATTCCATCCAGATATAGTGGCTGTTTTTCCGCTGGGTTATGCAATTTTTGGGGTTGTCCAAATTGTTGATTTTGTGTGAAAATATGCAGTAGTTTTTGTGTGTTTTTGCAACTTTATTAGTTTAACGTTTCGATGATGAAATGTTTGTTGTTTTGTTGAGTTTTTGTAACTACTGTGTGTGAGATGTTTTAATGACAATATCGAAGGTTCACAACAGATTTCTTGGTGGGCCACTTCCTATTCTTTCATTGACGAAGCTACATTGTTAGGGAAGTTGTTTTATATCTCAAGTGTTGTCGTTATTTGTCTTTATTGTTTAAATCACTCGAGTTGTTTAATTCTTATATTTATTGTCAAATGTTGTTGTGAAAATTATTTGTTGAAGTTAGCACAAAGTAATCGTATTATTGAGAGTGATTTACTTTCATTGGTTGTGAGAACGAGGGATAGTATCAAAGGTTGGGTAAATCGGATCTGTAATGCCTTGAGTAAAACTACTATTGTTCTTTCGTGAAAGTGATTAAGATGGATGAGGGTCTCGCAGATGTAGGCAAAGTGTGCTAAATTGCGTTATCAAATCTTGAATTTTGATTCATTTATTTCGCTTTTAATTATGTTTTAATTTGTGTTAAAAAATTTACAATTGCTGACACCAATGTTATGAATACTATAACGGACTTGGTACCGAATTGAGTTATGGTATGGTACTGGTCAGTACCAGATATAATTTCGGGTAATTTTTAAATTTATAAAATAGTCCCTAAAAATTTTAAAATGTGCAAAATAGTCTATTACAAATTACTTCACTACTTTGTACTTTCACACATTATCAATTATAAATATTTATGATTCCCTACACATATATATTACCAAATAATTAAAGTTCAATATATTTTATACTCAGTTAATTATTTACCCAAAACCAATACCCAAATAGGCAAATACTATCATTAACTACAACCGAATTATTATTAATTTCTAATTGCATAATTTTATACTCAACTAATTATGGACCTAAATTCAATATCCAAATATTAAAAATAAATTACTATTTCACAAATCCAATACCATGAGCAATTCCATTCCAAAATAAAACTATTTCACATACATGCAAATCCAATACCGTGAACAATCCATAACCAACTTAAATGACAAAAGTCACAAATGACAAAACATAACATTTCAATTCCAACATTCCAACCAATTCAGAATTTCATATACACTCATACTGATACACCCACCCAACCAATTCAAATACCTAAACATTCATCACAAATCAACACCGATCCATCATCCAACCAATACCTTAAACCATCATCCATTCCAACATTGCAATCCAACACAATAAAAATTGCAATGAAGCATGAAAAAATCGAAATCAGAAAAACCAAATCACTTGCTTTGCTTCAGGTTACTTCTGGTCATCGGGTTTTCGGGTTGCCTCTTCAGGTCTTCGGGTTGGGTCATAGGTTGAGGCGTCTCCGATGGCTTCCCAAGTAGATCAGGAAAAGTTGTGACCTTTGGTGAGGTATACCGGTGCGGTGAGTAGCGGTGGTGTCTTCGGTGCGATGTATCAGGAGGAGTCGAGGAGGATGAGGCAAGGAGGAGACCGAGAGACAGAGATCGGGGAGGGGAGGGGAGAAGCAAAGATGGCGATGGCTGTGAGATGAGAGCGCAAGAGTGAGAGCCGAGAGTGAGAGGTTGAGTGAGAAGTGAGTAGAGACGAAGAGAAGAGTCGGGTGGGGGGATTAGGTTAAAATTTTCAATTTTGCAAAATAGTTCTCCTCTTTTCAGAATTTAACGGTACCAGTTGATATTATTCGGTATTGTCAATACAACCGATACCGACCAGTATTTTAGGCCGATATCGACAACATAGATACCATACCATTTTTCAGCCTATACGGTATGGTACGATATTCATATTTTGGCTGACACAGTTACTTTATATGAAGCAACCACCGATATAGTTCAAACTAACTACGACTAAACTTGATTTTTTGCGATATTACATCCTTTCATATTTTCACTAACTCTTCAACACGAACCAAACTAACTAAATCTGACTCAAAGTAACAATTTATTATAAGGTAAAAGACATAGACCTTTTTTGTAGATTAAGAAACTTCGAAAAAACCCTAGAGCTTTAAAATTAAAAAATCCTAGTTTTTAGTTTTTAAAAAACTCTTTCTTAGATTTCGATTAAAAATAACAGTGAAACACACATAATATGAATATCATATATAGACTAATCAAATGTCATTAATATAATAACTTAACTTAGCTTTTAAACTAGACTTAAACGAATCAAACTCGACTTAAACATAAATAGTATTCGATTAGTTAACATTTCATGTTCATACTGCATGTATGATGTTTAAAAACTTAAGGGTTGTTTGGTTGATAGGTTTCGGAAGGGGTTAATAAGTAAAGAACAAAAAGTGAGTAGTTAGTTGTTGTCTTGTTGATTATCATTATAGGGGCAATAGTTTAATATCTCACTTTTGAAGAATCATCTATACCCTCTATTTAGTTGAGGAATGAAACTCATTCCTTAGTAATGATTTTTAAAAAAATATTTTTAATACTAATTAATTAAATACAATTAATTAAAATAATATTATAAATTAATTAAAATATAATTCATTCATTAATTAAAATATAATTCATTCATTAATTAAAATATTATAATTAATTAATTAAAATGTAATTAATTAAAATAATATAATTCATGTGTTAATTAAAATATTGCTATTAATTAATTAATTAATTAAAATATAATTAATTACAATATAATTAGTTATATTATTATTATTATTTAATTAAAATATAATTATTCATTAATTAAAATATTGCAATTAATTAATTAAAATATTATTATTAATTAATTACAATATAATTAATTAAAATATAATTCATTTATTTATTAAATATTATAAGTAATTATTTAATTACCATATAATTAATTAAAATATAATTCATTCATTAACTAAAATATTATAATCAATTATTTAATTACAATATAATTAATTATAATATAATTCATTCATTAATTAAAATATTAAAATAAGTTAAAATATAATTAATTAATAATAATTAATTAGTTAGTTACAATATAGTTAATTCATTAATTAAAATATAATAAAATTTTATTTTAAATATTTTTACAAATCAACCACTATCAATAGTAATGATAATCATTTCTTCCTCTTAATCAACCATCATAATTATAATGATAATATCAATTCTCATTTTCCACTATATTCATTCTCATTCTTATTAACATTTTCTCGTATGAACCAACCGCCCCCATAGTTAAATCGTCATATAAATATTATTCGATTAGGCCACGTCTAATGTTCACAATACATGCATTTTGTTGTTATTTTTAATCAAAATCTAAAAAATAGGATTTTATGAAAAACTAAAAATTAAAAGGAGATTTTTCGAAAATTTTAAAGACTAGGACGCTTTTCTTCTAACATTTCTTAAACTACATGCCGGTTTATGTCTTTTACCTATTATTATAGTTATCTTAAATTGTCAATTTATGAGAAATTGAATTAATTTAATTTGCATTTAAGAGTTGAGTTGTGTTACCATATTAGTGAAATTTGATTAGTCCACACTTGACATTCATATTGCATGTGTTTTGTCATTATTTTTTAACCACAGTATAGGTGAAAACAAAAAACAGAAAATTAGAAGAATTTTTAAGATTAGAGATTTTTTTAAAATTTTTTAAATTATAGAGGAGGAATGTGTCTTTTACCCAAATAACTTTAACCTTGAATTTCATATTTGGTATTATTTTTCGATTGATATGATCAGCACTAGCCTGTTCTAACCAAAATGATATTAAACCTATAAGATTGCTCGGGGGCCCTAAACATGATAAAAGAATTTGTAAGTTTGCCCTTACAATAAAATGCTTCTTAGTATGTAGGCTCAGCCTTGGGCAAGAGTAAGCAAGGTACCTTCTCAGGGTCCACTCTTATAAAAAATAAAATATGACACATTCTCCACTTTTGACCCTCATAAAGAGTAACATCTCTATTTTGTCTCATTTTGTTCTTTATGAGAGCCCACTCTTGACCCTTATAAAGAACAAAAGGAGGTAAAATAATGACCCCCTTTTATTAGTTTGCTCAAAACTTATAAAATGTTAGGAATGTGTCTATTAGTATGATAGTTAAGAAACATAGCAAAGTTTAACTGATAGAGGTTATTATTGACGTACTATAAAGGCAAATTTAGCTTAAGAGGACCTTAATTAGAAATTAAATTTGGAGGTTAATGGTATATGGTAGAGAGTGATTGTGTTGAATAGGATCGAGCAACCATAAGTAATATATCATAACTTTTCCCACTTGGGGAATATAGCAAAAGAAATAAAATAGATAAAGAAAGACCTTAATAGCTTCTATGTTAATCATATTATTGGTGAAGCAAAATATACTTGCTAATAAAGTTAATGGAATATAAATGTTGTCTTTGATATCATATAAAAGAGAAAAGAAGTAAACAAAATTTTCATCCAATGTTATTTCCTTTGTAAATTAACCAAAAAATTAAAATATGGTCAAACTTAACATTTTATTAATCCTAAATTAAATAATAAAATGTATAAAATGACAATTTAATATTAAATTTTCTATTTGTTTAAAATATTGACTCCTTATTTAAAATGCAGCATATTTAATATTGTTTCATAAGCTTTAAGTGTCAAATGCTATTTTATCCTTCATTAAAATTTGATGTTTTAAAAAGTAGATTGAATATCAAATTACTAAAAGAGATGTTTAAAGGTTAAAGGTTCAACTAATATTAGTTCGCACAAAATTAGTACATAATAAATAAAAGTATAAATTATAAGAAGAACAAAATATACTATAAATATAAAATGCATTATCAAAATAAAAACAAAATATTAATGTATAATCAACTAATAATTCTAACGAAAATTGAATCTAACACAAAATTCTAAAATAATGATGATAATCCAATTCAGTATTTCTAAAAGAGCTTGCATCTCATTATCATCGAAAGTTTTAAAATTTCAGTATTATTTTATATATTATAAACCACGCTTTAGTCTAAATTATATGCATCAACATCTTGTATTGTATTAAAATAAACTATAAATCAATAATATATGAAATTATTTTATTATAATATATTACATTTTAATTCTAAATAAATATAAACTAAGATATCAACTTACCCTCAACAAATATTCTTAATTCATATATATTTTCTTCATATGTTACATTTTCAAATTCACTATAATTAAGATAAAGTGATGACACTTCTTCTTCAATCAAAAATCGGTAGGATAAATATAATCAATATCGGTTGAGTCATATATTCTCTTCTTACAAAGCAATCTAAATAACTAATAGGAAAATTAAAATATAAATATAATTGCTTAAAATAAATATTAATTAAAATAATTATTCTTCATCCTCAAATTATAAGTAATATAAACAAGGTCACTAAGTCTTTCTTTGTTCAAAACAATTTCATTTGTATGAATAGGTTCAAAATTATTTCAATTATATTCACTACCTAATATAGAGGTTGTTTGACTAAGTGATGTACTAGTAAATTTTCTTTACGAGAGCTTTTTCACTAAATAATATCCACCACTCCTATGTATTTTAAATTTAGAATTGTAATAAAATAAAAATATTATTATTTATTAATAAGTGGAGAATGACACTAAAATTATACAAATTTACTAGGCTACCTTTTCATCATAACTTTGCTCTTTCTTGATGATCTAATAAAACTCCTCGAAACTTTATTACATAATATAATTTCATTTATCGCCTTTAATTGTTGTTCATTAGAAAATAGCTTTACATTCATTGATATCGAAAAGACCACTCATGATACAATTTGTAAATTCTTTTGCTTTTTCAACTATGGTCAAGAATATATATATATATATAAGGCGTATGTAATTTTTCCTTTACTATTAGAAAGATTCATAATTTTCATGTAAACTATATATAATCATATGTATAACCTAAAGACGACTTCTCATATAATTCAAAGAAGCCTTAATAATCTTATAAGTGATTTTACAATCATCACAATAATCGAGGCAAGCATCCCAAAATTTATTGTCTAGAATAACAATATAAACCCAATTCGATGATTTGACATGTATTTACTTACCACTATAATTTTAAACATTTTTATTATTATAAACACTTTTAAAGTTATAAAATTAGTTACAAACCTAGTAGTAATAAGACACATAATTTCAAATTTATCTTCTTATTTTCCCAACCAAAAACAAAAATATATGATGATTATACACAAATGTGATCTTAGATGCATGCGAAGCAAGATTAAAAAATAGTCTATGCAACTAACTTTTGAAATGAAATTTAAATAATACATTGTATATGGAACCTAATAAATTTGTCTATACTTGATTGTAACTAGTACCTAACCAATATAATTAACTAAATCATCTATAATGACAAACTATATTTTTTAGTCTAACTCACTCGAAATTTTTAAAAAATAATCCAAATAAAAGAACAATGATCATCATATCTGGTCGGGTCGGCGATGCTGGGCTCGGACCCAGTCAAGACAACCCTTGGACCGATCGGTCCATTCTTCATAGAACAAGTCTCGAACCCAACGGCTACGACAAGCTCAAGCCCGATCCATGCTCTTCTCAGCCCATCCGCATGTAAGAGACTCTCATGCAAACACGTAAAGGTTTAACTCTAGCGTCCATCCCCTATATAAGGTATAATTCTCCCATAACAGAGGTACGCAATCAAAACCTAGCTTTTCTCTGCATTGATCAACCTCACATTCACAAAAATATTGACTTGAGCGTCGGAGGGGCTAATCGGGACACAACCTCCGACGTGCCTTCTTTGTTTTGCGTATCTTCACGTCGGATTAATCACAAAAGCAACCACTCATGGATCCAAACGGCAACGTCATGATTCGATAAAAATCTGCGAACTAATTGGCGCCACCGTGGGGCCCGACTTTCGGTACCACGCCCGTAAACACACAGATAAGTCGGCGGTGGCGACGAACCTCGATATAGCCATTGTTGCGGCTCTGGCGATCTGCAACGATAGGTTTTCGACTACCTACAACTCGCCGCTTATACCACATGTTTCACGACGAATTCTCGGATCCTAACGATCAACCACGACCTCAAACCTTGGAACAAGAAGAACAGGCGTAGCTTTGGAGGATAACGCCGCTACCAATACGCACCGAATATCCAACTCCGACCGGGTGCGATCCTCTTCCAAATTGCATACACTACCTTGACCCAAAACAGATCGAGGAAGCCGTTGATCCGCTGATCCGCCAAATTTTGCGCCTCAACCAAATAAGAATAAATAGCCGTCTACAATGAAGCCTCCCGACAAACCAAAGATGACGACTATCATCGCCCAACCGAAGCCTAGAAAAATCATGGACGATCGGATTAACGCAGCTATGAGTTTCGTCGGATCGCTGACGTCGCGATCTGACTCTCCTTCACTCCGGAAATCTTGGATAGCCTCCCGACACCCGGCACAAAAATACCGACCCACGAGAAATACACTGGGAAGACCGACCCCCTGGATTACCCGCAGATTTCCATCCATGATGAATCTACATTGTGTTCCGGACGCTATCCAATGTAAGGCTTTCTGCACGGCTTTCCAAGAGGGAGCTAGGCGATGGTTCAACAGCTTACCCCCAGGCTGTATCACATGCTTTGAAGATTTCAGGTTGTTATTCCTGAACCAATTCGCCACTAGTAATCGGCCGCAGAAGACAGCTTTGGAGGTGATGCAACTTACCCAAGGAATGAATGAAAGCTTGCGGGAATTCATCACTCAATTCAATAACGAAGCGGTCGAGGTCCCCGACCTTACTTGCTCGTCCATGTTGGCCGCGCTTATGAATAATATGAGGGATGAGGAGTTCAAGAAGTCGTTAGCCCTCGATCAACCCCGATCCGTTCAGGAAATAAGAAATAGGGCGGATAGGTATATTCAGCTTGAAGAAGTGCTGAAAAATACGAGGCGTCGGACGGATGATCGCTCTCTAAACGATAGGGCGAGCAATTCGCACAAGCGGCAAAAAGGTCATTCGAGCTGGAGAAGGCCGACCGATCGACAGGGAAATCAACAGGAGTTCACCCCGCTCAACAGGTGATATGCAGAAGTTCTGGTGGCCATGAAAACGGATGGGGAAACTATCCGAGAACCCAATAAAATGAAAACCCCCTACAAGGATAGGAACCCCAATTTATATTGTCGTTTTCACAAAGAGGTCGACCATGATACGGAAGATTGCTGGCAGTTGAAAAGAGAAATCGAATTCCTCATACAAAGGGGAAGGTTAGGCCGATTTGTGAGGCACGTACAAAATGTCGATCGGGATAATCAGCGCAGGCCAGGTCGGCAAGACAATAGGCGACCGCCCTCGAGGCGAAATGACAGGAATGATGAGGGGAGGCAGAATGCGACCACAGATAATCGAAGAGAAGAGAGAGGGCGATCGAGGGAAAGAAACGACCGAAACACCGGGCAACAAGACGACCAACCGACTGGGGTCATTAACATGATATTCGGTGGAAATGCAGCAGGAGGATCCACCACTAAAGGGAGAAAAAGATACGCCAAACAGGTCGGCAGGGACTCATCCACCAAAAAGCCGAGGGAGAACGACGGGACGATATCATTCGATGAGTCCGACCTCGATGGAGTAAGTTGCCCTCATGATGATGCACTCATGGTAAATTTGAACATGAACGGTTACGAGGTGAAACGGGTGATGATTGATACGGGCAGCTCGGTCGACTTGTTATATTATGAGGCCTTCAAGCAGATGAAGGTACCCGAAGACCGACTACTACCTACAGACGGTCCCATCAAAGGCGTAACCGGGGCCTCAGCTTATCCGTCCGCCCGGGTGCACTTGAAAGTGAAGTTCGGACAAAAGCCGTGTCAAATAGAAAGGGACGTCGAGTTCCTGGTCGTAAAGTTTCAAGGGGCGTACAATGTAATAATCGGGCGGGCTACTCAAAATGCCCTCAGATCGGTCGTCTCCACCTACTACCAAGTTATGAAGTTCCCGACACCCCACGGAGTCGGTGTTGTCAGGGGCCAACAGAGAATTGCCAGGGAATGTTATTTAGCAGAAACGAAGACATTAGACGGGGCGGTGGTCCTGACGAGCTCCCTTGATGTGAGAGCCGACGAGGACATGGATAGGATGAACCTAGTGGAAGAAACACAGCGAGTCGGACTGGACGAAGCCGACCCTTCTAAATACACAAACCTAGGCTCCGAGCTGCAGCACGACCTTGTTAAAGAAATCACAGACTGTCTAGTGAGAAATAGATCGGTCTTCGCATGGGTGCCGAGCGACATGCCTGGAATTTCTCGATCGATTCGTCGCGACCTCGAATCAAGCACGACTACAAGCCGATCGATGGAAGAAGCGATGGCACGATGAGGAGCGACATGAGGTGATCGAGAAAGAAGTAGAGAAGTTACTCGAGGCCGGGTTCATCCGAGAAGTCAAGTACCCTGAGTGGCTCGCCAATGTGGTTTTAGTGAAAAAGAAGAACGGGAAGTGGAGAATGTGTATAGATTTCACTGATTTGAACAAAGCATGTCCAAAGGACAGTTTCCCATTGCCCAAGATCGACCAGCTGGTAGACTCTACCTCAGGGCATGAACTTCCGACTTCGGACGCTTTCTGCTATCACCAGATTCAAATGAGTCTGGAAGACGAAGAAAAGACCGCCTTCATAACCGATCAAGGCACATATTGCTATCAAGTAATGCCTTTTAGCTTGAAGAACGCGGGGGCGACCTATCAACGACTCGTCACGGAAGTCTTTAAGAAGCAGATCGGCCGGTCGGTGGAAGCGTATGTGGATGATATGGTGGTCAAAAGTAAGACGGCCACGGAGCATGTGAAAGATCTCAAGGAGGTTTTCCAAACCCTGAATAAATTTCAGATGAAGCTGAACCCGAAAAAATGTGTTTTCGGGGTGGCATCCGGAAAATTCCTAGGGTTTATGATCACTCAACGCGGGATTGAGGCTAATCCAGAGAAGATCGAAACCATCATCCAAATGCCCTCACCCAAATGCTTAAAAGAAGTGCGGTGTTGACTGGTGGATAGTCTCTAAGCGTGTTCATCTCCAGATTAGAGACAAGTGCCTCCCATTTTCAAAATCTTGAGGAAGGTGAGCGTAACCCAATTCTAATGGCGGGACGAATGCGAAAGCTTTTCAACACTTAAAGCAATACTTGTCCACCGCCTATCCCGAGCCGGTAGAGGGGAGAACTCGATCTTATACTTGGCGGTTACGGAGGGGTCTATCAACAGCAGTACTTATTCGATCGGAGGAAGCGAACAATACCCTATTTACTCGTCGACAAAAGTATTGACCGGACCGGAAACGCGATATACGCCCATAGAAAAACTAGCCCTCTCCTTGATAATGGCAGCCAGGATGCTAAGGCCTTACTTCCAAAGTCATACCATTGAGGTATGGACCGACCAACCCCTCAGGCAATGCCTTCAAAAGCCCGAAATTTCGGATCGACTAATAAAGTGGGCGGTAGAGCTGGGGGAGTTCGACATACAATACAAACCCCGCACGACCATCAAAGCGCAGGTGTTGGCAGATTTCATCGCAGAGATGAGCCAACCAAGCTCGAAGGACGAGCAGCTCCCTGCCTGGAACTTGTTTGTTGACGGGTCGTCCAATGCCGAGGGATGCGGAGCAGGAGTAGTGCTGATCAGCCCACACCATGAAGAAAATGTGGAATATGTCCTTCGGCTCGAGTTCAAGGCCTCCAATAACGAAGCGAATCTGAGGCCACGATAGCCGGCCTCCGGTAGCTAGGAGATGGAAATAAAGCATCCGAAGGTGTATAGTGATAGCCAAGTAGTGGTCGCCAAGTCACCGAGCAAGATGAGGCCAAGGGAACAACATGATCAGTACTGGAGTCGGTAAAGCAGGAGTTGAGCAATTTTGAACAGTACTCGATCAGCAGAATAGAACGAGCTCAAAACGCTAAAGCGGATGCGCTCTCCAAAATGGCTTCTGACCGTGATGCAATAAACAATGTTCTAATCGAACGACTGGGCTGGCCTAGCATTCAAAAAGTCGAGGAAGTTCACAACATAAGTACCGGTCGGTCGGGTTGGACAGAACCGATTGCGCAGTACCTTTTAGAAGGAAAACAACCAGAAGACGCATCGGAGGCCAAGAAACTAAGAATAAAGGCAGCCGAGTATACAGTCGTTAATGGTACTCTATATAAGCGGTCTTACGATTGACCGCTGCTTCGATGCATGAACGAAGAAGAAGCCGAGCAGGCAATGGCCGAGGTCGACGAAGGGATGTGCGGAAATCATGTAGGAGGCAGAATGTTCGCTCACACGATCGATCGACGAAGTACTACTTGGCCGACAATGAGAAAAGACTGCCAAGAGAAGGTCGACCGATGAGAGGCCTGCCAGAGAAATAGCAGCCTATCTCATCAGCCGACCGAGAGGATGCAAATCATGAGTCACCCTATTCCTTTCGCTCAATGGGGAATGGATATATTGGGGCCCTTCCCTCTCGGTCCCGGACAAAAGAAATTCCTGATAGTGGCAGTGGAATATTTCACTAAGTGGGTAGAAGCGGAGTCGGTCGCTACAATCACCGAGGAGAAAGTAGAAAGTTTCGTAAAGAAAAATATACTATGTCACTTCGGGATGCCTATGGTATTGGTTACAGATAACGGTCGGCAATTCGATAACGACAAATTCAGAGACTTCTGCGACCGACTAAAAATCAAACTACAGTTGACTTCGGTAGCTCACCCCCAAAGCAATGGACTTGCGGAGAACGCCAACAAAAAGATAATGAGTGCCCTCAAGAAGCGCCTAGATTGCCAAAAGACCTGGGTGGAAGAACTAGACGAAGTGTTGTGGGCATACAGAACCACACCGAACGGAGCCACAGGGGAAACACCGTTCAGGATGACCTTCGGAGCAGAAGCCCTAGTCCCAGTAGAGGTGGCATTGCATAATCAAAGGCTGTCGGGCTATGAAGAAAAGTGGAATGATGAAGCTCGCAAAGCGGAACTCGTTCTCCTCGGTGAGGATAGAGAAAGGGCAGTCGCTCGTTCGGAAGCCATCAGGCAAAAGGCGACCAAATTCTACAATGAAGGGGTCAAGCGAAGCGATGTAAAGGTAGGTGGTTACGTCCTACGAAAGGCCAAAGCGGTGGGAAGCATCCCGAAAGCTTCGGACAAGCGTGGGAAGGACCTTATTGAGTGATTAAGCGTGTCAGCACGGTTCTCACATCCTACGTGATGCGAAAGGAAAATTCTACCAAGGTAGTGGAACTCCGAAACCTAAAGGCGTTACCAATAGATAAGTCTTATTTTGATTAATGTTAGTTCAACAATGTCTTTGTACAACACTTGTGGTACCTTTTTCCCGTCCCCACCCAGGCGGTTTTTTAACGACCCACGCCCTCGTTATCATCAATAAAGGGGTTTTCAGATTTCTTGGCGATAAAAAATTCCATTGTGGCAAAGAGAAAAATCAGATCAATCATCGCTCGGTATCTCCATAGATCGACTACGGTCGATCGGTCGCTAAGACAAGATCCTTGGGACCTCGCTCGGTATCTCCATAGATCGACTACGGTCGATCGGTCGCTAAGACAAGATCCTTGGGACCTCGCTCGGTATCTCCATAGATCGACTACGGTCGATCGGTCGCCAAGACAAGATCCTTGGGACCTCGCTCGGTATCTCCATAGATCGACTACGATCGATCGATCGCTAAGACAAAATCCTTGGGAGCTCTCTCGGTATCTCCATAGATCGACTACGGTCGATCAGTCGCCAAGACAAGATCCTTGGGACCTCTCTCGGTATCTCCATAGATCGACTACGGTCGATCGGTCGCCAAGACAAGATCATTGGGACCTCGCTCGGTATCTCCATAGATTGACTACGGTCGATCGGTCGCCAAGACAAGATCCTTGGGACCTCGCTCGGTATCTCCATAGATCGACTACGATCGATCGGTCGCCAAGATAAGATCCTTGGGACCTCGCTCGGTATCTCCATAGATCGACTACGGTCGATCGGTGCAAGAACAAGATCCTTGGGACCTCGCTCGGTATCTCCATAGATCGACTACGGTCGATCGGTCTCCAAGACAAGATCCTTGGGACCTCGCTCGGTATCTCCATAGATCGACTACGGTCGATCGGTCGCCAAGACAAGATCCTTGGGACCTCGCTCGGTATCTCCATAGATCGACTACGGTCGATCGGTCGCCAAGACAAGATCTTTGAGACCTCGCTTGGTATCTCCATAGATCAACTACGGTCGATCGGTCGCCAAGACAAGATCCTTGGGACCTCGGCTTGGTCGACCACGAGTAACACCTAACCCTACTATACGTCCGAAACAAAGCACATAAGCACGAAAATTGACTTCGAAAAAATGACTTCGACAAAATGAAACACAACTAAAAATTTTCATTCATATTAAATTCACCCTGGCCACAAGCCCGACCAGGTGAGCTCTAGAATTCGGGAGAAGGGGAACAATAAGTAGCTTAAGGAGTAGGACCCGGGGGAGCAACCGGAGGAATATCCTCGCAAGGAGGCTCTTCCCCTTCGGAGAGCGACACAACGGGAATAGGAGCAGGACCCGGGGGAGCGACCGGAGGAATATCTTCGTAGGGAAGCTCTTCTTCATCGGAGCTGAGATCCAGCTCTTCGTCCGGAATGGCGTCCCGTTCTCCTTCGGCCTTCTCCCTGACTTCCTCTAAAGAAAGCCCAAGAGCCGCAGGAAGAAGCAGCTCGGCATACTCCTCGAATGAAGGGCACACCACCCCTAGAATGTAGAGTTCGTGGCCCTCCTCGTAACCGAGAGGGTTATGTCAGAGCGAGCTCTAAACTCTCCTCGAGCAAAACCGCCGCTTCCATCGCTTAATCGCTGGACCGTTGCATCCTCACGAACGCCGCACCTCCCGCAGAGTCTCCTGGCTCTGTCCCTACCCTCCATCTGCGGGCTGCAATCTGTGGAGTTTCTTGTTAGACTCCGCTCCGCCCTCACGGTCTTCCTCCATTCGTCCTTCTCCTCCTCTCCCTTGGCCAGTCAAGCCAACAAAGTGCACACCTCCCTCTCCTGGGATTTCTTTTCCTCCTCCAAGGATGCGTTTTGAGCATGGAGGAGGTCTCTCCCCTCCTTTACCTCCGAAAGCTCGCCCTTCAAAGCCTTCACCTGATCATGGAGGTCCTGGACTTCCTGGTCCAGAGTCTCCAAATGCTGCAGCACTGCGAAGGCCGTCGTCGCACTCCGCACACCGAGACGAACGAGCTGAGACCCTAGCTCCAAGTTACTCCTCTTCTCCATGAACTACTCGTCCACAGGCGGAGTAATCCTCTCAGCAATGTAATGGGACACTTCGAGGTCCCCGATTGTGGCATTCTTAGCCAACTTGAGAGCAGACTCCCACTGCCCGGGATTTGCGGCTTGCGCCTTCCCCTTGCCCTTCTTCCCTTTCCCAGTCCCAACTCGACTTGCCGGGCCGGACGGTAGATCCCCCAGCCAAACCAACCTTTTCCTCTTAAGAGGAGGACCCGTATCCTCCTCCTCCTCCTCTGCCAGGACTACCTGGCCCGCGCCGACCGACACAACTGGCAATGACCCCGAATCAGAAGGTCGGCCCCCGACAGGTGGAACATCCGTCGACACTACGGACGAGCCCAACCCCATAGACAAAGCGGTGCCATTGCCAGTCCCCGTCTCCGTCCCTTTCTTCTGTACAGCCTGCTTCTTCGACTTGGAGGCCCGGGCGGGAGCATCTTCTATTCTCACCATGGCTGCACAACGATAAATTAAGTTAAAAAATGAAACCAAGGCTCAAAAATACAACAATTAGCTCAATCACGAGGAGTCAACCGAACGGGGCGGTCTCCTCTCCTAGCCTGCTAATTCGAGGAGGGGGGTCAGTGAGAAATGAATTGGCCGAGACTCCCCCAAAGTACCCCTGCATGAGCCGAGTAAAGTCGTATCTGCCGAGCTCTTTTATACGGCCGACCACCTCCCACTCCTCTCTACTAAGAGATATGGTCGACACGTCATTCCATTGCTCGGTTAGAGGGTACCTCCACGACCGAGCTTCGAAGGAGGTTCCTGGGGGCTTCACAAAAAAGTACTTCGTACGCCAAGAAGTGACTTTCCCGGGAGTTCCATCCGGGCGATACCGGGCATCTCTGTACTGAAAATGAGGAATCTCAGCCCCAATTATGGGGCTCTGACCCATTCTTAAGAAGTGGCGGAGGATGTCAACTGACGGAGGACAACCGAATTGATGACATAGCAGAGCCAAACCATTAATAAACCTCCACCATTCGGGGATCGACTCGAAGATCACTCATAGGCGGCGACACCTCGTCAATAATCGGAGCGCACGGAAGCCTCATGCCGCCAGAGAAAAAGCTCGATCTGACAAAATACCCGCCAGATTGTCAAGATCCGTTCGGTTCGATGGCGACCTAGGCCCCGTGACGAAGGAATGTTACACCTAATAATCACCACTGCAGTTCCCCCAACCTCATCTTCGATTCGCCTCTCGGTACCGCCTCCACAACCAACCCGTCCCTTCTTTCCTTCGTCGACACTTCCTCGTTACCTCCTACCGTACTTCTAGAACTACCTATTGACATGATTACTAATAAAAGAGCTCTTGAAAAGAACTTTAGAGGAGGAAGGACGTACCTCTTTGTTGGATGGAGAAAGGGAAATCGAACAACGATTGAATGAAGTTTCCGAAAACTGGGAGCAAGAAAGAACGAACGAAAGCAGAAGCGTATGCAAGAAGGAAATAAGCGTGAAGAAAACCAAATGGTTCGTCGACCCTAAACATTTATAGGGAGGCACTCGGACGAGCCATCCAATCAAAGTATAACACGTGGAGAAAATCCGAGCTATGCTTGGACATGCAGCATGATCTGAGCCATGGGAATTAGGGTTGTCCGAAATCCGGAAGGGCGCGTCAGTTGAAGGGACGCACGAGGCAAATATATAACTGATTCTAAGGACGATCGTTTGATTCGATTCTCAATACCGTCAAGGCGTCGCCGTCAAACAATAAATGCTCCAAGTATTTTCACACGTCTGCCAATGATGACCATCCGACCCGCTTTTGCCCGGGCTGTCGCGCAACAAGTGGCGAGGCCGATCACCGGGGCACAATGATCGATCCTCGAACGAGCGATTCACGCCAACCAATCGGCATCCGAAAGCAAGAATGCATAATCGGTTGGTATCTGATCGATCGAGACCGCCTGAGTTTTCCCGTGACCAAGCTACAACAACAATGCCCGACCGATCGATTACTTCATGAGCCAACCTACAGACGAGCTATATCTCAATGTCCGACCGATCGCCCCAATCACGAGCCGTCCTAAGTACGAGCTATAAACCTCTACATACTCCTCCGACCCTTCTCTTCGCTCAGACTCGAGGAGTAGGGGCTTGTGGTCGAATTCGGCGATCTTTGAGCTCGGACCCGATCAAGACAACCTCAATGATCGGTCCATTCTTCATAGAACAAGTCTCGAACCCAACGGCTACGACAAGCCCAAGCCCGATCCATGCTCTTCTCTAAGAGACTCCCATGTAAACACGTAAAGGTTTAACCCTAGCGTCCATCTCCTATATAAGGTATAATTCTCCCATAACAGAGGTACGCAATCAAAACCTAGTTTTTCTCGCATTGATCAACCTCACCTTTACAAAAATATTGACTTGGCGTCGGAGGGCTAATCCAGACACAATCCCGACGTGCCTTCTTTGTTTTGCAGGTATCTTCACATCGGATTAATCACAAAAGCAACCAGCCTCATGGATCCAAATCAAGAACGTCATGATTCACCAAAATCCGGCAAAACTAATATCAAAATAGGTTGAATTAAGAACATGATCATTCAAACACAGTAAGAGAGATATACATCTCTACACTTTAGAAAAGAAATGATTGGGAGTGAAAAGATCATAGGAATTGACTGCCACTAGCAAAGCTATATAAGATTGCAGGCTTTTAGGGAACCTAAAAATAAGAGTTTCTCTAAAGAATTAATGAAAATCTTTTTAAAGGTTTTTGATTAATCAATAATAGCGTAATTTCCCAATTACAATCATAAAGAAGCTTCTTATAGGTATAAAATTTAAAACTAGAGTTATAAAAAGAAATAACAACTTGAATAAACAAACTTAACTAATTAAAATATATATCAAATATTTGTCATGAAAACATTGGCATTGGTTTTTTTCCTGATACTTCGCATGTATCAAAGACGAGTCTGATATAGATTATAAGATTAATTGTAGCACTTATTTACTTTATCTTCTTCAGCCCACAAACTAAATAAAAGATTAGTGTCGATTTATTTCTAGGTCCAGCACCAATTACATTATGTAACTTCCTTCTCAAAGCTTGCACTTTTACTTGAATCAACATCATAAAATCGAATTCAATCCCTTGTGGTAGTAAAGCTTCACATTTTACATAGAGACCCATTTTTAGATCATTAAGAGCTTATTTAGCCTTCTTGACCCCACTCCTTGTCAATGGACCTCCAATGTCCTTCAGTAGATCTCCAGTTTCTCTCGATCCTTCACTTAAATCATTTGTAAGCACTCTAAGCATCTTCACGCCTTTTCTATATATAAACTCATGTAGCTCGAGTTGATATTTGATTTATATTAAATTATATTGAATATATTCATCAAATATTTGAAAAGAAGAAAATAATTCTACATGTGATCTTTATCATAAGTAAAAGAAGTTAAATTCACCATTTTTTTCGATTGAGTATTTTGCATTATAGTTTTAACATAAAAACATGTGAAAGAATGCCTCTAATCTACTACATAGATCTTAAGTCAATCGATTTGGTCAGTTCAATAATAAAACATTGATTAAATAACTGATTAACTAAAATTAATAAGAAATCAAATTAAATCAACTGAATATAAAAGTAATAAAGTCAAGATTACCAAACTCCGATTCAAGATAAATATCTTATCTAATTGTAACATTGATCATTGGTTTAAAAAGAATATTTTCACAATTCAATCAGTTAGTCAAAAACATATTAGAATTGCTGTAATAAGTCTCAAATTTTCCTAAATCAATTGGTTCAAACCTAACATCCAGATTAAAACCTATCATCCATTGACTACGTGTGATATCATTTTATATTAAATAAATGATAGCAATAAGCTTAGGGGGTGTTTGTTTTGGTTTTTTTTCGTCATTTTTGTTGTGGTTTTTACGAAAAGTAAAACTTTTTCTTAAAACATGTTTGGTTAGTTATTGTTGTGTTATCCTGTTTTTAAAAATAAAAAATCTACAACCGTTTTACGGAAACATAAAAAATACGTTTTCTTAATATTTGACAACAAGTTTTCGTGGATTCTAAAACAGTTTTTTCACAAAAATAACTTTTCTCTTTGCGCCGTCGACTTCAGCATCTTCAGGGCCTTGCTGCGTTTTTCTGAAGATTGCTCGAGGTTTGTGTTTGTTTTTAATGCAAATCCTTAAGTTCCTTCAAGATCCACTTCGACATCATCTTCAGAAAACCTACGTTTCAAATTTCTATCTTATCAAATCAAAACCCAAAACAACCTTGCACCATCACACGCTCTCCAATCAACCTCTTCAGCCTTCCAACGGTGCAAAACTCTCTCTTCCCACTGCAAAAAGACGACGACCAAACAGATAGATACAGCAATAAAAAGAACCGATTAAAAGCACGAGAGAGAAACAACTCAAAGGTGAAGAGCAGCCAGGGGTGACAAGAGAGAAATATCACAAAGGTGAAGAGAATGGCTGCCTGGACTTTCAGATTGGGAACTGTTATTTCCCATTTGTGTCCAAGAATTGAAAAGATTATACACTGCACAACGATCATACAATTTAATCTCAATCTTTCTTGGAGATGTGAGAAAATGCCTGGTGCTTTAAAGTAGCCGCCTGTAAAAGTTACACTTTAATCTTGTCCTGTATTTTTATTTGGTAGAATTGCATTCTCATTTCTTGAATTTGAAGCATATTATCTCAAATAGTCCTTGTGTGTACTTGTTGCACTTGATTGCATTCATACGTGTCTCATTTGTGTTCATGTAATAGCTATTGTCTCTTGTAAGTGCAGAGAATTGAACCCATTAAATGCTTTGAACGTGATTTATTGCAGTAGTTTTGCTATAATGTTTTCACATATTGGGAAATTTTTAATTTGCTTACAAGTATAGACACAAAATATTTTTTAAAAATTATTATAATTATCTCATGTTTATTTTAATTTTAGCTATAATAATAATTTAAAAATATTATTATGATTATCACATGTTTATTTTAATTTTAGCTATAATAATTAATTAATTTAAAAATATAATGTATTATATTATAATTATTATACATAAGAGTATAATTAAAAAATAAAACATGAAAATAAAATCAAACATGTTTTTGTTTTCAGTTTTTTATTAAAAATTTTAACCAAATGTTTTTTATTTTAGTTTTATATTACAAATTTCAACCAAACATGTTTTTTCATTTTTTAAAGAAAAAACAGAAAACACAAACCTAAAACAACAATGAAAAAGTGTGGAAACCAAACTACTTTTAGTGAAAAGGACTAAACTTAAATTAAATAATCGTGATAGCTGCAATTATTCAACTTAGTTTCTTGTTTATCCTAAGTTAAATATGCAATTTCATAAATAACTTGTTTGTTGCTTTTATCAATCTTTCATGATAATTACGGATCACTGAATTCATAGATAACGATAGAGTAATCAATATTGAATTAAATTGTCGATTAATTAATATTAATTGTTCATGAATTATGAGAACTCAAAATAAGAAATACTTGAATTAAAACATGAATAAAAGTTTGAAACTTAAAACCTCACAAGGTTATAACTAGAATATCAAATCACCTTGAATCAGAACAATTGAGCTTAACTGCATATGACTTTTGCTCCAATATAAAAAATAGAAGAAAAATATAGAATTACAAAAAAATGTAAGAAGAGAGAATTTTTTTCTATTTGAGGAACATCCTTTTATAGGGTTTTCTAATATAATTCTAACTTGAAAAGATGTCTATCTAAAACAATTTCAAATTCTTTCATGATAAAGATAGAAGGGAGTTTCTCAGTTAAATTTCAATTCTTAAAGTGATCAACCTTATCCGTCGTAACAATCTTTTCACTTCATCCAAAATTCGTGATTATCATCAATAAAGTCTTTGATTTGATACAATCTGTACTTTTCATCTCTTAAAGCAAAACAAACATTAATTTTTATATTTAAACACCAAAATAAATCTAATACAAAGAGATAATATCAAACAATATAGTCAGATGACATCTTATCAATTGGAAGCCTTAGTCCCATAAAATATAAGCTACTACTTCTCCTCTAAAGGTACATCGGATAGCTAATGACAAATATATGAATCTAGTCTTCAAATAATATATTACTAAATGGACAAAGGTCCTCTATCACCTTCATCTTGGCATACTATATTTTCAACTTTGTGATACATTCTATACTTCTAAAAGTATAAAACAATAAAACTCTGTGACCAATAAAAGAGTTTCAATTTAATTATAAACTACAATAAGCTAAAATTTTAATTTTATAGAACTCTATAGTTATAGTAAAAAAAAAAAAGGTATTGCTTCTAGTTAACTTCTTTAGTGTAAATAGATACCTTTGCTTTTTATTACCTCCTAAGGTAAGCCTATTTTGCTCCGGCAATATTATATAAAGCATGTTTGCAATTGTAACATGGTGATTGGTATAAATGGATATATGGATTTTGCAGCAAGTAATTGTACCCTTAGCTTTACATATGGATAATCAAATGTCTTTAATTCTCGATGAATGTAGATTCCATGTACCATAACCAATAGGAATAACTATGCCTCTTATTATCTTACAATGTCCATGTTTTTAAGTATTTATCTTTTTTTAAAGAGAGAGCATTAGCCTTTAAGTGTCTGGATTCAATATTTATCATATGTTTTCACTTTGTAAAGATATCATAAACTACGTTAAGGTATTTGAAGAGGTTACACCGTAAACAACCATTTACTATCTCATTAAATCATGAATGATGAAGTAGCGTTAATTGTCGTAGTAGGATACCTAATACAATATTGAGCTATACAATAAACATGGATTCATGCTTTAACAGGAGTGCAAAACTTAAAAGGTATTCATCTCTAGGCTTATAACTTTCTAATCAACCTATTCTTCGAAAAAAAAAACTTTCAAATAGACTTGGAGAGTTAACTTGTTAAACACAACATAATCCATTATAGAGGGACTTCAGAACCAATTGTATAAGTCAATTTGTGAACAACTAGATAGTTTTCAATTCAAATGAAATAGCAGTTCAAAAAATAAATGTGTTAAACCATGATTGCTTATCTTATCAATTATTGACTCAATCACTAACAAGCAACCATTAAGATTAACTTGAGACAGAAAAAGTGAAAGAGAAAAGGAAGAAGGAGAACAAACCCTCGGAAACCATGAGCAAATGGTTTAGAAGTGACGCTCAGCCTTTGGAATTTCGGTTAGAAACTGGGCTACCGAATGTAACGCAGTAATGGGCTTGATCTCTCCGCAAATTCCTTTTGAAAGAAAAATCTGAAAATGAAGGGTGTGAATTCTGAGTTCTGACAACAGAAAGCCGAAAGGGGAGGAAGGGCCACGAACAAATAGTCAACTTAGTGATTCTCTTCTTGTGTTCCCCGAAGTTGTAGGTGGAAAAGGTGGTGCATGGTCATCGTTGGGATTCAAGCGATTTGATATTTTATGTAAATATAATAATACCTGCTAATCCTCTCGGATTCGATCCTGTCTTTGATTCTTTTTAGGATGATGCTATAAGATTATGTTATAATGATGTATCTTCCATTTATGCTGGAATAGCTTTTCAAGTGCTGTATAAGTTTGTATTTTTGCAGCAAATTCTTTTTCAGTCATAAGTTTATGATTATTTATTTTGACAAAGCTTATTGATAAAGTTTGGAACTGTATTTTGAGACAAATAACTTGCAGTAATTTATCACATAAGCTTATAGTATGATGGCTGTCGTTGTTTTCTAATCGTCACTTTTTGTTAGATTGATGCTATTCTCCTTTCACCGGCACCTTAAAAGAAGTTATTCGTTGTCGCCATCAACAGGTGTTTAACTCTCACCGAGTGGCGTTATATAGTTATGTTTATGGCACATATGAAGATGTAGTAGTGGAATATAGATGTGTCTTCAACCTTAAACGCTGACATTGAACCAACCTACTCGTATCAAATATGCAAGTTGCAAGTGGTAAGAAAATTATCCCAAGTGGGGAGGAAAATGGAAGCAGGTAGAATGGTGGCGTCATTTCCCTGAGCACTGGTTAAACTTAAGGTCTAGGGGTAGGGGGTCCCAATCCCCACGGGGAACTAAAAGGACAGTTTACACGCCCTACCCGACATAGTGTGTACAGTTTCACATCTGAACCACCCTGACCTTGGCTACGGTGCTAGCTACCTATAGACTTGGGATAGTGACTATCGAATCAAGATTATCTGTCTAATATTATCTTGTTTTATTCTGTTTTATAAAATCTCAATCATTTATTTTATAATATTTACGTGAAATCTACGTAAGATCTATACAGAACTCACATAAATAAATGACTGAAATTTATTAGACACAATAAAATATTATAATATTAGACAAAAGATCTGCTCCGTTGAACATGCTCTGATGCATCCACATGGAATTTTAATCAGCCAAACCCTTTCGATGATATGATATTTGATTAGCTCTACCTAGGGAGGCTCATATCAGAAAGGAGACTTCAACACTTTGATGCCTCTTCCCAAATTTATTAAATCCTTAAAATTTCTGTTGTTTCTACGATTCCAACCACTTCTAAGATAGTAGTTTACAATTACTTTACACGCACGAAATTTATTATAAGCATTTAAGCAATGCCACATCCATTACCCCATCAAACCTTTCACGCTCTTCTTAGTTCTTCCCCTGTAGATGCAAAGATTTCAACTCAACACAGCCTACAAAATCATCAGCTTTGAAAATGGAAACCAAACAAAACAAATCATATAAAAAAGGATGAACATTTGGGATATTAAACCAGATGGGGAAAAAAATCATTCAAGTAAACAAGTAAAAACACCAAACGAGCAGCCACTAAGATATGGTTTTGTTTTTTTTTTTTTCTTCTGTTCACTTCACATCTGTTTAACCTTGGCTCTCGGTGTTGTGTCTCTCGGCGAAGATATTATCGGTGGCTCTCTTTGAGAAGGGCTTCTCCAAAATCCAGTACTATAAAACGTGTCCCACATCTCTTTCTCCAACCGCAACATAGATTCCTCGTCCTTATCGAACACCTTTCTAAACGACGTTATCTCCTCCGCAGACAACGGACTAAAACCAGTCGCCGGATGAATCTGTATCTCGGTGTCATCGCACCCGCACTGGCACCGCCGCGTACGCGGCGGCAGCAAACCCTTCTTGATCAGCCGCTGCCGTCTCTTCCGCTGGAGAGCGCGGCGGCATAGTCCGGCGGGGACTTTGTAGATTGTGAGGATCAAAAGGTTTGCTAACCCACATGGGCAACAGCAACAAATGGCGGCGCATTCGGCGGTTGTCCCTCCGGCGAACTCCGCGAACCGCCCGCTGTAGTACGAAGTGTCGGAGTGGCTGTGTCCCAGCAGCGGTCGGCGTCTGTCTGACGACGAAGACGACGTCGATGATAACTGTGACGGTGATAGGGCACGGTTACGAGCGAGCACTTGTCGAGACATTGCAGACGGAGTCTTTTTGCCACTGGTCTCGACGTCTATGCTCATAAGATCAACAAAATGATTGTTGCCAAATGAGCTTTCACAATTCAAAGCAAAGATCAAAACTTTAACCCTCCTGGCCTGGATCTTGGTTAAATTGTGGCTATTTTTCCATTGCCTTCCGAATTCAACCAATAATAGAGAAGACTATTGAACTCCCCTTCAGCAGCGAGATGGGCTCTTCGGAGAGATGACCACCGTCAGAGAAAGTGGTGGAGATCCATGACGGTGGTGGAGACACAGCAAGGTCCGGCGACGGAGGAGATATGTATATAGATTATAGAAAAAGCTAAAAGGGAGGCAGGCGAGTTTGTAGCGGGCTGTGCGTGAGGTTTGACGAGTTCTTTAGGCTTTAATTGGGTTCTTGTGAATGGGTGAATTCAGGCTTCAATCTCAATTAATAGCAAGCACCGGAGACTCACTCACACAGACAGAAATAACTGAGAGAGTGAACATATGGCAACGGAATTTAGAGGGTGTTGACTGTCTAGCTCGTTATTTATTGCTTTTGTTTTAGACTATGCAAATGGGCATTGGGCAGCCTTTTTATTATTTATTATTTTTTATGAATAAATGTATTGCAGTAGCAATCATACCCTTTACATTTACTTAATTGACATTAATTCTTGTTTCTATTTCTTTCTATTTCTTTTTTCTTTTATTAATTCGAATAAATCTTGAAGGCGCCAAGACGTGATATATCTTTTGAGGCCTAATTGGTATACTACCCTGCAATTTTACCAAGACCTCATCATCAAGGTCCAACTAGCTTCTCCATCTACAATTAAACTCCTATTATCCCAAGTTTTTATAAGAGAGTATGAGAATCGAACCTGGGGCCTAACCAAAGTCAGTTTCGTTTTTAGCAGGCCTCGTTTATTACTTTTCCTTAAATAAACAAAACCTGTGATATGTAGTTTGCACATAATACTACTCCTTGCAAATTTTAATAAGAGATATATATATATATATATATATATATATATATATATATATATATATATATATATATATATAGTTGAAAGTAAATATTCATCGTTTATGTTAAGATACATTTGGATACGAAGTCTATACTTATTCATTTGGTTGAAGAGCTGATGTCAAGTTTTTGTGGGAACGTGCACGCACACAATAGAGCCCCCTTCTCGATCGATCTCTTCAATTTGATTCCAATGCCGTCTGTCTGGATTTATACATATTTTGTCATTTTGTAAATTTTAATGAATATTATTTAATTTTAATACAATATAATAAGTTTATTCTTAAAGATATTATTTTTGTAACTATTTATTTAATATTAAATTATTTAGGAATAATAAAAATCGGATAAAAATTAAAATAAAAAAGATGGTTTAAGTCATAATTTTATAGGCAGAAGGCGAATTTCAAAACGATTAAGAACAAGATGCGACGCCATCATTTGTAACTCAAGAGGTCTAAGCATCCACTTCAATAACACATCAGCCTACTGCTTCGTGGTTACCCAAAAGCAATCGCGTAGACAGCGCGTTACGTCCAATCTGAGGTAACAAATTCTTGTACTCCTAGACAGCGCAGGTATGTCTAGCGCGGGCCCCAATCCGACGTGTCGATTTGACCTATTTGCTTTACGGTGAAATCCACGCTCTGTTTCTGCGAGTCAAATCATTTTTTTTTAAATGGGAAGCTCCAAGTACGAAACCATGATGTGACGTGCTGGGGCCCAGGTATTTTGAAGACTTTTACTGTTTGGACAAGTGTCGTAGATACATTTCTTTAATACAAAATTTGTGCTACCAAATGTCTTGTTGTCCGGACAAAGAAAGTGTAAGGTAAAGGTGAGGTGTAAAATTAAAACAGTTATGAAAAGCCAAAAGGGGGTCTATTCTTGGACTGATTATTTTGCTTTCGGATGTGACTATGGTACCGTACCATATTTTGGTTTTCTTAAAAAAAGTGTTGGTTGTAGGTTGTGACGGTAGTAACGCAATGTTAATGGTGATATACATTTATATCACATGATCATCACAGAAATGCTAAAACTCGTAAGCTTGGTTGTGTGGATGTCGAGCGTAGATGTGAAGTTTCGGTCACTTCGGCTGTTGACGTAATTGCATGCGAGTGAATTGCTAATTAATGTAGATTCTATTCTCTTGTTCATAAGTCTATTTATTTAACCTTTTAATAATATGGATTATTCCAAGAGACTTAATGACGTGCTGATATCTTTAGAGCTGAGATCGAGTTCCTATATTTCGTTTTAATTTTTAAGGCCTAGCACAGCAGTTCAGGCATTAGTTCACTCAACTCTTTGATTTATAAATTAGTGTTAAAACGCCTTTATCAGAAATTGTCTCATTGTGATTGTCGCTTTCTTTGGTCATATTTGGCAATGTTACCCAAGTTAAATCTTTAGTTGGTTCCTCTATGTATGAAGAAGTGATGTGGATAGAAAACCTAACACTATTGATAGAAAACCTAACACTATTGACTAGTCTAAAGATAATTAATACAAGATATTATTTTTTGAATAAAGAGATAAAATAAAACTAGCAAAGAAAATAAATAATAAGACAATTGATAAAAAAGAATAAAATCAAATAACTATGATTATATAAGTGTTTCCTTACTAGTACTTTTGGCTTGGTAGTTTAGTTAACCTAGATTATATATATTCTCTAGACCAGTATGATTTTTTAGACATTAAAATAATACTCTTTCGAACTATAGTCATCTACTCTCTACTTGGTTAATCCGTATATCTAATGCCATTAAAACGCCTTCCAATGTATTATGCTTTCTGAAAGCCTATAAAAGTCTTCACCCTAATACTAGAAAAGTCATCTGGTTCTCTCTCGAGCACCTCATTCAACTCACTTTAAGGCTTTAAGCCATGGTCCACTAACAAGTAGATTTTCTCAAGTAGTCCAAAGGTGAATTAAGATTAGATTTAAATCCTGATATAAATAAATTATCATTGAGACCAAAAAAGGTAGATTATAAAAATATATATCATATTATAAATTAAATCAAATAAATATATACAAAAATAATAACTGGAGATTGTCTTATTTAAACATAGAAAAGGTGTTTGGTCACAAATTATGTTTAAAATAACAAAATCAAAAGCTACAAATAGAGAAGTCATGGTAGAAATAAATCAAAACAAATTCCTGAGTTACAATGATAGCTTGATCTATTGAGGTGTTAGAAACAATCTCTCTACTAGTTAGGGATAAGGCTGTATATTATTGAACCTCCTTAAACCTCACGTATTAGTGAGATTTTTACTGAACTATTGTTATTGTTGATGTTACTATAGCTTGATCCATTGAGATGATGTTTGGATATTGATTTCGTTAGTAAAAATTGTATAAAATCAATCACCCAAGGGATAGAGAATCCTTCTAATAGCTAACCCTAACTTTTAAAAAGAAAAAAAATACTTCTAAGATGTATTTTCTTTAAAAGATAGCTAAACTCCCTAAAAGATTAAGGTTTCTAATTTTATATATGCTTTGCATTACCTCAACTATGGTTTAAACCACGAACGTGGCCCAAACAATAGGTTTCACTACTTCTTATGGGTGAAGGATATGGCCTCTAGCATGTCTTTGAATTATATATCTTTCTATTTTCTTAAAATTGATTCACAACATTTTGGAATAATCTTGGATTTTAACCATATATTGTTTTGTTTCTTCCTCACCTTGCACATGGTCTCCTACATGACCTTGGCTTAGGTAATTTCATTTGCTATATTTGATCTATTTAGGATACAAGATAAACATAAATATGGGATAGATTGTAACATCTCGTTTCCATACTAAGGGTTAGAACCATAAAATTTGGTACATGTAAGATCAAAGAGAGATTTAGAAAATGCATCTCATGCTCATGCATAATATCAGCATACACACATTTGAATTTGATTATTGCACACATTAAAATAATTGTTCATGCACTCAATTGACATTTTTCAGGTATAAATGATTGTTTTAATGTGAATATGATGTGAATTATCGTTTTGTGTCTTAAAAATTGAGTAGGAATGTATAAGTAGTGAATTAGAATTTTTGGAGAAATTTTGAGAATTTTCTAAAATATAAGAGTATTTTTTGACTAGGAAAAATATCAAGTGGCAAAACAATTGATGAATAGTAGTAGAAATAAGGGTCAAATGGTAGTGAAAATTTTTATAAATGACTTTGGGATTTAATGACTTATGTCATTAAAAATTGGGAGACAATTAGAGTAAAAATTGGAGACAAAATTGGCTAATCATTAAAGTGGACCAAATGGAACTATGAGGAAATGACATGTGGCAAGTGACATTACACCACATGTTAAATCACGAATTTACTAAGTGAAAGACCATGCTTTTGGTCTTTCACTTTCTATATACAACATATGCTCCATTTCTCCATCTTCTTCTTCTTTCTCTTCATCTTTCTCTTCTTCTCTCACGAAACCACTCTCACCCTCACTATACTGATTTTTGGTCTAGCTCTTTCACCTTGATTCTCTAAGATTTGTTCTCTTCTCTATTTTGTCACTAAAGATCCAACCTACTCCACTTCCATTTGTGATTATCATATATGTTGGAGAGCTTGGGTTTCATGGTGATTGAAGATGCTATGGCTAAATCAAGTAAATAATTTGTTAAATGTTATGGGTTTGGTTAAATGAAGCATTTGTGAGGATTGTTAGAGGTTAAATGGCATATGATGGGGTTTTATGTATGATAAACGTGAGTGATGAAATGCTTAGGTAAATTTTTTGATTTTGTATATGTATGATGATTAATGATTTATAATTTGTTTTTTTAGATGTTTTAGAGTTTGAATGAATCCTTAATGAATGTAGAAAGAAGTGTAGAAAAAATTGAATTATGAATGGATATTGTTATGTTATGTTTTTTATGGATAAAAAAATGGCTCATTGGTTGTTTTAGCAATGGATTAGATTGGGTATGGAAGTTAAAGAGAAGGCGAATATAGTATCTTGAGAAGAGAAGAACTAGGATGAAAGTTTAGAGATAAAAGATAATGGTGTTTAAAGTGGCTGAAATATGTTAGCTATAACAATTCCACTGGATACGGTTCTATTTGTTTAGCCATAACTTGTTCTATAGTTATCCAAATAAGATAATCTTTAATTTGGATTAAATTAGAGACATAGGGCTACATTTTGTATGAAGATATCGAATTCAAATTCTGTCATTTGGAGTTTCCAATTTCAACTTGAAGTTCAGTATTAGGTATAGGGAAAAAGTGCAGAAAAATTGGATACATATTGTGTTTTCATTATGTTTTTTTAGGAATTAATGTGAATCTTTTTGGTTGTTTTTGTGATGATGTAAAATGAGTATAAAGATCAAGAGAGGGATTAATTTGGTGTCTTGAAATGTGAAGGATCTAGGTGATAGTTAGAAGTGAAATGAAAGTGGAAATGAAATTGAATATGTGCAGAAAATTGATAATGAATGTATATATATGTGTATGTTATGTTATTAGTGTTTATGATCAATCATGGGCTATAAATTAGTTATGGATGATGTTTAGTTGAAATGGAGTTAGAATAATGAATAAAATGATGAGTATTGAACTAGAAATGATAGATTAAACATGAGGAATTGAATGTTGTAAGTAAAGAGTTAAAAATATTTTGATCTGAAACTTTCATGAGTTTTCTGTGCTGATATAGAGAGTTTTTGACAACAATGTATTTATGGAAGTTGTAGATCTTTCTTTAAGATTTCCATTTATATAAAGTATAGAATTTTTAGACATTCGAATAGAGAGATATGACTTTTATAATTTTGTAATGCTGTACAGGAGGGACATTTGGGACAGCTACAACATTATGAAATTTTGACCCTTATAAAGGAAAATTTTGTTTTTGAGGTCTTCATGGAAGTTTTATTTCTAGAGGTCCTATTTAAAATGGTCTTTGAACTACCTTAATCTGATACTAGTAGTGAAAGTTATGCCTATTTTACCAAACAGGTCTGAAGAAGAAGAGAAAAGGGAGGAGGAGGCAAGTCGCGGTCGCGAGGTCCTCTTCCCCCCAATCTAAACATACTTCACTCTTTTGGCCATAATGTTTTCATCCGACCTTCAAATGACCTAATTTTTAAAGCATTGGATTTCTAACACATTTCTCTATCTCTCCAAAAAATTTTATACCTTTTGGTATTAATTTTAAAAAGATTGATTGAATCAAAGTAAGGGTATCGGTTGGAAGAGCATGAATTGGATATTTTAGTGAACATATTCTAGTATTTTGATAATATCTTGATTTTTAGGATTCCAAATAAGATTAATTTTAATTTGGAGTAAACTAGAGATATAGGCCTACAAATTGTCTCAAGAAGTTGAATTTTGATTCTTTCTCTAAGATATTGAATTTCTGGATGGAAGTTGTATATAGTACACTACTTTTGAATATGGATAACTCGATAATGTTTGAGGCATATCATCCAAATTACTAAATCAAATTGAGTGATTTTAGTTTCACTGGAAAGATAAGACATAGAGAAACACTTTTCTAGAAGAGAGATTGACCAAATTACATCAGTTTCATGTTCTAATTGAATGTGAACAGTAGACCCAAAAGTGTGACTTGAAAAAATCTGAAGTGAGTCAATGAGAAAGAAATAGAGATTTTAATGGATTTAGTGAGGCATAAACCTAAGTATAAATTAAACTTAGATGAGTTTTGATATAAGATTGATTTTATGATGAAATTAAAGAAAAGATACCCGAGATTGTCATTGTGCATGCATTATACATTACACATATTCATGTGTGAAAAACTGAATGCTTATGTGATTGTGCAATTAATAATGTGTATGCAATATGAGTTTTGCATAATGATGACACATGATAGAACGTTTCCATCCAGACATTTCCAGATCATGGAAGCTAATGCTAATCTGGATCATACTGTGAGTAGACCTAGATGGTCTCATTTAATTATTTGTTTTATTTAAATTTTGTGTTGATTGATTGTATTGGGTTCCGAACAGAAGGTCCGATGATTGTGTTGTTGTTTGGGATATTGAAGTGTTACTTGTATGAGAATGAGATGAAAGAAGTGTGCATAGTTTGACTGTTAAATGCTGGACCACGGTCTGATGATAAATGTGTATTGAATGTGTTTTTACATATGAATGAAAGTGTGATTCTCAACTTTAATGTTGAATGCCGGATTAAGGTCCAATGATATGTGAATGTGAGTGAATGAGAATTGGTAAATATGATTTAAGCATTCCATCTCATGAATGCATGAAATATAATGACAGTTGTGACCTGAATAGCCACCGATCAGAGCTTAAAGCTCAACAAGTGAAAATAGCCTCGAGCTCAAAAGTGATTCAGAGCCTCAGGCTCAACTTTTAATGAGCCCTATATGGGATAGTTTAGGTACTCGGTCACAACAAAGTAATAAATGGAAAGTGGGTCTCATGCACATTGCATATGCATAATATGAATGATTAAAGTAATAAATGGAAAGCTATCGATGATGGTCACTCATTGAGTTCGTAAAACTCACCCAAAATTTGCAAATATTTTTCGGGATCAGAAGAATATCTCGTTAGACAAACGGGAGTATATCTACTGCATAAAAGTGAGGGTTAGAGATCAAGATTAGTTCGCGTCTGCACTGTATCTCTTTATTTTTGTATTGAATTGTATTTTCTGCAAATTATTGTATTTTGTGTATTTGAATATATTTGTTGTGTATAACTTTTCAATTGGAAAAAGGTTTTGCAAAAGAGATTGATCAAAGTGTAATATGTTTTATTTCTAGAATGGGCCCTAGTGATTAATGAAATTCTGATATTTGAAAATTGTTGGTAACTCTTGTAAATGGAAATGCTTATGAAATAAAGTGGGCCCGATTTGGATATGAATTTCTGAACTTTATGTTTGTGGTTTTAAAAAACCAAATTTGTACTGAAATTTGAGTGATTGAGTGCTCTAGCATGCCACCCTCGCAGGGCACGAACTCGGATATCACCTATCAATGTCGGGTTCGGGTCTTGCGGGAGTGGGGTGTTACATAGATCTTGTTCCTCTAAGACTTGCAAATTTGTCATGAATTTGCATTGAATTGTGTTCAACATTTGAATAGTACTATCCAAGGGTTCAATTTTCAAAATTACCTAAAATGAAATAATAAACTAAGTGAAACAAGTTAACTTAACATTAAAATCAAGCAAAATAATTAAACTATGTGCATATTTTATGTACATCAAATATTCCCACACTTAAACTTTTACTTGTCTTCATAACAGTTATTTCGTTTACTCTTAATTAAAAAGGAAACAATTTTAGGATAAAATTAAATAAATCAATAGGATCAATCAAGACTATCAATCATTCATTTAATTGAATTGTTCATTAACGAGTCAAGCATTTATATACTTGTAGTAAATCATAAATCAATTCAATTTAACCTTAACAATTTTTAAAAATAAAAATAATTTACAAAAACTAAACCAAATGTATAAAGTAGACATACATAAGCAAGATGTTTAGACTTTCAACACTAAATTTTGAATTTATAGATGAGCTTTTAGAGGCTTATTTGAAAAATAACATAACCTTTTTAATGTGAAAACAAACACCTTATTATAAATGCTTCCGAGTACTTAGGTCACTATTTCAAATAGTTGCGAGTACCACTCTTTAATAGCCTCTCTATTATGTAGAGGTAAGGCTGCGTACTATCAGACCTCTCCAGATTTCACTTTAATATGGGACTTCAGACTAGGTGTGATGATGATTTATGCTTACTTATTCACGTCTGTTTGTTCATATTTGTTTATTTATTCAGTTAGTTACTAAAATGCTTAGTAAGAATTCACTGCTAACTCAAAGACAAGCCTAGACAATACAAAATATATATTAAGTATCAATTTTCATGATTATTGGATAAAACTAGAAATAAATTAGTTATTAATGCTTACAACTATTGGCCTAAACTAATTGAATCTCAAACCAACCTAACTTATTGTGTGTCATCTTCTTTTATTGACAATTTTTAGAATTATTTTATTTTAAGCTAATTGTAATAAAACTGATAAATAAAATAGGGCTATGTATAATCGATTCTCTCCCATATTGGAGTTGTAGATGATCCTCAATATACAAAAATACAATATTGAAATAAAAAATAAGGACAATAAATAGAAAGTGAGGAAATAAAAGGTAATAAAAACTTCTCTAGCAACTATTTATCGCTCTATTATCTAATGTAATTTTATTTTCATAAAAAGTATCTATACTTTACAAGCAAACAACAAACAAAAACATAAGAATAATAAAACATAAAAGGAATTTAACATTAAGATAAAGTAGAATAAAGTGAACATAAATGAAGCAACATAACTAAAATAAGAATGAAGTTAAGGATGACAAAAAGAAGAGCAAAATTCTTAAAAATATGAAACTTAAAGGTAAGAAAAGTAAATAAGAGCTTAATCAACAGAAAGTTAGTCCTCATCATCAATGTTCTTCTCTTATGTCATCAAAGATTATAGAGATGACTCAAAGTATCTCACATGCTTGAAGTTAGCGGTTAATTACTGCTCCATTCTTCTTAATTATTTTTATAACTTGTTAAAAATATAGTTCTAATTATGCAACTCAATCTTTATACAGTGAATAATCCTATCAATATTATCCCACATTAGTTGTTATAGGGAAGGCTTGATATCTCTAAGCTCCCTCATCATCTCATCCAATTAAGGTGTGTTAGCTATTTCTGGAGCTTTAGTTGTTGGCTTAAGTTTCACTCTCTGTGATGCATCTCTTATAGCCATAAAGACATTATTTCCATTTCTATCCAATAAAACACAAATGATACTAACCTTCCTAACTAATCCTATAAACCTTATCATTTTACGGTTGAAAACATCTATGCAATATTCAATAGTTAAGTGTAGAAGAGAATCAAAATAACCTAGGTTTTTTTTTTCCAATTTAGTCTATAAGACAATAACCTAGGTGACATGATTTTTTTAAAACTATGTACCATAAATAAATAAATTCCTGTGTATGACTACTCATGTACTCTCTTTTATCCTTGAAAATGAGTGAGTTATCGTCTTGTGTGAGTATCTATAGGCAAAAAGGTAATTTACATGCTTTTAGTTGTCAATGAATTGTAGTTAGATATGCTAATGGATATGGTTCTCAAAATTTCTTAGGTTTCCTTCTATACATCTCATTAGAAAAATCCATTATAAAGTTTTAAAAGTCTTTTATTTTAACCTATTTAGGTGGGCAAAGCTTGCATCTATCTGCAAATCCATTGAAAGTCAAAATCTTTTAACTCCTTATAACATAAAAATTCTAATATATCCTTCTTGTCATTCTTAATGTGCCTATTTACTTTCTATGTAGTTAATATTTTTAAAATGATTTCTCGCTAAGTATTATTAGTAAACTAAAAGGTTAAATTTTTACCATTCATTATCTACATAACTCCTCAATTCATCTGCCAACCTCACACTTTTCAAACTAGTCCAATCTATGCTTCTATTGTCATCAAAGGTTGTGTTTCAAGTAAGTATACTATTTAAGACGATCATTGTTGAAGGATATAAGCACAAGGTATTCATTATAAGATAAATCCCTAGCTTGTGTGTATACCTTACTAGTAGAGCCACTTCGAACTGCTCATGTCTTCATTCTTTTACTCATAGATAGTTTAGAATTTATGGTTATATATATAGGCAGGTGCAAAAAAATATGAAACTAGGTGAGAATTAATTAAGAATGTAACAATTCCTAAAAGATGAAAAATTGAGTTTGACTTTCTAAATATAGATTTATAAGAGAAAGAATTGTTAAAATCTTAGAAAAAATTATAGGAGGAACAAAAAAATGCGTTGGGAATTACTAGAAGAATTAAATTTGAAAAAAATGGGAGAATTAAAGAGAAAAGTGGAGAGAATGTCGAAAGTAGGGATTTGATAAAACCCCAGGTTTTCAAACTTTTAACAAGATAGTTTACAGCATAATTGTAACATAGATTTTGGATAGTTTGGGGTTTTAAAAATTTAGGGACATAATCTAGGGCATATATTTGGCCTAAATTGTGGAACTTTTTAGAAGATGTTTTATAAATCCACGAACAAAGAGCACAAGTGTTTCCCCAACCATAGATCCTTTTATTTATAGCTCATAAAAGTATAACTTGAGGCACAACTGTGTTTCTAAACTGTAAATATTTTTGTCATTAACTTGTCAAAGACACAATTTACGACATAGATGTGTTGCCAGGCCATGGATCCTTCTATTTCTTTTGGTATGTAGATATGGTCTAGGAAACTGGTGTATCTCAGTCGTGGGTCATCTTAACAAAATAAGAACCAACAAGTTTAAGATACAAGCTATTTTCAAGCAATGTTATGAATACCGTACCGGACTTGGTACCGGATTGAGCTCTGAATCAGGCTATGCGGATATCGATTAGATCGGTATCGTTCGGGATATTTTAAATTTATAAAATTGTCCCTAAACTTTTAAAAATTGCAAAATAGTCCATATTGATATATTATACAGCTGTACTGTATACTTTACTAGTTTACTATTTACATCAATTTCAAAAATCTTAATAATAAATAATAATGACAATTAATTTGAAATAACAATAATTTTAAATATTTTACATATAAATAATAACCATAATTAATATAAGCAAAGATAATCATCATCATACAATTATAAAACTAAAAATAATACAAAGCATTTAAAATATTCAATCCCATTCAATTTAATTCCAATCCAATTCAATTCCATTCCAATCCAATTCAATTCCATTCCAATTCATTTCCATTCCAGTTCAATTCAATTGCAAATCAATTCCAATTAAATTCAATTCAAATCAAATTCAATTACAATTCAATTCCAATTCAATTCAATTCAATTCCATTCTAATTCAATTCAATTCTATTTAATTCCAATTCTATTCAATCCATTCAATTCCAATATCATTCAATTCCAATTCAAATTTCATTTCCATTTCCATTTCCATTTCCATTCAATCAATTTTCAATCCAATTCTAATTCCAATTCCAAAATTAATTGTCTATGAATTCACAAATCCAATTCCAATTACAATTTCAAATTCCAAAATACAAAATGTCAAAATCTAATTTCCAACTCCAAATTTATTTTTTAGTACAATTCCAAATTTTATTCCAATTCTAAAATGCAATTTGCTAAAATCCATTTTCAAACTTCCAATTTCGGTTTAATTTAATAACTCACAAATCACAAAAATTACAACTCATACTCATAGTCTCGGTTGAACCAAAATCAACAACATCCAAACAGACCAAACTCCATCAATTTTCAATTCAACCGAAATCTACTTCCCAATTTTTGCCCAAATCCATTCGGATTTGTCATTGCCCACCGAAATCCAACACAAAACTTTCCCCCAAATCCAACACAATAACACCATTTTTCACCTCAAATCCACCGTAGATCCAACAATCAACACAATCACAGAAGCAATCATCGTGAAAATGCATGAAAAATGAAACCAAAATTACAAACACACAGCCCAAAAACTATTGGATCTTCGCCTCTTCGGTTCGGTGCCAATCCGGGTGATGTCGTCCTGTGATCCGGCGGTGCAAAGTTGATCGTGCCGGCAACGAGGAGGAGCGCTAGGCGACGATCGACGAGGAGGACGAAGAGGAGCGAAGCCGGCGACGAGGAGGAGCAGCGATCGAATACGAAGACTGGAGAATAAAGTCATAAACCACCGATCGAAGATGACTGGAGAACTCGTCGACGACGAGGAGGGGACAGCGAGGAGACGGCGAGGCGAGATCGGACGACGAAGGAGGAGCGGCATGGAGAAGGAGAAATCAAAGTCCGAAGATGAGAAGAAGAGTCTAGAAAGGTAGAGGGTCGGGGGTGGGGCGTAGATTTTTAGGTTTAAGTTTTAGAATTTGCAATTTGGTCCTTAGATTTATCAAAATTTTCAAAATAGTATGGAATTTTTCGAATTACAGGTGCCGTAGATCGAACCGAAACCAATGGGTACCCACCTAGATTTACTCCGGTATTTCTATCACCGCATCGGTGCCGTTTTTTTGCCGATGCAGATGCAGTGATCAGATCTTTGTTTTCAAGTCATGCTCAATAAAATAATTTAATACATATCTAATTTTAACCTTTTTATTAGCCTATTTCTTGGATTTTACATCTTCAATATTCTTCAAAGTTTTTCGTTAAACTCATATGTGCTTTTCCTTGTATTCCTAACTACAAAAACATAAAATAAGTACAAAATGCCAAACATAATTAACTAAAGCACAAAATAACCTTATTCATTAGTCTAATAAAAAAATATAAATCAAATGGTCAATACAAAGCTAAATCATCAGTCTATACTACTAAAATTAAATCTAAATAAAGTTAAAAGAAAATTAAATGGTGGTTGGCTTGCTCCTAACAACCATTTATTTACGAGTCTTTTAATTAAACTCTTTCTTAAAAGTCAATTATTTATTGGATTAAAATAAGTGCTCCATTCTTCATCATCATAAAATGTGGCATATAGAGGATCATTATCTTTCCTTTAGATCTTCTTCTTTACTTCTTTTGACCCTTTAACTTCTTGTCTCGAGTCTTTAATAAACATAAATAGAATATCATCATTTTTTATTTTTTTTTGGGGTTAAGGGGGATTTTATTAATACATGGCTCTACAAGAGTAGATAAAGTGCAGTACAAAAGTCATGTAAATAAAAGATGTAAGACTCATGGTTTATATCGTATGTATGGAACAATATTCTGTTCCATTCGCAAGATTGTCCGGAGATGAAGAGGTAGAGCAATTACCGTAGCGAATTATGTCGAATTACCACCCGAAGCTAACTTTGCTAAAAAATCCGCAAAGCTATTAACCTCTCGATAAACATGGATAATGGACAACTTCGAGACAGAGAGCATATGTCGAATATTTTCAAGCGCTGCTTCATAACGCTAAGGCCAAAGTTCTGAATTATGGTTCAATAGTTGCACAATGCCCTTATTGTCTGTTTGAACCTGTATTTTCCGGAACCCACAGGCAACACAAAACCGAAGGCCACAAACTATGGCCTCTATTTCCATGGCGAAGCTAACATTTGAGTTACAGTATCGACACTCAGCAAACAAGAAAGAACCATTGGCATATCGTACCACGAATCCCCACCCTGAAGGACCGAGACATCCAAGCGATGAGCCATCAGTGTTAAGAACAACGGTGCAATCATCCGGGGGCCTCCAACATAAAGTCATAATCACAGGTTTGCGAGGCAATTGAAAATGACAATTAAAAGAAATGGATAAATTAACCATTTCCTGTCTATCCTTTGGAAGTAATTTATGAATTCGCTGTAACATCCCATCACCGATGGGAAGGGTATTTTGGTAAATTGGGACAGGTCAGGAATGTTTAAATATATCTCAGCATGCGCATGCATCATATAGCCTCTATATTTATATGAATGATAATTTTTGCATATGCACATGATTGTACATGCATTCATGACATTTCCCGACATATGTGTCTAAATGAGTTTTTTTGTGAATTATGTGATATTTGTGTTTGAAAAATTGAATTGAAGTGCTCTAGGTGTGTTTTACATTTTTAGGGATTTGTGAGAATTTTTCTGAAATTTTTCGGGGTACTTGCCCGGATCGGAAAATTTTCGACTGGCTGACTGAGTGAATTTTCGGTACCGACAATTTCTGTCCAATGGCACTGGAATAATGGGTACATTAATTTGGGATTGTTATTAGAGCTATTAGAATTGGATGGATTAAAGATTAATTTGGATTAGGGTTCTTTGATTAAATGATTAAATAGGATTAAATTGGTTTTTGTCTTTTTCACATTTAAAAGCCAAGTGTCCTCCATTTATGAGATTTGTCTTATTCCATTTACTTACTCACGACACTTCTCTTTTGATAGACTTAAAAACTCACTTGGAAAGCTTAACTCTTCCTTCATCCGAACCTTGAAATTTCCTTGCTTTTGTTGTTCTCCTTCGATTGTCTTCTTCTCCTCCCATACAAGAAGCCTTCTTTGCTTTTTACTTGCTTCTTCTTTATGCACACCCAAGACTAAGTTTAAGCCTTGTGAAGATGATGATGTGTATGTGTAGTGGAGTGATAGCCGTGAGTGTTGATTGAGTAGTAGCAAGTTGGAGAGATTTGAAGATTTGAGGAAATTCAAGCTTGAAGTTACTTAGGTGAGAATTGATGTTTGTATTTCTTCTTTTGGTAGTTAGAAGCATTCATGGGGAGTAATTGTACATAAATTTCATGAAACTTATGGTTTGATTGTTTGGGTATGAGTTTATGTTTGTGTGAGGATGAATGATGAATGTAAGTGTAATAGGTGTTGTATGAAAATTAGGATGGATTGAAGTGGATTTTGTGATTTAAGATGAGTGGAAACAAATGGAAATTTATTGTGTGGTTGCTGCCAAATCTTGGTTAATTATGCAAGTAAATGTTGTGATGAATTTATGGCTGAATTAGAGGTCCAAATGGATGCATATTGATGTAGGTAAAGTGATGAAATGAAAAGAGTTTAGGTAGGGAGGAAATATGGAAAATGTGACTTTGTGTAGGTTTCAGATTTTGGCTCATAACTTTTGATATGGTTGTCCAATTGAGCTGAGGTTTATTTTAAATTAAACTTAAGAAGTATGGCCAGATTTCATATGAAGGGAGTTTTGTCCAATTCTAACCTTAAGGATTTTAATTTTGGCATGCAAAGTGAATTGTTAGGTGCTGTGTGAACAGTATCTGAACCTTGTGACCTGAAACTTTGATGAATTTTTTTAGATTGAATTGGATTGAATTTGCTAATTAGGTCTTCATGAAAGTTGAATATTTTTGTGTTAGCTTTCTAACGCCACTAAGTATGGATTTTTTTGATTTGTACGATGAAATTTATGGTGTGTTAATGTTCAGATGGTCATTCAGTTGACAATGTGTTTTGTGTGTAAGTGACTTTATGTGAACAGGTTTTGTGCTATTTATGTTCTGGTATTTATTTGGGACTATTGGTGGTGAAATTGGATTTAGTGACCTTCTGGAAAGTTGTAGAGGATTGTTGTATCTTTCTAATGAGGTATTTTGTGTGAATTTTGGATGTAAGGATTGCTAGATAGAAATTTGTAAATTTTTGTTATGGCTCGGGTTAAATGCTGATCTCTTAAACCCTAACAGGACAACCACCTTAGTGAGAGGATTTGACCTAGTTTGAATGGGAATTTGCTTTGAAGTTCTTCTTGAGAATTTTAGTATATTGTCTGAGATTTTTATTGCTATATAGTATGTAATTTTTCGACAATGGGATGGAAAGTTATGAATGTTGGAAGATTCTGTTACTGTGAGAATGAGACTTATATAGGCAAAAGCTTTGCTTGAGAATTTGAGTTGTTTAGAGGTTGATTTTGCTTCCAAGTTATTCATGAAACTTGTAGAAAATGTTTTTATATTTCTTTTTACATATATCTTGGAATTTTTGGCATAATTAATGGAAAGATAGGAATTTGTTTGTAGAGTGCAGTTACTGTTTATATGGTAGTTTTATTGTTTCATTGGGCAGAACCTTAGTTTGTGTTTTTGACCCTCTTATAGATTGAATTGGATTGGGGGTCTTCTTGAAGATTGTAGAAAATATTTAGAGCTTTCTAATGGTGTATAATGTACCTTATTTGGAGTTATGAGTAAAAAGTTATAAGGATTGGAAGAACAAAGTTACTGTTCATATGGTCATTTATGGGCAGTAACTTTGAAGTAGTTTTTGGCACCCTTAGAGGTGAGATTGGTTTGTGAGTCTACCTTTCCAATGAGACCTTGTTTGTAATTTTTGGATAAGTGTGTAAAATGTTATGCATGTTAGAAATTCAGATGGTGGAAGAGATGGAAATAGGGCAAACTTTCCTATCTTTTGTTTTGTCCTAAAGCTTCTTTTGCTTATATCTTTGTCATCCGACCTCCGATTGACCTGATTCTCGAGGCGTCGGATTCATAAGTCAATGATATACCTCTCCATGTGGAATTGTAAACTTTTGGGATTTTAATTGAGATTTAGGGATTGAATCCAAGTGAGAGAATTGAGTAAAGTTTGGCAATATTTGGACCTATAAAGGTCCAAATTGAGTAATTCTGGTGTGTATAGGTTCCTAAGACATAAGAGAATCTTTTGTGATGTGAATTATGAGAAATGTCGGGAATGTCACGAACATGCATTGTACACATCTAAATTGCTACATGTGCATTATTTAATATTTCTAATTGTGTATTTGGTGACATGTGAATATTGTGATTATTATAGAGGCACAGTTGAAACGTCATCCCACGGACGTTGTCGAGACTTCCCGGCATTAGCTCGGAAGCTATTTGGTGAGTAACCTAGATAGTTTCTCGATTATTAACTGTTTATATTTTGCACTTATAACACTGTGGAGAATAATGGTGGGCTTTGTGTTTGTCTATACTGGTTCCGGAACGAAGGTGTCCGATGTGTTGGGAGAATATGACATAGAAGTGTTATATGTGATTTGGAATGTGATTAATTGTGACTATGTGTGTGAATGCGATAAATTGGGACCAAATATGATGTGAGTTTTGCTTTACATTGCCATGTGCATTCCATGCATAATGCATGATCAGTAATTGACAGTTATGACCTGAGCAGCCACCGAGAGCTTAAAGCTCAATGTATTTGGGCCTCGAGCCCACAGTGCTACTGAGCCTCAAGCTCAACGAATAATGCGCCCTTATTGGGACAGTTTAGGCGCTCGGTCACAACAACGAAATAAATTGAAAAAAAGAAGGGGTCACATACGCATTACATGTGCACTTGATTGAATACTTTGATTGAGTGAAAGGCAAATCGCCTTGGTTTCATGTGAATGATTCTGTGATATTTCTGAATGAGCTATTATGCTATAATTGTTTTATACTTGACAATGCATGAATTGGGTGAACCATCGATGATGGTTCCTCACTGAGTTCGCAAACTCACCCAAAATTGCAAATTATTTTTTAGGACCGAGAGAGTAGACTTGTAGCTCCAGAGAGACTTTTCCTGCCGTGTAGATCGAGTTGGCAAGAGAAGTCATAGCTCACAGGTCGGTCAGCTGGCACTTTTTGAAAGAAGACCTAGTTAGGGTTTTTTTGTATTTGATTTCCTTTTTGGAGTAATGTACAGACAAGAAAAAACTGACAGTTATGTAAGATACTGCTTTTGATGATATGTGAGAAGAATTTATTGTTTCAAAAATTAGTGATTTTCATATTGATGCTTTAAGATTATTGATGTCATGTGAAGTACCGTAGTGATTGTTCGTAGTTCACCCTTATCATAGGATATGTATCGGAATGACTTACGGGCGTCCTGGTGTATACCCTATGGTAAGGAGGTGCTACACTCGCACCATAGAGGAAACATGCTGCATAATCAAAAAAATCAAGGCTGAGACCGTTGTGGACTTACCCTCATATATGCGTAGGTTACGCATTTTCCACAGCTCCCAAAGGATGAAGTAGGGTATGGCCGAAATGATCACAGTTCTTGCAGTTGCCCCCCTTCTAAGAGTAGTCCACTCCCGTATAAAGAGCCATAGGTTAGGGGTGAAAGATAAATGATGATCTAACAGGGCTGCAAAATGTCTCCATACCATTCTGGCTGAGGGACACTCATAAAAAATATGCTGCACACAGTCGGCTACCAAGGAACAAATACTATATCTCGATGGATTTAGAAAGAAACCTAACTTGTTCAATGTTCCCGGGAAAGGAAGAAGGGAATTATAGAGACGCCACACAAAAATAGAGATCTTCTTTGGCAGAAACTTATTCCAAGCTTGATGAAGAGAGACATTGACAGGGTTACGGGACCGTACCAATTCATAAGCCGAGGAAAGGCTGAATTTTCCGGTAGCAGTTGGTTTCCAAATTCGTTGATCAGGCCTAGAAGAAAACTGCTGTGAATAAGTAGTTATAAATGCAGCGTGATTAGGTTGCAAGAGAGGTATAATGCAGCCCAACAACTCTTCTTGCTGGGAAAAGAAATCCCGGACAGTGAGCAATGGGATAGGAAATTGGTGTACTTGATCCAACGAAGAAAAAGCTCCAAGACCTGACCAATTATCTGTCCAGAAGGACACCAATCCAGTATGGATAGAAACATACTCATATTCCTGAGCAATCCAATCTACTTTGGCAATTCTCCGCCAATGCGTTCTACGTCTTGCAGTCGTTGATAATGTGGTAACAAATTTAGCCCAAAGACCCACTTGGTTTTTGACCTTCCACCATAACTTAATCGAATAGGTTGCAACAATATCCTCCAATTTCCGGAATCCCAACCCATTCTCATCCATAGGGAATGAAAGACGATCCCATGAACGCCAATGTCGTTTATTATCTGCAAAATAGCTTCCCCATAAAAACTATTGGAAAACCTTCTCCATTTTATATAAGATGGATTTGGGAGGCTCAATAACAGTGAAGACGTGTTGTGGGATGGAGGATAAGACATGTTTGAATAAAATCATCCGAGCTGTAGGGGATAGCCACTTATTCTTCCAACTACAAACTCATGTCTCAATTGCCTCAACTAAATGAGTGAACATACGCTCTGTCTTTCTGCCCCGGAATAGTCTACAACCTAGATATTGCAAGGGGAAAAAGCCTTGGCCCATTTGCAGGAGTTGTAGAACATCTCTTCGATGATTGTGAGACACGCCTTCTAGCAATATAAAACAATTTTTTTGCTTGTTAACCTTTTGACCCGTGGCTGCTTCATAGTCGACAAGCAAGAGGTTAAGCTGAGCTAGTGACCGTTTATCGCTTCGGATAAAAATAATTAAATCGTCAGCAAAGCAGAGATGAGAGACGACTGCCGAGCTAGTAGGCACACCATAGGTCAATATCCTGCCTTGCATCACAAATGATTGCATAGAGCGAGTCAAAGCCTCCAAAACTAAGATAAACAAGGAAGGTGACAAAGGGTCTCCTTGTTTGAATAAAAATATATTGAGAATATAAACCTATCTATTTTCACTATCACAATTTTCTTAACATCTCTATATTTTTTTATTAAACTATCTGCAAGATACATCACTTAGTGGCTTTCGATTAACCTAATCTCATTATTTTTAGCATAAGATAAGACATTACATTAATACTTATCCTTAAATATGTTAATTCCTTATTAACATAAATACCACCAGTTATGCATAAAATGTTAAAACTATTAGGGTCGCCTAACTTTGATATTATGATATCTTGAAGGACTTTAATATTGCATTATTTGATTTTGACTTAACAATTTCAGTTTCAATTCCAACCTCTTCTAGATCTTCTTTCAATTTTGTACTCCTCTTTAATACTAGTCTTTTACTTCTTAACTATTTGAAATAATAATTCTTGGTTTTTGCTTCCTCAGTGGTGTTTATATCTTACTTTTTATGTTGGTCAACTCCTCACCCTTTAAGTTTTTACTCCCTCAATAATGTTTATATCTTACTTTCTTATTCCTTTTCAACGTTGATCAACTCCTCACCCTTTAAGGCAACCTCCTTCATATTTTTCCTAGGGATGGGTACTATATCACTAGGAAAGGTGTCTTGTGATCTCTTTGTCATTGCCTTAGTCAATTGACCTATTTGAACTTCAAGATTTTTTAATCGAATCTTTAAGATTCTATAATCATGACTAGTTGCTTATATGAAATCCCTAATCATATCTTCCACCCTTGATTGCTTCTCTTTCTATATAAGAACCTAGTTGTGGTTATCTTAAAGCTTACAGATTACTCTAAGAGAAATTTGGATGATTTCTTCATTCCACATTGTGTGTTATTATAAGGTTGATCACTACCTAAAAAACTTCCCATAAATTCAACTTGCTTTACTGATGTTTCATTAGAAAGCAACTTTTCCATAAGACTCTCCTAAGTGGTAACTGATCCAACTAGTAACGCTTTCAATCATTGATTTGTTTAATCCCTCATTGTGAATAAAAATAACCTTAGCCTAATGGCATCTTCAATTGCCCAATTAATCTTGAATGTCTAAAATAATTTAATTTGTTGGCAATGTTTACATTAGGATCTTCATCAAGTAATCTATCAAATAATATTATATAATATGTTAAAGCATCTAGATTGCATTGAGCTTAATTTCATAATAGTGAGCATTTATATCTCCAGCCTTACAATTATTACTTATGTTCCATAAGAGATAGTCCACATACTCTATCATTATTCTCCTTTCTTCTTCCATATTTTCAGGTTGTAATATTGAATGTCTAAAATAATTTAAGTAGTTGGCAATGTTTACATTAGGATCTTCGTCAAGTAATCTATCAAATTGTATTATATATTATGTTAAAGCATCTAGATTGCATTGAGTTTAATTTCATAACAGTGAGCATCTATATCTCCAGCCTTACAATTATTTCTTATGTTCCATAAGAGATAGTCTACATACTGTATCATTATTCTCCTTTCTTCTTCCATATTTTCAGGTTGTAATTTTGATGTATCTATAAGTTCTTGCTTAGTCTATTATCTTTGATCATGACATAAGGTTTTATCAAACTCTTGATCTGCAAGAAATATGAATTATTGGGTTTTTTTATACACCATAATTGCTTTCAAAATCAGAGTAAATAAAACAAAATATTCATATAATAAAACATACAAAAAATTAACTAAAACAAAATAAAATAGGAAACAGTTATACAAAATTAAAAATAGCTAATATGCTTCATAAAATCAGTTGTTCATTAGCAAGACACCAAAACTTGATGAGTCTACTATATTTAATATCTATACATATGTGTGTGTGTGTGTGTGTGTGTGCATGTGCGCGCATGCGCGCACATATATATACATGTATATGTGTTTTTTTGAGTATGTATGTGTTTGTGCGTGTGAGTATGCCAGTTTTTGTGTTTGTGTGTGTGCATGCGTGCTTGCGTGTGCATATGTGTGTGTGAGTATGTGTAATTATATGGATAGAAAGCCATTAGTGAGGAAATCCTCTTGGTTCTCCCTCGCCCACTTTAACTTCCTGCTATAGCTCCTTTGATCTTCCCCTTGCCTTGTTAATTTAGGTTATTTAGGTTTTCCTTCTAAGTCTAACGTAGTTACTTTAAGCTCTTCTTTTTGCTACCCACTGCTAAGTATTCTTCTTGTCTTGATTCTTATGCTCCTCAACTAATGTCTTTCACATCTAATTCTTCTCCTTCCATATGTTTTTACCTTTTACCTTTCTCTTACTCCAACGATTTCCCCCTCCCTCAAAGCTCCCTCTCTCTTTTTGGCTCTATTTGTATGAAAAAGTTGGGGCTATTTTTGTCTTTGTTCATGCTTCCCACCCTTTTCTTACCCCTTAAGGTAATTATTTTTTGAAACCTTAATTTTGTATTACTTAACATTTTCCCTAGACTCCCTACTCTCTGCCTAATGTCCCAGCTGTCTCTTTTGGTTGCCCTTATCCCCTAGACCTTCAAAGAAAAGGAAACTATTCTCACTTCTCCTACCACCTCTGTCCCTCGCCATCCCTTTTACGCATAATCATCCCTCTAAACTTGTGGATCCTAAGGCTCCTCACAATTCGAAGTTGAATTGGAAGCAAGTGATTGGGGAATTCTCAAGTTCCAAACTTCATTACCGCCTTGTTAATCCTCTAACTCGCTAATGGTGGCACCTTCGTTGGAAATATTTTAAAAAGGAGCCAAATGAGGGTCCACTTCTCTAATAGATTACTTCCTTTCTAATAGACTATCATTTTTAATTGCTAAAACTTAGGGCAAAAAACTCGGGAAATCTAGACAATTGATTGAGGTTCGCTTTAGTAAAGAGGGCATGTTTTTGTTTAAATTCCCCTCTAATGTAGTATATTTAGTATGATATCAAATTATGAGAAATGTTTTTATACATTGGCATTGTGAGATTATATTATTTTATTAGAAATAAATATCTTATTAAAGAAAGATATCTTGTAGAAGAAGAGGATGATTATACGCAAAATTGCTCAAAATATTAGAGGATAATCAAAATAAAATAAAAAGAGTTAATTTGATTGATTATCAATTTTAAAAGTACAATTTCTTACTACATATACTTTAAAAGATTTATTAGATACCAAAGAAGATTAATGAAAATGAATAATTTATGGTTATCATAAGTGTTAAGTGAAAGCGATAGTATTAAAATTCTAATAAATCAATAGATTTAAATCGAACTAGTTAATTCAACACAATTATTAATTAAATAGAATTTTCTATTGAATTCACAAGTATGATTATAATGATTATTGAATCAAAATTTTATAAGTCATAAATTTTGAAATCTATATAAAGAAAGAATAAAATATTAAAAGTGGATGAAATCAAATTATTATAATAGTGAAACTTTTGTAATTTATAAATAATGAATAAATTATTAAGTGTGGGTGTAATGTAAAATTTTCAAAATAGTTAATTGTAAATCTAGCCCAATTTCAATTTCGGTTCTTCATCTATAAAGTATAATCCAAAAAACAAAACCAAGTTTGGTTAAGTTTTTTTTTTCAAAAAAATAATATCACATACCAGTTACTGAAATTTTACCTTCGAGCAAACTTCCTGGATGCATCTGTTTTTGCAGGCCCAGTTTCTGGTGAAGTTCATATATAGTCAGCTCCAATGGTAGAACTCATGTAACATCCCGTTACTGTTAGCAAGGGTATTATAGTAATTCTGGGTTACACTGATAGGTTTCACTGCATTCACTGACTGAGCATGTTACTGGCCTCTAATTATAGAGGAACATGTTTCTTGCATATGCATTTATTCATAGGTACATGCATTCATGATTTTCCGGCATTTTAAGTGGAAGTATGAACTGATTAAATTGTGAATTGACTTGAATGACTGGATTGTAATTGACTGAGGAATTAAGAGTAAGTGAGCTCGAATGACAGATTTAGAATAGTTTAAGAGTGATTGGTAATTGATAGTGGTTTATAGGAAATTTTCGAAATTCGGAGAAAATACGGAATAGGAAATTTTGGAGTGATGATGATTATTTGTATAATCTTGAAAGAATTGTCCAATGGCTAAGGAAATATTAGGGTTATCTTGTCGGAAATTTAAATGTTGAGCCACCGAAATTTAGAGGCCAAATTTGACCGAGTTGGAGATCTTTATACATAAATAGCTAAGTTGAGATTTGGGAAAGTTACTAAGGCATCTCGTTTCTCCTTCTCTTCTTCCACGGTGGGTTCGATTTCTTCCTCATTGGTGAGTTTCATCGATTCTTCCTTATGTTTCCTTCTTATTGTGCTAGGCTAAGTGATTTATTGTGATTGTTAAAGGTTGAGAAGGATTTGGAGTGAATTAATCGTTGATTTTTGAAGGATTTAGGGTTTACGGTGATTTGGGGCTTTGTTCTGTGATTGGTAAGTTGTAAGGCTTTATTGTTGTTATTAGTAGTTGTTTCTAGCAGTTATGGCATTTATTGGGATGGATTGAGTAGTTAGAGTGTTAATGGAGGTTTTAAATAGCATTAATGGTGAAAAATCGATCGGAGAAGACGAAGAATTCGTCGCACGCTGCGACCTGTGAGCAGGCATCGTCGCGGTGAATTTTCATTCGTTCGCCGCGGCGAGGGAGAACAGGACGTCACGGCGAGCGTCAATTAGTTGACGCCACGACGAGCCTCGTTAAATCTTCTGGCGCCCTGAAATGTGTTGTTACATGCATGGTGACGACCATTATCTGTGGCGAGGTTTCTCGCCGCGGCGAAGGGCATTTTTGATTGGATTGATTTTTGATTATTGGGCATAACTTATGGTATAGACCTCCGATTGGGGTGATTCTCAATTCCTTATGATTTAGGGAAAGAGGTATACAATTGAGGATAATTATGAGAGTTAGAATTTAATTTAATTGGTATTGATTTATCGAGATTAAGGTCAATTATGGTTTATAGTGCGACCTGAATATTGAATTGAGACAATTGGAGTTTTAACTGGGATTTTCAATAGAGGTTTTGACCTAATGGTTATGGAATTGCTATAGGGAACTGTTATAGGAAATATTGAATTGAGGAAATTGAACTGAATTTTAGGATTGGATCAATTATTGTCTATCAATTGGGCGAAGAGTTAGAATGGGACATAAGAGTTCAAATTTGGGTTTTAGCGCTGGGAAAAATCGTGAACATGCGTTGTATATAATTTCATTGAGACATATGCATTCTTGAACTATTTAATTGAGCATCTAGTAATGGGACCGTATTTCTTCATATATAGGCGTCGTTGGATCGTCATTCCACGGACATTCTTTGGAACTTCAAGCGATGCTTCGGAAGATTCTGGTGAAATAACTAGTTGGTTTCTCAAATTCTTATTCGCTTAAATGCTCAGCGTGAATTACTTGCCAAATGTGAAGCTGTATGATTCTTGAAATATACATGATCGGATGGTATGCCTCTCTTGTATTGAATGTGAAATTGCATGATTCTTGAAATGTACGTGATCAAATGACATATTTCTATTGTCTTGGATTGGATTCTTATCTTTGGTGAATTCTTGTATACTACTACGAGAATCACAATCTTTGGGCTTTTATAGCCATACATTGAATTATCAACATCGCATTACATGCATAAATGCATGATCGGATAATGGACATGTGACCCAAGTGCTATTATCACGGAAAGAGCCTCGAGCTCGAACATCGCATCTTGGCGCCACGAGCCCGAGGGAGAAATCTCGGCGTCCCCCATCAACACCGATGAGCACTGGGCACAATAATCGGAAAGAATCTCATATGCATTATATCGTGGTGATTGAATTGCCAATTGTGTGACGATTCTTGAATCGCGTGATGCCATGATTCTTCAGAAATTGTGATGTGAATCTGTTTTATGCTATTGTAAATTATTCTTCAGAAATCATATGGACTCTTCGTGAAATTGTTATATATACCGTTAATCGAATATTACCGTGTCGTCGTCAGACGCACTCATTTGCGTAATGCATGATTTGACCGAACCATCGATGATGGTTTCTCATTGAGTTCGCAAACTCACCCAAAATTGCATCTAATTTTTCGGGATCGATAGAGTAGACACTAGCTCGGAGATAGCCTTTTCCTACCGTCTTGACGTCTTTGGCGGGGAAGTGCGATGGCACCTGTGTCGGTCATTGGGTTGGATTTTGAGGATGACTTAGGATAGATGCTTGTATCGGTTTCCTTTTGGTTTTGTTCGAGTGATAGACTTTGTCTATTACATTATTGGATGATCTGTATGTGATTGATATTATGATTTTAAAATTTAGTGGTTTACGATATCGTGTTGTGTTATGGTTTTAAATTATTGCGATGTCATGTGGATTATTAAGGGAAATGTTCTGGTGGTGCACCTTTATCGTGAGATACGTATCGGAGCGACTTTCGGATTTCTCGATGTGTACTCTACAGTGAGGGGGCGTTACAACTCATCTTCTTTAGGAGGTTGTTTTCTTCGGTTTTTACTTTTAACGATTTTTGGCTAGACATAGATATCCTAAATGCATAAAATACTCCTCTAAATGTTAAAGAAGACGCCATAGCAAAGCTTCTTCTTTTTTTTCCCCTTCTACTCGAATAAACAGAAAGCCAATAACTAGTGAATCCCATTTTCATGTTATTCTCATTCGTACCAGATTAGATAACTTCTGCTATAGGTATCAGAAAGACAAAACTCTCATACGAAAACAGAAAAGTTCAAAATTTACAAATTTGAAACACTTTGTGGGGACGAAACCAACAAGATGTGGAAATGAATCGAAGATCAAAAGCAGGTAGACATGTCGTACTCTTTGAGTGTTCTATACTGAATGATTCCTTTGTACAACATTTGCCTGTTGACTGGCATGCTCTCTAGCAAGCCTCCACCATTAATGCTCTGAAGCTCTGTAGCATCCTGGAGATTTGATACTTGATCGCTTTTGATTGCCCCATTCCTCCTCATCAAGCGTCTATTCCTATACTCTTCCTTGTTCGATGACGGCTCCATCACGTCCTCAGCAAATCTCACCCTCTTCTTTGATTGACATCTCATTTTCGGTCCTGTGTCAAACACACAAAATTTAAGCAGATACAACGTAAAATTTCCGATGCCAACTTCCTCAAATGAATAAAAGATCAGAAAACACCACCCAATTCGAATTCAATCTTCCTCATGAAATCGGAGAGGAGACGTTTGTGGACTTGGGAAGCAATGAGAACCACGCTTCCTGAAACTGCAAAAGCAGCCATGAAACCAAGCCCCATTGAATCAGACATGTTTACCGCACTTTATCTTCGACTTGTACCCAACACCAGAAACACCATCACCCACCAGAATATACAGGCACTAAGATGAAGAAGACACAGAGACGCAGAGACATCAACCTCTGACTGCAATAAGATGAAGAAGTCGTTATTGTCGTGTGGAAACGAACAAAATTCAGAGTGAGTTAACAAATGGGCAACGGATTAATCAATGAAGAGACGATTGACCTGTAACAAAATATATTGTGATTGGCTAAAGATGTTATCTATTCTTTTTATACAACAATAATTGATGATTAATTAATTAATCAATCGGACAAACAAACAAAAACAAAGGTGGAACTCACTTCTTGTCATTTTCGGACATGTTAAACAAAATTTGTGGGCTATTAACTGGAAACTCCCATTTTAGCTGTAAAACAAAATTTGTGACCTTTGGTTTTTTGTAAAGTTCTCATAATAGAGTATTGAAAAATGGTGTTGATATCCTAAAATGAGTACAGTGTTTAAATCTATCATCTTCATCTGACTATTGGTTTAGCTACATTCTTAATTTAACCTTGTCTCCAAAATCTGAAGTATGCTTTTCTTTAAGTTTTCAAAGATAAAATCCTGAGTCTCCGATGTCATTGAAACCAACGTGTAATAATTTGCCAAATACATGTATAAACCAAGGCCTATAATTGCTTGTATTTGAGGTGTTAAAGACTCATATCACAGGCAAATGAATAGATGATAAATTAACCGCATCGGCTTCGGTGGTTTCAACCTTCAACGACCAACGCCGATAAAGATCAAACCAGAACGCTGACATTTTAGAAGGTTTTCACAGGAGCTGATAAAGGTCTTCTTAACTAACATGACAACAGATGGTCAACAAGGGCTGCCACGCTTCAAGCACTTGATGAAAATGAACGGCAGATCCTCCAAGTCTTTGAGTCTCCACTCCATTTGACAAATTAAAGTCTCTGATACTAGCAAAAAATTTGGAAGCTAACAAGTAATAACCATCATCTCCAAGTCCAAGAGGTTGGAATTTGATAATTAAATAAATACAACATTTCAGATCAACCTTATGAATAAACACAAGTAGTAAGAAATAGGGAGGCAGCTGATGAGGGCAAATAGTACATATAAAGGACTAAATTGCTTCTTTTTCTTCATTGAAAGAAACAGTGTTACATCCTCAAAACACACCGACAAAGCATAACCATTAAACCAAGGTACAGGGCATACCCGCAAATTCAGTTCAACACATTACAAAATCAAAACACATGATGAGTATTTATGAATCTGAATTCCCCCACAGAGAAAAAAGAGACAAGAACGCTGGGATTCCAAATCCAATCCATGACAAACGTAAGTATATTCAAAGACATCAGGACGTGAAGTAGAAGACGGGGTGGAGGAAGAAGTGAAGGAGCTTGAAGCAAGCACAAGAGAAGGAGAGGAACACCACACCGTACACGATCCTCAGACCCATTTTTGAGAGGAGAGAGAGAGAGAGACTGCGTGATCCTGAATTGGAAATTTGAGAGTGAAAGAGAGGGTAAAGTGGATAAGGGCATTTAATTTTGTGTTTCTTGGAAATGAATGTGAGATGTGACGTGGATGGGTTTATTGGAGGAGACCACATGTCTGTATTAAATTAAATAAAACATTTTGATCTTCTCTTACTTTTATCAAGTGAAGGTCCTTTGCTTGTCTTGTCAACTTCCTTTCCTTTTTCCAAAACACTCCAAGAGTTATGTTCCCTGCGCCCACGTCACATCATCTACATAAATTTTACGCGCGACTCCAAAAAATGTACCAATGAGATCGTGTAAAAGGGGGACATATCCTCTTTTCAGTAACAAACTCTGTCCCATTTGATTCAAGCTATTTATTTATGTGAGTCTCACATAAATAGATGATTTGGATCAAATGGGAAAAGGTTGGTACTCACAAATAGGGATAGAGGATTTCATGCCGTGTAAAAGAGGGTTGGCACAAAATTAAGAATACAGAAAATCTTGTCCCAAAAAGAGGATCAAATCCACTTTACTTGTAAATCTGTACTGGTCGGGTTGGTCGTGCTAGGCTCGAATTCGGACATAACAACCCAAGAGCCGATCAGTCCGTCCTTCAAAGATCAATATCATACCTACGTCAGGCTCAGCCCACACTTCACGGCCCATCTGCAGATGGAGGTCTCCCATGTATACGTAAAGACTTAAACCTAGCACATGCACCATATATAAGGTATAACTCTGTCATAACAGAGGTACGTAATCATAAACCTAGTTCTTTCCGCTTACCGCGAACCTACTTTCACCGAAAGACTGACTTGAGCGTCGGAGGGGCCTATCGAGAAACAACCCCCGACGTGCCTTCTTTGTTTTGCAGGAACCTTCACACCGAAACTCTCACGAGAAGCAATCGACTCCATGGACCCAAACGTCAATGTACAACTCATAAAAAATGGCAAAATCAATTGGCGCCAGCATGGGGCCTCGACATCGAGCACCAAGTCCAAACACGCAGATCGGTCGGTCGGTGGCTAATCTCGATATAGTCGGCCATCGCGGCTCTGGCGTTATAACGGATGGGTTCGCGATTACTGCAACCTGCCACGGCCATCATGTTTCCAGACGGAATCTTCTAACCAATGATCAACCACACCTCAAAACATGGAGCAAAGAAGAACAGAAATACACCTTGAAGATAACGCTAGAATCAATATGCGCTCAATCTCCAACACCAATCGATCACGATCCTCCGTGCCCAGGCATACCTCCCTCACCAAAAGATGAGAAGCGGTGATCTGTTGATTCGTCGATTCTGATCTCGGTAAGCCTGAAATTGCCGTCTACAGCGAATCAAGATGACGACCGATCGCCACCCTACCAAGCCTAGAAAAATCGTGGACGATCGGATCAATCCGCCACGAAGCTTCACCAGATCGCCCAACAGCTCAATATAGCTCTCCCTTCATCCCGGCAATCTTGGATAGCCTCCCGGTGCCCGACACCAAAATACCAACTCCCGAAAAATACACTGGAAAGACCGATCCCCTAGACTACCTACAACACTTCCGGTCGATGATGAATCTGCATTGCGTTCCAGATGTCATTCAGTGCAAGGCTTTCTGTACAGTTTTTCAAGAGGGAGCTCGACGGTGGTTCAATAGCTTACGTCCGAGCTGTATCACGTGCTTTGAGGACTTTAGATTGTTATTCCTCAACCAGTCATTATTAAAGTAGCGGTATGAGACGGCCTTAAGTGATGCAATTGACCTGAGGAGGAACGAGAGCCTACGGAATTCATTACTCGGTTCAATAATGAAGCGGTCGAGGTCCCCGACCTCACCGCTCGTCTATATTAGCGGTAGCTTATGAACAACACGAGGATGAGGAGTTCAAAAGTCGTTAGCCCTCGATCGGCCCGATCCATTCAGAAATAAGAAAGGCGGATAAGTACATTCATTTCGAAGAAGTCTGAAAAATCTGAAGCGTCGGACGGATGATCGCTTCATGAATGACAGAGCGAGTGGTTCGCCTGGCGATTGAAAGGCGGTCGAATCGGAGGAAACCAACCGATCGACAAGGATATCAACAGGAGTTCACCCCTCTCAACAGAAGATATGCAGAAGTACTGGCGGCTATGAGAGCGGATGGAGAAACTATCCGATAACCCGATAAGATGAAGACTCCCCCCAAGGATAGGAACCCCGATTTATATTGCCGTTTCCATAAAGACATCGGTCATGACACGGAAGATTGCTTGCAATTAAAAAGAGAAATCGAATTCCTCATACAAAGGGGAAGGTTAGGCCGATTTGTGAAACACGAGTAAAATGCTGATCTAGATAATGAGCATAAGAGCGGTCGTCCCAACAACAGACGACAGTATTAGAGGCGGAATGATAGAAATGATGGAAGGAGGCAGAATACGAATACAGGCGATCGACGCGAAGAGAGAGGATGATCAAGGGCAAGAGGCGACAGGAACGTTGGGCAACAAGATGACCGACCGGTGAGGGTCATTAACATGATATTTAGTGGAAATGCAGCAGGGGGATCCACTACTAAAGGAAGAAAGAGATATGCCAAGCAGGTCGGCAAAGACTCGTCAACCAAAAGAAAGAGGGAGAACAACGAGATGATATCGTTCGACGAGTCTGACCTTGATAGTGTAAGTTGTCCTCATGATGACTCGCTCGTCATAAATCTGAACATGGACGACAACGAGGTGAAGCGGGTGATGATTGATACGGGCAGCTCGGTTGACCTGTTGTATTATGATGCCTTCAAGCAGATGGAGGTACCCGAAAATCGACTACTGCCTATATAAGGACCTATCAAAGGGGTAACTGGAGCATCGACCTATCCGTTTGCCTGAGTCTGTTTGAAAGTGAAGTTCGGGCAAAGGCCGCGTCAAGTTGAGAAGGACGTTGAGTTCTTAGTGGTGAAGTTTCAAGGGGCGTACAATGCGATAATTGGACGAGCTACTTAAAATGCCCTTAGAGCGGTCGTCTCCACCTACTACCAAGCGATGAAATTCCCAACACCCCATGGAAACGGTACTATCATGGGTCAGCAGAGAATCGTTAGGGAGTGTTACTTAGCGAAAACAAAAACACTAGACGGGGCGGTAGTCCTGACGAGCTCTCTTGATGTGAGAGCCGATGAGGAGACGGAGAGGATGAACCCAGTGGAAGAAACGCAACGCGTCAGATCGATGAAGCCGATCGCCTAAATTCACAAATCTAGGTTAGAGTTCCGAAGGACCTAGTTAAAGAAATCACGGATCGTTTGGTAGAAAAGCAGATCGGTCTTCGCTGGGTACCGAAGCGATATGCAAAATTTTTCGATCGGTCGATCGCACTCCCTTGGTATTCGACATGACTACAAGCCGATTAGACAAAAGAAGCGATGGCATAGCAAAGAGCGACAGGAGGTGATCGAGAAAGAGATAGAGAAACTACTCGAAGCCAGGTTCATCCGAGAAATCAAGTACCCTGAATGGCTCGCCAATGTGGTTTTAGTGAAAAAGAAGAACAGGAAGTGGAGAATGTGCATCGATTTCACCGACCTGAATAAAGCATGTCTAAAGGACAGCTTCCCTTTGCCTAAGATCGACCAGTTAATAGACTCCACCTCTGGACATGAACTTTTGAGCTTCTTGGATGCTTTCTCGAGCTACCATCAAATTCAGATGAGTCTCGAAGACGAAGAAAAGACTGCCTTCATAACCGACCAGGGCACATATTGCTATTAAGTAATGTCGTTCAGCTTGAAAAATGCGGGGGCCACTTATTAGCGGCTCGTCATGGAAGTCTTTAAGAAACAGATCGGTCGATCGGTCGAGGCCTATGTAGACGATATGGTGGTCAAAAGTAAGACGGCCGCGGAGCATGTGGAAAATCTCAGAGAGGTCTTCCAGACCCTTAACAGATTTCAGATGAAGTTAAATCCGAAAAAAATGCGTCTTTGGTGTGGCATCAGGAAAGTTCCTAGGATTCATGATTACTCAGCGGGGGATTGAAGCTAATCCATAGAAGATCGAAGCCATCATCCAAATGCCCTCGCCACAATGCTTGAAAGAAGTACAGATATTAACCGGTCGGATAGTCTCTCTAAGCAGGTTCGTTTCCAGATTGGGAGACAAGTGCCTCCCATTTTTCAAAATTTTAACGAAAGCGAATGTAACCCAGTTTCAGTGGCCGGACGAATGTGAGAAAGCATTTCAACACTTGAAGCAATATTTGTCTAGCCCACCCATCCTACAAAGCCCAGTTGAGGGGGAGAATCTGATTTTATATTTGGCGATCACGTATGGGTCGATCAACAAAAAGATTTGTTCGATCGGAGGAAATGAGCAATACCGATCTACTACGCCGAAGGTGTCTTGACGGACCGAAACGCGGTATGCGTTTATAGAAAAACTGGCTCTCTCCTTGATAACGACGGCTCGGAAGCTAAGACCTTACTTCCAAAGTCATACCATCGAGGTATGGACCGACCAACCCCTCAGGTAGTGCCTTCAAAAGCCCGAAACCTCGGGTCGACTAATAAAATGGGCGGTAGAGCTGGGGGAGTTCGACATGCAATATAAACCCCGAACGACGATTAAGACACAGGTGTTGGCAGACTTCATTGCAGAAATGAGCCAGCCTAGCTCGCAGGGTGAGCAATACCATGCCTGGAGCTTATTCGTTGACGGTTCGTCTAATGCTGAGGGATGTGGAGCAGGAGTAGTATTGGTTAGCCCGCATATGGAAGAAAATGTGGAATACACCCTTTGGCTAGAATTCAAGGCCTCCAATAACGAGGCAGAATACGAGGCTTTGATAGCCGGCCTCCAATTGGCTAAGAAAATGGAGGTAAAACATCTCAAGGTGTATAGCGATAGCCAAGTAGTAGTCGATCAAGTCACTGGGTAGTATGAAGCAAAAGGGAACAGCATGATCAAGTACCTGGAGCTGGTAAAACAGGAGTTAAGTAATTTCGAGCAGTATTTGATCAGTAGAATAGAACGAGCTCAAAATGCTAAGGCAGATGCGCTCTCCAAAATGACTTCCGATCGAGATGCCAGAAATAACATTCTGGTCGAGCGACTAGACCGGCCTAGCATCCAGAAAGCCAAGGAAGTTCTCGACGTAAATACTGGTCGATCGAGCTAGATGGAACCGATCAGACGGTATCTCCTAGAGGGAATACAACCAGAAGAAACCTTGGAGGCCAAGAAACTGAGAATAAAGGCAATAGTATCGATTATTAATGACACCCTATCTGGCGATCTTACGATTGGCCCTTCTTGCTGCGAGCTAAGAAGAGGCGTAATAAGCAATGACCGAAGTCCACGAAGGAATGTGTGGAAACCATGTAGGAGGCAGAATGTTGGCTCATAGGCTGATTAGACAGGGGTACTACTGGCCGACAATAAGGAAAGACTGCTAGGAGAAGGTCGACCGATGTGAGGCTTGCCAGAAAAATAGTAGCCTATCTCATCAACCAACCGAGAGGATGCAAATCGTGAGTCATCTTATCCCTTTTGCCCAATGAGGAATGGATATACTGGGCCTTTCCCTCTTGGTGTTAGACAGAAGAAGTTCCCGGTAGTGGCAGTGGAGTACTTCACCAAATGGGTTGAAGCAGAAGCGGTCGCTATAATTACCGAGCAGAAGGTGGAAAACTTCGTGAGGAAAAATATACTATGTCGCTTTGGGATGCCTATGGTGCTGGTTACGGATAATGGTCGGCAGTTCGATAACGAGAAGTTCAGAGATTTCTGCGATCGACTGAAGATAAGGCTGCAGTTGACCTCAGTAGCTCATCCCCAAAGCAACGGTCTCGTAGAGAACACCAACAAAAGATAATGAGTGCTCTCGAAGCGCTGGACAGTAGAAAGACACAGGTGGAAGAACTGGATGAAGTGTTGTGGGCGTACAGCACCACACCAAACGGAGCCACAGGGGAAACCCCTTTCAGGATGACCTTTGGGGCATAAGCCCTAGTTCTAGTAGAAGTGGTGTTGCATAACCAAAGGGTGTCGATCTATGAAGAAGAGCGGAATAATGAAGCCCACGAAAGCGTAACTCGTGTTTCTTAGTGAAAGCGAGGATAGGCGCGCCGCTCGTTCAAAGCGATCGCCAGCAAAAAGCAACGAAGTTCTATAACAAAAGAGTAAAGCCGAGCAACGTAAAGGTCGGTGGGTACGTCCTACAAAAGGCCGAGGCGGCTGGAAAATACCCTGGAAAGCTCGAAAAAGCGTGGGAGGGACCGTACTAAGTTGTCAAGCAAGCCGGACATGGCTCTTACATTCTTCGCGATGCGAACGGGAAGATACTATCGAGGCCCTGAAACTCTCGAAACTTGAAGGAGTTCTACCAGTAGATAAGTTTCATTTTAGTTAATCTTTGTTTATTACTGTTATTTGTACACAACCTGTGGGTACCTTTTTCCCGACCTGTCGATCAGTTTTTAACTACCACGCCTCCTTATCATCAATAAAGGGGTTTTCAGATTTCTCGGCAAGAAGGAATTTCATTAAATTCGACAGCGTAGAAAATCCCATCGACATCGCCCGGTCGGGTCGCCAAGACAAGATCCTTGGGACCACAGTTCGGCCTCGACTACAGATCGACCAGGTTGCCAAGACAAGATCCTTGGAACCATCGATTGAATTCGACATCGCTCAGCCGGGTCGCCAAGACAAGATCCTTGGGACCACAGCTCGGCCTCGACTACAGATCGACCAAGTTGCCAAGACAAGATCCTTGGAACCATCGATCGACTTCGACATCGCTCGACTGGGTCGCCAAGACAAGATCCTTGGGACCACAGCTCGGCCTCGACTACAGATCGACCAGGTTGCCAAGACAAGATCCTTGGAACCATCGATCGACTTCGACATCGCTTGGCCGGGTAGCCAAGAGAAGATCCTTGGGACTACAGCTCGGCCTCAACTACAGATCGACCAGGTTGCCAAGACAAGATTCTTGGAACCATCGATCGACTTCGACATCGCTCGACCGGGTCACCAAGACAAAATCCTTGGAACCATCAATCGACTTCGACATCGCTCGGCCGGCTCGCCAAGACAAGATCCTTGGGACCTCAGCTCAGCCTCGACTACAGATCGACCAGGTTGCCAAGACAAGATCCTTGAAACTATCGATCGACTTCGACATCGCTCGGTCGGGTTAATAGACAAGATCCTTGGGACCACAGCTCGGCCTCGACTACAAATCGACCAGGTTGCCAAGACAAGATCCTTGGAACCATCGATCGACTTCGACATCGCTCGGTTGGGTCGCCAAGACAAGATCCTTGAGACCACAGCTCGGCCTCAACTACAGATCGACCAGGTTGCCAAGACAAGATCCTTGAAACCAACGATCGACTTCGACATCGCTTGGCCGGGTCGCCAAGACAAGATCCTTGGGACCACAGCTCGGCCTCGACTACAAATCAACCAGGTTGCCAAGACAAGATCCTTGGAACCATCGATCGACTCCGACATCGCTCGGCCGGGTCGCCAAGACAAGATCCTTGGAACCATCAATCCATTTCGACATCGTTCGGTCGGGTCGCCAAGACAAGATCCTTGGGACCACAGCTCGGCCTCGACTACAGATCGACCAGGTTGCCAAGACAAGATCCTTGGAACCATCGATCGACTTCGACATCGCTCGGTTGGGTCGCCAAGACAAGATCCTTGGGACCACAGCTCGACCAGGTTGCCAAGACAAGATCCTTGGAACCATCGATCGACTCCGACATCGCTCGGCCGGGTCGCCAAGACAAGGTCCTTGGGACCACAGCTCAGCCTCGACTATAGATCGAGCTCGACGCCGGTCGTCCATGAGCAACTTTATCTAATCCAACTATAGATCGAAAATAAAGAACATAAACGCAGAAAATGACTTCGAAATAATAAAGGGAAAAAATAAGAATTTCATTTCTTTAATTCCATCCTGGCCACAAGCCTGACCAGGTGAGCTTTAAAAGTCCGCAGAAGGAGAACTACGGACAGCCGAGGGAACAAGAGAAACCTCAGAGGTCGGTGGATGCACAGGAGAAGCCTCAGAAGTTGACAGAACAATCGGAGCGGGAGTAGGGTCTAAGGGAGCAACAGGAGGAATACCCTCATGAGAAAGCTCTTCTTCCTCAGAGCTAAGATCCAGCTCTTCACCCGAAAAAAGGTCCGTTCTCCCTCGACCTTCCCCTTCATATCCTCCAAAGAAAGGCCGAGAGCTGCGGGAAGAAGCGGCTTGGCGTAATCTCCAAATAAAGGACACGTCGACCCCTCAGGAACGTGAGCCTCGTGACACTTCTTCAGGACCGAGAGGGTTAAATCACAGGCAAGCTCTAAACACTCCTCGTTTAGAAACCGCCTTTTCTACCGTTTTATCGCGTCGATCCTCTGCCTCTTGATAGAACCCCGCAACTTCTGCAATGTGTCCTCGGTCCTATTTCTGCCCTCCACCGCTGCGTGACAATCCTCGAGGAATTTCTTACTAAGCTCTCGCTCCTTCTCCACCGTCTTCTTCAGCTCGTCATTCGCTGCAACCAGCTGGCTCCTCTCCTCCTCTCCCGTAGCGAGCTGAGCTTTGAAAACATTTATCTCCTCCTCCCAAAACTTCCGCTCCTCCTCCAAAAAAGAGAGCTAGGCCCCGAGAACATCTTTCTCTTCCTTGGCCACAAAGAGCTCGACCCTTAAAGTGTTCACCTGCTCGAGGAGGTCATGCACCTCCCGGTCTAGCGACTGAACAGTCCCGTCGAGCAGTTCGAGAAGTCGACACATCGAGGAGACGAAAGCCACCTCCCTCACGCAGTTACGGACGGTACGGGCCGACAGCTCCTGATGGGTCAACGAGTCAATGCGTTCCTCGTCAGCAGGGGGAACGACCCTTTCGGCAATATAAAGAGCCACATCGAGGTTCGCGATCGATGCAGTCTTATCCAGACTGATTGCCCGCTCCCACTTATCAGTACTCGCTGCTCGCCCCGTCCCCTTGCCCTTATCTGAACAGGCAGCAAGCTCTCCCGCTTTCTCTTTCTCCTTGCTTTGGTCCGAAGGGCGAGAAGACTGACTAGCAACCCGGATGGTCTTTTTTCTCTTAAGAGGTGGATCCACCTCCTATTCCTCCTCCCCCTCCGGACCTGCTCGGCCAGCACTCACTGGCAAGATCGGCAATGACGCCGGCACGATAGGACGACCCTCAGCGGACGGAGGAGGCAGCAACACCGTATGGCCTGGCTCTACTGGCAGAGCTGTACCTTCACCGATCTCCGCCGCCTTTCTCGTTTTCCTCTATTCGGCCTGCTTCTTGGACTTAGAGGAGGACCCAGGAAAATCTTCTATCCTCACCATGGCTACACAACAACAAAACAAGTCAGAAAGAGAAACCAATAATAAAAAATGCAGTAAGTAACTGAACCACGAAGGGTCAACCGGATGGGGCGGTTTCCTCGCCTAGCCCGCTAATTTGTGGCGGGGGGAAGAGTAGAAACGAATCGGCCGAAGCCTCCCCACGATACCCTAGAATGAGCCGAGAAAAGTCGTATCGGCCGAGCTCCTTTATGCGCCTGACCACTTCCCATTCCTCTCTACTAAGAGACACGCTCGACGTGTCATTCCACTGCTCGGCTAAAGGATACCTCCACGGCTGAGACTCGAAGGAAGATCCCGGGGCTTTCACGAAGAACTACTTCGTCCGCCAAGCGGAGACTTTCGAAGTTGTTCCCGCCGGGCGATACCTAGCATCTCTGTACATCAGAGAAGGCACCCTGGCCCCAGAGTTCGGACTCTGATTCATCCTCAAAAAGTGACGTAGGATGCCAATCAAAGGAGGGCAGCCGAACTAATGGCACAACAAAGCCAAGCCGTTGATAAACCTCCAGCCGTTCAGAGGAATCTGACTTGGCATCAACTGATAGACGATGCACACCTCGTCAATAATCGGAGCGTACAGGAGCCTCATACTGCCCACCGAGAAAAAACTTTTAGAGACAACAAACTACCCACTCAGGTTGCTGTAGATTCGTTCGTGATTAAAGGCCAGCCTGGGTCCCCAGGACAAAGGGATGTTGTTCCTAATAATAGACCGATTCAACTCCCCCACGGTCATCGTCGATGCATTTCTCGGAGGCTCCTCCACAACCAACCCATCTTTCCGCTCTCTCGTCGATATTTCTTCAACATCTCCTACCATACTTCTAGAACTGACCGTCGACATGCTTACCAAGAAGAAAACCTTTGAAAAAAGTTTAGAAGAGGAGACGGGAGAAAGGGACGTACCTATTTAGTGGTTTGAGTTGGGAAAATCGGACGACGGTTGAGAAAAATTTTCGGAAACTGTAAACAAGAAAACACAGAGTGAAAGCAAGGGAACGAAACAAACGTAAAGAAAACCTAGTGTCATCTGATCCTGAGTACTTATAGAAGGCCAGGCGAACGAGCGTCCCAACCAGCGCATGACGCGTGGTGAAAATCTGAGCCGAGCTCAGACACTTGGCTGGATCTGAGCGGGAGCAAACTAGGGTTCTCAGAAACCCAAAACGACGCAACAATTGAAAGGACGTACGTACGTGACAGCTACACAACGGTTACAAATTCTGAATCTGTCAGAGGGCACGCGCCGCCAACAATAAATGTTCCAAGTACTTCCACGCGCTCATTAATGATGACCCCCGACCTACTTTGGCGCGAGCTATCACGAAATAAGCGATGATGCCGACCGATTGGGACACTCAACCGACCGATCCCAATACGAGCAATCATGCACTACCCGTTGATGTCTGATCGATCAGGCCTACCCCGAGCTGTCCCACGGACGAGCTATAATGCCAATATCTGACCGATTAGGCCCACCCCGAGCTGTCTCACGGACGAGCTACAAGACCCTCGCGTACTCCTTCGACCCTTCTCTTTGCTCAGACTTGAGGAGTAGGAGGCTTATGATCGGGTCGGTCGTGCTGGGCCCGAATTTGGACATAACAACCCAAGGGTCGATCGATCCGTCCTTCAAAGATCAATCTCATACCTACGCCAGGCCCAGCCCACACTTCACGGCCTATCCGCAGATGGAGGTCTCCCATGCATACGTAAAGACTTAAACCTAACACATGCACCATATATAAGGTATAACTCTGCCATAATAGAGATACGTAATCATAAACCTAGTTCTCTCCGCTTACCGCGAACCTACCTTCACCGAAAGACTGACTTGAGCGTCGGAGGGGCCTATCGGGAAACAACCCCCGACGTGCCTTCTTTGTTTTGCAGGAACCTCCACACTGAAACTCTCACGAGAAGCAATCGACTCCATGGACCCAAACGGCAACGTACAATTCTTCCAAAATTCGGCAGAACCATGTACCAATTATACTTCATACAATTTCCTCCACATAAATGTATGAGGTTTAGAAAAATATATAAATACGATCGTATAAAATAGAGTTAGTATAATATTATATGTACCGAGAATCTTCTCTCTAAAAGGAGATCAAATTCTTTATACCCATAATCATGTATTAACTATGTTCTATGCAATCTCATCCACATAAATATGTAAACTCAAAAAAATGTGTGAATGAGATTTTATGAAATATGGTTGGTACAAAAATGTAAGTACAGAAAATCTTGTCCCTTAAAAGGGATCAAATCCTCTGCACCCATAACGATTTACTAACTCTGTTTCATACAATCTCATCCACACAAATATTTGGGATTTAGAAAATGTGTGCGTGAGATCGTACGAAATAAAGTTAATACAGAATTATGTGTACAAAAAATCTTGTCCTTGAAAAGGGATCAAATCCTCCGTACCTATAATCATATGTCAACTCTATTTTATATAATCTCATTTATACAAATATGTAAGACTCCGAAAAATGTGTGAATAGAATTGTATAAAGTAGGGTTGATACAAAATTATAGATACATAGAATTAAAAAGCTGAACCCTAAAGAGTTGTGGTTAAGCTGCGTGTAGAGCTCGTCTTTATATTATTATTTATTTTTCCCTAGTCTTTAAATGATAATTAAAATTTTAAAATAAGGAATGAATATATGTTCACAAAATAAGATAAAAACAGATTAATTGAAACGCCGGATTAGGCCTGTCTAAAAAACATTGCTCTCGATGGGTTTTAATATGCCTCTTCCCTTGTCTTAAGCAAATAAAAATTTTAAAAATACATTTTAAAAGTAATATATTAATGAATGGCAATGCAAAATAGGAAAGAAAGCTTGATACTATGAAAGCCCTTACAGCCGAAATGGCGAAATGGATAAAAAGATGAGCACGTTTTATGTGTACCAATCTGCCTAACGCCAGGTAAGACTTTAAAACCGCTTTCTTTGGCTAGACAGATATAATGCTCTTGTTAATTACATTGACTGAATGCGGCCATGCAGATATCATTCATTATTTATACCATCTACATTTCTTAGACATTTATACATGAATCATCAAGTTAAAGAAACAAAATGGTCATTTTGATTTCCTTCTTTATTCAAGTTCCACTGGCAGCTGCTCTCTCGCTGCTTCTAAGCAAGTGCAATCTAGATCAAACAGGTTGAATCATCTTTTCCTCCTGATCCTTCCAACCATGTTTGATGGATGTGCATGTAACATGCACCTGACACCCCATCCTTCACAATTTCAAAATCTCTATCAATCAATCTTCAGAGGGAATAAGGTTAAATTGTTAAAATGGACTTTTAGTCCCAAAATTTTACCTTCATATTTATCAGACAACTGGTCACACACCCTTGCTGCTCCTCACCTGTAATGGTTAAAGACTTCATCAAGGAATTCAGGAAATAAAGAACAGACATTTCAGAGGAGGTACATGACCCCAATTATGACCAAAAATACTTCATGTACGAATAGAACTCCAGGTTTCACTTTATCATCTTAAATATGCAACAAATACTCATTCGTATGGATCGTGGAAATATATGAGATAAAACTGCATTAAAATAGTTACAGAAAGATGAAACAGGATGGAAGACAAAAAGATGGCAGCAAATAACCAGGTTTCATTATCACATCAGCAATTCTGTCGTCATTACTACTGCATTTATTATTTAAAGGCCTCACCAGATAGCTCCCATTTATTGAACTTCACTAGCCATGTATCTGAACTGATTTTTGTAGGTAATACCCGATCCACCCAAACCCGAAACTGTTTTCCCTGTTTGTCACCATAACTACTCCTTATTGCATTTATAGCATCACAAAGAGAAACCTCAACACCGGATGGAAGAACAATAACACCCGATTTATCCTGCCAAAAAGAGAAAAGAATAATGAATTGATGAAATTATCACAGAGCAGGAAGCTTCAAGGTTCCTCCCCCAGTAAGAAAACATCTATGATACACTAGAGTTACAATCCAGGTTATGTGCAGTATAAGAATTATGCAAGTCAGAAGAGTCTATCAACATAAACTTGGATATAAATCTTGTAATTTGAAATTTTAGTATATAATCATCCAAGGCCTTGGCTCAGGTAGCTTGAGTATGAATATGCCTAACCTTTTCTATTCAAAATAATAATAATAATAATAATAACATCAAATATGTCATGGCCACAGTATGAATATTCTATCAAGCTATAATCCTGCCAAGAACAAAGAGTATATCAATCTGATCATAGTCTTCAATATGGTATCTCATGAAGATTGCTCAAGTAAGAAAAGATAAATTTAGGACTCTTCAGAAAAATAATGTTCTGCAAAAGTTGAGATTAGTTGCTGGATATCATCAGCTGTCTGTACCGCCAACCAAAGTGACCATTCTACTCAGCTGTTTCTGTTTCCATCCATTCATTCATTCATTCCTTATCCTTTTTCCTTTTTTGGCCCGAAAAAACTAGTTCAACAACATTTAACACGCTAACACAAGTGACCATAACTCATAAGTAACAAAATGAAAGAGAGGAAACTAAGCATGAGGAGAGCTTCTTACAGCAATCAAAGTTAAGTATGTGCATATGAATACCAGAAGCAGAAAAGATAACTATAAAGAAAAGAGGATAGACTTACAAAATCAGCCTTTACAGTGGCCAAATAAAGCTCAGACTGTTCAATCTCTGCACGCCTCCATCTCTCATAAAACAAGAAAAACTTCACTATTTCGCCACCGGCACTTACACTTTTCACCTTCGAGCTTATAAAGTCTGATCCATCTCTTGGAGAGGTACTTGGACCAAGGCTGAAATGACCAATGGCTTGAATGATCCCAGCTGCACACCTCTCACTTGCATGAATGATTTTAGGATTATCTTTAGCATTTTCACTGTACCACTGCAACAACTCCTCTTGTGCGTTGCTAACCTGATCCCCAAAAGGAAAAAGGTTTTGGGAGAGGGTTTTGTAAGTAACTAAGTATCTATGCTTTCCAATGTACCAAAGGAAAAGGAAAAAAATTTCAAAATTGTGAAGGAGAAAGGAACTAGGAATCACTCGTTGATGCAAACTCAATTTAATACTCTGGTCATGCAACCTAAAAATGGTCGAAACAAATAACTAAAAGAGCACTCACCATAACTCCATATACATCTGGAATGGTGAATAGCTCTGCATCATTTCCAGAGTCACCACAAACAAGAGTGTTTGTAGGTAGCTTTCCCTCACCCTTAAACTTCTTATGCAAATAAGCAAGAGCTTGTCCTTTGCCAGCACCTTGTGCCAGAATATCCAAATCCATTCCCCCACTATAAATTATCTTAACATCCAACTGGCAGAAAAAAAAAACAATGTGCAGAAATCATTTCAGTAATTGTGCCAACAGTACTTTGATAAAACATTGGCCCAGAATAAATGAACTTCTACTCAGAATGCATTAAACACAGGTATTAAGATACCATGTATCGAAAAATTGGAACATTACCCCTCGTTTTTCAAATATCTCTGTAAGTGCCTTGATGACAGAATGAGCCTTATCTTTATCGACGTAAAAGCTGACCTTATGAGGCCGTTGCTCTGTTTCTGACTGCATTAGTGAAAGCAAAGTCAATTTTGCTTTAAAATACCATCAACAAAGGATAGTTAGTACTTCAATTATATAAAACAAAAGAAATCATTCATTCATTTTTTTAGTTTACCTGAAGAGTAAGCTCAGGAAACTTGCTTGTCTCCTCGGTCACTATCTTCCTGTCCCATTTTTTATTAAGAAATTCAACCCAGCCATTGTCTGGAATCATTGAAGTACCATATGTGATCTCAGTTCCGACAGACATTATGGTTATATCTGGGGTTAACATTGGCTTCTCTTTCCTCAGCTGTTTGTAAAGCGTAGGAGACCTCCCAGTGGAGAAAACTAAGAGAGAGTCAAGACGATAATGTGCTTCCCATAAGGCATTGAACCTAAGAATAGAAATGTTCTCAAGATCGTGATGATCAACCTACAAGAAGAGCAGTTTTATCCCATAAAATTACAGCAGCAAAGAAACAATCAGAAACCACAATAGTTCAAGATCCTACCATAGTATGATCAAGATCTGAAACTACCATAAGGCGAGCAGAAGCCTTGAGCCTATCCATTAATGTTTCTATCGGAACCTTAACCCTGGAAAGAAATCAACTTTGCCTGTAAGCACATGCACACATACCAATGTTAAAATATAAATAGCAGACTAGAAAAATCCAAGATTCCTAAAAGATAAGTTTTGCAAAGGAAAAGAGTTGGTAAAATGACAGTTGCTATTGATTATTGAGGGGCCAATCAGGATAGACAAGCTATTTAAATGTTACCTTCAGCTACGCTTAAACTAGCACAAGTACTGACAGAGTGAACCGTTCAAGCTTGTTGACAACAGAAACGTTATTAATGGGGAATCCTAATAAGAAGGAAAAAGAAATATATTTGAATACCCTTCGAAAAATGAGCAGACAACCGGAAAAGGTTAAAGAAAACAAAATTTTCAAATTTAACACATAAATCCCACAATAGAAGTAAAAACATATTGTAAAAGCAAAATTTAAACAACGCAACACCTTAAATCTATTCACATAAACCACAAAAGATTAAAATCAGAAATCGCACAGTGGCAAACTCCAATAAACTTGAAAATTACAGAAAAAGAATCGAGAAAGTGATTTCAGCTTCATTGCCTCCAACGTAAAAAGGTGTTAGATTGAAAGTAAAATAAAATCCCAACATAGTTTATCAGATAATAAAAGGGAATCCCTGCCATTGGACTACTACACTCTTCCATCTCATCAACCCTGTTTTCATATGGTATGAGTGCAAAAGAAAAATTAAAAAAAAACACTCGTTATCGGAAAGAAAGATCAAAGGTACCGTATTCACTAAATCTAAGCAGAGAAATGAGGGAGCAAGGAAATTTCCGCGACACCGACAACAGACATGGGAAGAAAGGGCAGAAAAACGAAGAAAATACCTGAGGCGAGAGGAATAGAAGAGAAAGTAGAAATGTGATTTTGGTAGATTGGGAGATTGCGTGTGGGTGCTTGAGAAAGAGAATCGGATCCAAAATCGTTGGCACTGCCACTTCTTTTGTCTGCTGATAAACTGCTTCTCCCTGGAGCGAGAGAAGAAAAAGCAAAAACTGTATTTGGAATGGGGACGGGGACGGGAATGGGACGCATGAAACGAGGTGTCCTAAAATCTTCTCTTTAATATTATTTGTCTTATTCTGTCTCATAAAATCTTAGTTATTTATTTTGCGAGATTCACGCGAGACTTATACAAAACTCGCATAAATAAATGACTGAAATTTATTAGACACAATAAGATATCATAATATTAGACACCTTATCTTATTCTATCTCATAAAATTTTAATTATTTATTTTACAAAATTCACGTAAGACTTATATAAAATTTACATAAATAAATAACTAAAATTTATTAGATATAATAAAATATCATAATGTTGGACATGAGACTGAGCTCTTAATAAAATTTTAGTTTAGGGGGACCAATAAATATAATATTTTTAAATGGTAAAAATCTATTGAAAATTGACAGATCACGTACTTGGTGGATGGAGGACCAAAAGAAGCCATTAGCCACACAAACACGTGTGGGGATAAATGGAAGAACTTGCGATAATCCACCATTTTGGAAAGACGAAAATTGAAAAGGCTGGTAAGTAGAAGTTGCGTACAGGTTCCAAAACGTCACCACCTTAGAGCATTTGGAAAAGACTATTTCATATAACCTCTAGACTGGAGCTTATATCAACCTCATGATCTTATTATCGTATTGTCAAAATTTTCCTTTTCTTCTAATTTTTTTGTTTAAGTTGGATGCTAGATGAACTTTATATTGTTGTGAATATATATATTATTGATTAGTCAACATTTATAATTTGACAATTTGGAAATCAATCTATTTTCAACTGGTTTTCCGAAATCTGGTGATGGATTGGACACCTATTATGATATGGATCTGACATATTAAAGACTCGGCAATGACGTGATCTTACGACGGAAATTGGGGAATGGACAGTGAGTTAGATGATTTGGGGCTATAACTCAATCGACTTTAAACTTGGATGGTATTAGTCAGACTTTTGATATTAGTAGGAGACCACAAGAGAAAAGCTTAAAGAAGAACGAAAGGGAGGCCAGCTGCTCTTGTTGAAGGTATTCTATACTACAAAAAGGAAATCGTTCCCAACCAGAGGCGAGCTCGATGAAAATAATCGAGAACAGGACCTTATCATAGACGACGTGGATTAGCATAGACGACGTTGTCATTGGCATTTCTTTTCCTTTACGCTTGGAAAATTGAGTGAGAGGCTGTGTTTGTGTGGATTAAACAGGTTTATATGTACAGTTTTAGAGTTTTTTCTTTTTCTTTTCTTCGTTACTAGGAAGAATTTAAGATGTAAAGTTCATTAGACATGGCTTCAACAGGCAATCAACGTAGGAGTCTTTGTTGCACAAATTAAAAATCCAGAATTCTGATAAGGTCTATAGCCCTAACTAGGGATTTAGATTTTAGCCTAGCGCGTCTGATCTGATCCAATTTTGGCTTAAGTTAACCGAATTATGGGCTAAATTTGGTAGGCCCGATAGACCATTTAATCGAAGGCTGGGGGGCTCGCCCAAATAGTGGTCCAACCGTCATTTCAAAAATATTGTCATTTTTTGAACTTTTTTAATATATATAATAGGCTTGGCTAGCCTGTGGTCAGGCTAGCCACCCCCTGCTCGTCAAGCCATGGACCACAAAACCTGTCTTGACTCGGGTCAATCCAGTCCATTGATATCCGTATGTCTAATTAATTTGGTACTGAAATGTTAGTGAAACGGATTAATATTTGTTCATATCGCATGCGGGGTGTGTGTGTGTGGAGGGGAGAGAGAAACTTATAAATAAATTAAATTAAAGAAGAAAGTCCACATTTATAAATAAATTAAATTTTAATTTTTTTAAAAATCGATCTCATTTTTGTCATGTCAGTGTTGACATGAAACAAAAGATTCGCTTATTTCAATAAAATATTATTTTTTAAATGTTAAGTTAGCGTTGACCTGACACTTAATAGAATCATTTGAATATTTCCTTAGCTCTGGTTTGGATTGAAGGAAAGCAAGAGAAAAGAAATGAAGAGAATTGAATTTCTCTTGATTTCCACAATTTAGACAAAAATAAGCAACGAGAAAGTGAGAGAATTGAGAGGCAATTGAGAGAAGTTTGGGCCAAATATGTTTCTCGTCAAATTGGTAGGAAAGGAGGAGAAATTTAAGACAAGAGAACCTTAATATATGTAAATTACCATAGTATCCTTATTTAACTCAACAAAAAGGACACTCTCATCCACAATTTTTCCCATACAGAACACAACCCTCCCACCTTTCTTCCTATTTTCTTCTGCACAACTCCCGCCAAAGACGTAAGGTTGATTAATCTCTTGATCTGATTACAAAAATTGCTGCTATGACTAGTAAATATGATGTTTTGTTATTATTAATCAATTAATTGATCAATCTCATATGGGTTTTTCAGTTATTGGTAAGCAATTAAATTTTTTTCCTCTTTTTTATTTGCAATGACTTTTGTAGCTGTATAATAATTTGATAATCAAATTTTGCAGTTGTTTAATAATTTTATATACACCATTAACATGTTGCTATATGAGTTTTCATATTGTTTAGACATTATATACATATAATGATATTTTCTACATTGTTTTATATGTTGAAATGTTGAGTAAAAATGAATAATTTAGATCAAAGATTCACTAAGGAAGATGAGTGGGATAGGACAAGGCGAGTTGTTGTCGTTCAATTAATATGTTATATAGTTCATATTCTTAGCCTTTGTCATAGTTCTATGCAGGGGCGGATCTACAATGGGGGCAAGTGGACTACTCCCAATAAATTTCTTATAAAAACATTATTATATTAAGTTTTGCCCCCATACAAAAAATAAAATTTTATTCTTATTAAAATTTTGCCCCCATTAAAAATAAAATTTTATCCTTATTAAAATTTTGCCCCCACTTAAAAAAATTTCTGGATTCGCCCCTGGTTCTATGTATGGATCCTTCAAGCAAAAAAACTTAGTAGCTCAATATAAAGAACAAGTTACGTTCTCACGGATTTAGAAATTGAGCATGCGTTCTATTAAAATCCATCGCCTTCTTCCTTCATGTGACGAATATGGCGTGAGTATACCAGAAAACAAGGAAGGCTAGTCGGGGTGATGTCCCAATTAGCCCTCCGACGCCAAGTAAGCTTCGGTGAAGATAAGATTGATGAATTGAGAGAAAACGACTTAGGTTATGATCGCATACCGAATTATGGGAGAATAATACCTTATATACTGGCAAGTAATCGTGTTTAGGTCTTGTTACGTGTCTGCACGGAGATCTCCTTCGCTAACGGGCCGGGAGTAAAGTGGGCTTTGGCCTTATAGGCGATCTTCGATGAACAGGCCGATCGCCCATTGTGTCGCCTTGATTGGGTCCGAGCCGGAATGGCCGACCGACCATAAGCCCCCTACCTCGAGTCCGAGCGAAGAGAAGGGTCGGAGGAGTACGTAGAGGCTTTATAGCTCGATCATAGGACGACTCGGGGTCATCGACGGTTGAGCCTCGAGATATAGCTCGTCTGCTTGATCACCAATGGAATAATTGATTGGTCGCACAATGTCGTTGTCTTGGTCATTTGGCGTACCGGTGATTTTGATTGGTCTGATGTCGATCGTCATCTTGCATCGTCAGATCGGGTTGGTCGGTGATCGTTCCAAATGGTCGTCTTCGACTATTATTGCGAGCCCACTCGGGCTAAAGCAAGATGGGCGGTCGTCATCAGCAGGGGCGTGAAGGCAATTGAAGCATTTATTAGTGGACGGCGCGTCTTTGTCGACGACTTCGAGAATCAAACGATCGTCTTTAATCATTACCCACCGTCCCGTCGTCCTTTCAACTGTTCGCGCCCTTCCGGATTTCGAGTAACCCTGATTTGCCTCCGTGCATATCGTGCCACGTGTCCTGGGGTAGCTCGGATGTTCTCCACGCGTCGGGCTTTGGCTGGATCGTAGTTCGAACGTTGTCTCTATAAATATCAAAGTCGACAGACGGTTTGCTTTTTCTTCACGCTTATTTCATTCTTGCCGTCTTCTTGCTTTCCTCTGTTTTCTCCACGTTTCGCTTACATTCTTTCTTATTCTCATTTCCAGAAGTTGTTTTAAGCGTTGCTCGAGTTTCCGATTTCCTACCATTGAATAGGTACGTCCCCTTCCCTCATTCTCATCTTCTAGATTCCTCTTAAAAAACATGTCATCTAGCGGTTCTCGGAGTGAGGTTTCTCCAAGTGGTTCTGCTGACGGGAGGTCGTCGTCGGAGGTTATGGCTGAGGTGGCAGCGGTGTCAAGGTTAAGGGATGTTGAAGAGATTACAACAAGGGAACGGAAGGACGGGCTGATGGTGAAGGAGCCGCCAAGGGTAAATCAAAGATGTCTGCGGAGTTGCGCGGTCCATCCTTAGGAACAAGATCCTCGAGTTCGGGAGCCCAGGTTGGCTTCGAGGATGAAGGAATTACAAGCGGCAGAGGTGGGTGGATTGCCGTCTCGAATATTTCTTTTCGATCGGAGGCTTGAGATCGCCAGACGCGTGCGATCGTCGATGAAGTGTGTCTTGATTTTCAATTCGACCTAGTCGATCCCTCCGAATGGGTGGCGTTTCATTAATGGACTCGTCTTTGTTGTGCCACCAATTTGGTGTCCGCCTCGGTTAACATCTGCGCCATTTTTAAGGATGAGTCGAGTCCGAGCTCTCGGGGTGACATCCTTCCACGATGTACAAGGATGCCCAGTATCGCCCAATAGGACGTCCGTAAAATTACCGGTTATGGACAAAATACTTCTTTGTGAAGCCCCGGTCTTCTTCCGTGTCTCACCAGTGGAGGTATCCCAATGCCGGCGGTGGAATAACTCAATGAAGTTTATCGCTTTCTAGGGAAGAGCGAGAGGTAGTGGTCAGATAAAGGAGCTCGGCCCAGATAACTTTGCTCGGCTCATCTCGGGGTATGGCGGGGGGGCCTCTGCCAACTCTCTTCTGATTGACCCCCCGTCGCGAGTTGGTGGGCTAGGAGAGGGAACTGCCCCGCCTGGTTGACCTCTCGTGGTTGATTTATCTTCTTTGTTCGGAGGTTTTGGATTCAGTTTCTAACCTGTTTCCCTTGTTTGTGCAGCTATGGCCAGGGTTAACACATTCCCCGGCGCCCCCAAGTCTATCAAGGGTAAGCGTCAGGTCGCAGGACCTTCGGGAGGCTGAGGTCAGGGAGACAGACGAGAGGCCAGTTCGATGGTCGCTCGGCCAATCGCTTCCGGGCCGCGGCGTATTTCTCTGGCCGTCTCCGAACCATTGGCGGCGCATGCTGTAGTCGCCCCGCCTGATCAGAGCATTGTTGTAGTCGAGGAGGAGGAGGAGGTCGAACGGCCTCTGAAGAGGAGGAGGGTCGCCAGAGTCGACGACCAATCTCCCAGTTCCCCGGTGGCCGACCGATCTCTTTGCCCTTTGGCGGCTAATTGTCCTTCGGTGGTCGACCAATCTCCCCGTCCTTTAAGCCAACTCAAAGGAAAGGAGATAGCGGGTGACGTCGGGTTGTGGGAGTCTCTGATCAAGCGCCCGATTCCACAACTCTCGATATCGGCGTTGTCCGTCACATCTTGAAAGGATTACCCTCCCATGGACGGGAGAAATTTGACCGAGGGCAATAAGGAAATGGGGTCCCTACTCCTGCGTACTTGCTCGAGGAGCTCGATGATGTCATTCGAGACAAGGCAACGCTTGGACGTTACGGACCGTGAGGTTCGGGACTTTCGAGGCAGATCTGAGCCTCAAGGGCGAGCTTCAAGGTAGAAGAGGAGAGGGACCTTCTAAAAGCTCAAAATTCTTCTTTAGAGGAGGAGAAGAAGATTCGGGAGGAGGCGGCCAGTATTTTGAAGGCCCAAGTTGACACGGGGGAGGAAGAGATGCGCGCCTTGCGAGCTCAGCTCACAAAGGAGGAGCTTCAAAGGGTAAAGGCGATGGCGGAGAGGACCAAGCTATCTGAGGAGTATGCAGTTTTGTGGGGGCAGTGGGAGTCGGAGAGAGTGCTAAAGGAGAAAGCCCTCCGAGATCATGCCAAGGCCCTCCAAGATCATGCCAAGGCCCTCCAAGATCATGCCCAGACCGAGGATACGCTAAGGAGGGTACAAGCCTCGGTGAAGGAACAAAGGGTCGAGGCGATCCTGCGATGGCAGAGGCGGTTCTTGCAGGACGAGTGCTTGGAGTATTCCTGCGACCTGGCCCTCGTGATCTTGAAGAATTGTTATGACACCTGCATTCCTGAGGGGTCGGACGGTCCTTCGTTTGATGCGTTCGCCGAGCCGTTGCTTCCTGTCGCTCTTGACCTTTCTTTGGAGGAAGTGAAGGAGAGGGTCACGGAAGACCGGGGATCCGTCCCGATTGAGGAGCTGGATCTTAGCTCGGTCGAGGAGGACGAGCTTCCTCATGATGATGCTTTTGTCCCCGCTTCGACTCTTCTGCCTGATTCCGGGGCTTCCCCTGTGTATTCTCCCGGGTATTCTCCTTCTCCTCCTCCTGTTCACAGCCCCCCTTCTCCCCAATTGTAGAGCTCACCTGGTCGGGCTTGTGACCAAGGCAAAGAGAAATCAATGAACTTTACCTTTGCTTCATTCGTTGTCTTTTTTCCATGTTTATGCTCTTTACTTTCTATGTATGTTGAGTTTTTGTGGAGTAGCTCGTAGTCGACCGGTTTCAAACCGATCGATCGCAGTCGATTTGTATCGATGCCGAGCGAGGGTCCCCAGGCACTAGACTTGGCGACCCAACCAATCGTAGTTGATCAATGTAAAATGCCGGGCGATGGCGATGACGAGGGTCCCGAGGATCTTGTCTCGGCGACCCGACCGATCGTAATCGATCTATGTAAAATGTCGGGCGATGGCGATGGCGAGGATCCCGAGGATCTTGTCTCAGCGACCCGACCGACCGTAGTCGATCTATGTAAAATATCGAGCGATGGCGATGGCGATGGCGAGGGTCCCGAGGATCTTGTCTCGGCAACCCGACCGACCGTAGTCGATCTATGTAAAATGCCGAGCGATGGCGAACGCGAGGGTCCCGAGGATCTTGTCTCAGCGACCCGACCGACCGTAGTCGATCTATGTAAAATGCCGGACGATGACGATGGCGATGGCGAGGGTCCCGAGGATCTTGTCTCAGCGACCCGACCGACTGTAGTCGATCTATGTAAAATGTCAGGCGATGGCGATGGCGAGGGTCCCGAGGATCTTGTCTCGGCGACCCGACCGACCGTAGTCGATCTATGTAAAATGCCGAGCGATGGCGATGGCGAGGGTCCCGAGGATCTTGTCTCGGTGACCCGACCGACCGTAGTCGATCTATGTAAAATGCCGGGCGATGATGATGGCGAGGGTCCCGAGGATCTTGTCTCGGCGACCCGACCGACCGTAGTCGATCTATGTAAAATGCCGAACGATGGCGAGGCGAGGGTCCCGAGGATCTTGTCTCGGCGACCCGACCGACCGTAGTCGATCTATGTAAAATGCCGGGCGATGATTGATTGAACTTTCTACTCTTTTGCCATATGCGATATAACTCTTTTTGCCAAGAAATCAGAACCCTTTATTAATGATAACGAGGAGTGGGCGTTAAAAATCATGCTGGCGGGACGGGAAAAAGGTACCCACATGTGTACAAAAAGGATAATAAGGAAAGATTGACAAAAATAAAACTTATCTATTGGTAGAAAACCTTCAAATTACAGGAGTTCCAAGGCCTCGGTAGAATCTTCCCTTTCTCATCGCTGAGGATGTAAGAACCATGCCTCGACTTGCTTAACCACTCGATAGGGTCCTTCCCACATCTGTCCGAGCTTTCCTGGATGTTTTCCAGCCGCCTCGACTTTTCGTAGACGTACCACCTACCTTTACATCGCTTCGACTTGACCTTCTATTATAGAACTTAGTACGCCTTTTATGCGATGGCTTCGAGCGGCGCTGCCCTTTCTCTATCTTCGCTAAGGAGAACGAGCTCTGCTCTGCGGGCTTCATCATTCCGCTCTTCTGCGTAGCCCGAAACCCTCTGATTGTGCAATCTCGCTTCTATCGAACCGGGGCTTACGCTTGAAAATCATTCGAACGGGTCTCCCCACTGACTCTGTTCGGTGTGGTTCTATATGCCCACAATACTTGCCTATTTCTTCTACTCGGGTCTTTCGGCCCAGCGCTTCTTGAGGCGTTCATTATCTTCTTGTTGGTGTTCTCCATGAGACCGTTACTTTGGGGATGGGCTACAAAGTCAACCGTAGCTTCGATCTTTAGTCGGTCGCAAAATCTCTAAACTTGCGGTTGTCGAGCTGCCAATCCGTTGTCGATAACTAACACCATAGGCATCCGGCGGCATAGTATATTCTTCTTTATGAAGCTTTCCATCTTCCCTCGGTGATTGTAGCGGCGACTCGCTTCTACCCACTTAGTGAAATACTCCACTGTCACAATCAGGAATTTCTTTTGTCCGGGACCGAGAGGGAAAGGCCCCAATATGTCCATTCCCCACTGGGCGAAGGGGATAGGATGGCTCACGATTTGCATACGCTCGATCGGCTGGTGAGACAGGCTGCTGTTTCTCTGGCAGGCCTCACATCGGTTGACCTTTTCCTGACAATCTCTTCTCATTTTTGGCCAGTAGTACCCCTGTCTGATCAATCGGTGAGCCAACATTCTGCCCCCTACGTGATTTCCGCACATCCCTTCATGGACTTGACCATTGCACGCTTTCGGCTTCTTCCTTATTCAAACATCGAGCGGCCGGTCGTAAGACCGCTTATCTGAGCGCCATTAACTCATCGTGTATTCGGTGCCTTTATCCTTAGTTTCTTGGCTTCGTCGTCTTACGGTTGTTTCCTTCTAAAAGGTACTATGTAATTGCTTCAGTCCAATTCGACCGACCAGTACTTACGTTAAGAATTTCCTCGATTTTCTGAATGCTGGGCCGATCTAGTCGTTCGACCAGAACATTATTTATGGCATCAAGATCGGAAGTCATTTTTGAGAGCGCATCCACTTTAGCATTTTGAGCTCGTTCTGTTCTACTGATTGAGTACTGCTCGAACTTGCTCAACTCCTGTTTTACTAACTCTAGATACTTGACCATGTTGGTCCCTTGGCCTCATCTTGCCCGGTGACTTGGCCGACCACTACTTGGTCGTCGCTATATATCTTGAGTGCTTTACCTCCATCTCCTTGGCGAGTTGGGCCCGCTATCGAGCCTCATATTACGCCTTGTTGTTGGAGGCTTTGAATTCTAGCCGAAGGCGTACTCCACCTTTTCTTCCAAATGCGGTGATCGGCACCACTCCGCTCCGCACCCTCGACATTGGATGATCGTCAACAAACAAATTCCGGTGGGAATTGCTCGTCCTTGAGCTCGGTGGCTCATCTCTGCGATGAAATCGCCAACACCGCGCTTTAATGGTCGTCCGGCTTGTATTGTAAATCGAACTCTCCAGTTCTACCGCCCACTTTATCAGTAGACCAAGTTTCGGCTTTTGAATGCTGTTGTCGAGTGGTTGGTCGGTCCATACCTCAATAGTATGACTTTGGAAGTAAGGCCTCGACTTTACGGCTGCCATTATCAAGGAGAGGGCGAGCTTCTCTATGGGCATATATCGCGTTTACGGCGGTCAACACTTTCTTGACATAGTAGGCGGGATGTTGTTAAGCTTCCTTACGATCGGATGAGTACTGCACCGATCGACCCTCCGTAGCCGCCAAGTATAAGATCGATTCTCCCTTCTCTAGGGCTTTGCGGTATAAGATAAAGGGCCGGACAAGTATTGTTTTAACTGTTGGAGAGCTTTCTCGCACTCATCCGCCATTGGGCTGGGTCATGTTAAACTTTCCTCAGGACTTTGAAAAATGGAAGGCACTTGTCTCCTAGTCTGGAGATGAACCTACTCAGCGAAACTATCCGACCGGTCAGTATCTGAACATCTTTCAGGCATTGCGGAGAAGGCATCTGTATGATGGCCTCAATCTTCTCTGGGTTAGCCGATTCCCCACGAGTGATCATAAACCCTGTGAATTTTTCGGGCGACCCCAAACACGCATTTTTCCGGGTTTAGCTTCATCTGGAATTTATTCAAGATCTGGAAGACTTCCTTGAGATCTTGTACATGTTCGTGACCGTCTTACTCTTGACCACCATATCATCCACATAAGCTTCCACAACCGTGAATCTGTTTTTAAAGACTTCGTGACGAGTCGTTGATAGGTCGCCTGACGTTTTCAGCCGAAGGCATTACTTGGTAGCAAAAGTGCCTTGGTTTATTCTGGCGGTCTTTTCTTCGTCTTCGAGCTCACTTGGATCGATGATGGCAGAAAGCATCCGGGAAGTGAGCGCTTCATGCCACGAAGTGGAGTCTACTAATTGATCGATCTTAGGCAATGGGAAGGCATCCTTTGGACACGCTTTGTTTAGGTCGGTGAAATCTATGCATTTCTCCACTTCCGTTCTTCTTTTTACTAACACCACATTGGCGAGCCACTTTCGTGGTACTTGACTTCTCGGATGAACCCGACCTCCAGCAACTTTGCTACTTCCTTCTCGATCACCCCCTGTCGCTCTTTGCTGTGGCATCGCTTCTTTTGTCTGATCGGCTTATAGTCGTGCCGAATGCCAAGGGAGTGAGATGTGACTGATCGAGAAATTCCGGGCATGTCGCTCGGTACCCAGGCGAAGACCGACTTATTTTCAACCAGACAATCTGTGATTTCTTTAACCAGGTCCCCCTGCAGCTCGGAGCCTAAGTTTGTAAACTTAGAAGGGTCGGCTTCGTCTAGCACGACTCTCTGCGTTTTTTCCACCGGGTTCATCCTTTCCGTCTCTTCGTCGGCTCTCACATCCAGAGAGCTCGTCAGTACTACCGCCCCATCTAATGTCTTCGTCTCTGCCAAGTAGCATTCCCTAGCAATTTTCTGCTGACCCCTGACAACACCAACTCCGCGGGGTGTCGGAAACTTCATGACTTGGTAATAGGTGGAGAGCGACCGTCGAGGGCATTTTGAGTAGCCCGACCGATTATCCCGTTATGCATACTATGGAATTTCACGACCGAGAACTCAACGTCCCTTTCTACTTGACATGGCTTCTGCCCGAACTTCACTTTCAAATTTACCGGGCGAACGGGTAGGTTGACGCCCCGGTCACTCCTTTGATGGGGCCGTCTGTAGGTAATAGCCGCTCTTCCGGTACCCTCATTTGCTTGAAGGCTTCATAGTATAACAAGTCGACCGAGTATGTCGATGTCGATCATTACCCGCTTGACCTCGTGTCCGTCCATGTTCGATTTACCACGAGGGCATCGTCATGAGGCAACTTATTTCATTGAGTCGGACTCATCCAATGATATCATCCGTCGCTCTCCCTCGGCTTTTGGTGGATGAGTCCTTGTCAACCTGTTTGGCATATCTTTTCCTTGCCTTAGTGGTGGATCCCGGCTCCATTTCCACCAAATATCGACATGACCCCCAAATTGGTCGTTCCTCTTGTTGCCGGTTTTCCATCGTTTCTTTCCTTGAATGCCCTCTCTCTCTCGTTGATTATCGTATTAGTGTTTTGCCTTCCCGTCATTTCGTCATTTTTCGCCTCAAGGCGATGCGCCATTGTTTGACCGACTTGTTACTGCTGATTGTCGATCGGCATTCTCGCTTTGCTTCACAAACCGCCTAACCTTCCCTTTGTATGAGGAATTCAATCTCTTTTTCAACTGCCAGAATCTTAGTGTCATGGCCGACCTCTTTGTGGAAGCGACAATACATTAGTGTTCTGTCCCTTGTAGGGGTCTTCATTTTTCGGGCTCTCGGATAGTTTCTCCATCCGCTATCATAGCCGCCAAGACTTCGCGTGTCGTTTGTTAAGCGGGGTGAAGTCTTGTTGATTCAATCTGCCGACCGCTCGGCTTTCTCGAGTCGGTGATCCTCTGTCTTTGTGAGACTCATCGGTTCTACCACTCGGCCACGATCATCGCTTTCGGCGTTTTGTATTCTTTAACACTTCTTGAGTGAATGTATTTATGCGCGACATCGATCTCTGAATAGATCGGGGCTGGTCGAGGGCTAGCGACTTCTTGAACTCCTCGTCCTCGTATTGCTCATAAGTGCGGCCCGGCATAAGCGGCGGGTGAGATCGGGTACCTCGACCGCCTCGTTGTTGAGCAGAGTGATGAACTCCCGCAAACTCTCACTCCTTCCTTGGGTGAGTGCATCACCTCTAAAGTCGTCTTCTGCGATTAAGCTTACTAGTGGCGAATTGATTCGGGAAGAGCGACACGAAATCCTCGAAGCATGTGATCTGACCGGGGTAAGTGTTGAACCATCGCCGAGCTCCCTCTTGGAAGGCCGTGCAGAAAGCCTTACATGGATAGCGTCCGAACACATGTAGACTCATCATCATTGGAAGTCTTGCATGTAGTCGAAAGGTCGGTCTTCCGGTGTATTTCTCGAGGTCGGTATCTTTGTCTTGGGTCTTTGGGAGGCTATCAAGATGTCTGGAGTGAAGGAGAGTCAGATCGCACCGTTAGGCGATCTGGACGGGCTTCGTAGCCATGTGAGTCGATCATCCGCGAGTTTTCTAGGGCTTCATCTGAGGCGATGATCGGTTGTCAAATTGATTTGTCGGGCGGCCGGCCTGCAGACGGCAATTGTTGTGCCGCCAGTGGCTCATAGTATTTGGCGAATCAACAAATCGGCTGCTTCCTCAATCTGCTTTCTGGTTAGGACGGAGTGCACAGCCGGAATAGGTTCTATACCCGATCGGTGTTGAAGATTCAGGTGTGTACTGGGTGCGACGTTATCCTCCACAGCCACGCTCTGTTCTTCCTGTTCCAAGGTTTGAGGTTGTTGTTGATCGTTAGGATCAGAGGATTCCGTGCGGGAGGCATGCAGTGCAGGCGGCATAATTGCAGGCAGCTGCAAACCTAAACGCTGCATCGCCAGGGCCGCGACAGCGGCTACATCAGGATTCGTCGCCGCCGCCTGGCTAATCTGTGTGGTTCTGGACGTGGTTCCCGGAAGTCGGGCCCCACGGTGGGCGCCAATTGGTTCTGCCGGATTTAGGCTGAACGGTGCGTTTCCATTGAAATCCATTGTCTTCTTCCTTCTGTGACGAATATGGCGTGAGTATACCTGTAAAACAAGGAAGGCTAGTCGGGGGTGATGTCCCAATTAGCCCCTCCGACGCTCAAGTAAGCTTCTGGTGAAGATGGGATTGATGAATTCAGAGAAAACGACTTAGGTTATGATCGCATACCTGAATTATGGGAGAATAATACCTTATATCTGAGTAATCGTTTAGGTCTTGTTACGTATCTGCATGGGAGATCTCCTTCTGCTAATGGGCCGGGGAGTAAAGTGGGCTTTGGCCTTAGAGCTGATCTTCGATGAACGGGCCGATCGGCCCACGGGTCGTCTTGATTGGGTCCGAGCCCGGAATGGCCGACCCGACCAAGTTCAATGCGAAATTATGCATCATTTGCAAACTCACAGTAAAGATTGTCATGATGTCATTCGTATGATATCAGATACTTTCTTACTTCTTTGTATAAAACTTCGCAACACTGATCTTCTAAACGATAGTGTTCAATGTTTGCTAGAAGAAAAAGTCATCAAATTTCTTATGATTGTATCCCATAATTTAAAACTTCATGTAGTGGTTGTCTTCTTCTGTCGCTTAATTGAGACGATATGTAAACAATTTCACTCTGTTTTACATGTTATCATATCATTTGAAGTTGAATATCTCAAACAACCTGATGGTCCTCAAATTCCGTTAGAAATTGCAAACACTTATCGATTCTTCCCGTACTTTAAGGTGAATATTGTCTTTGTTAAATGTTATTATTAGGTACTATTATTATTAGGTACTTAAACTCAATATTCATAATGAACTTGTTTTAGGATTGTGTCGGTGCACTTCATAGAACTCACATTAGAGTTAAGGTGTCAAATACAAATGCACCAAGATTTCGCGGTAGGAAGGACTACCTAACACAAAATGTTCTTGCTGCATGTACATTTGACCTAAGGTTTACTTATATTCTGGTTGGATGGGAAGGTTCAGCATCCGATTCCAGAATTATTAAAAATGCATTAACTAGGGAGGATAATTTAAAATTTCCTTGAGGAATGTTAGGTTTATTAATTCACTAATTTTTAGCTTAATGAATTATGAATTTTAGAAGCTGAAATTAATTGATTTATTTAATTGTAGGCAAGTATTACCTAGTCGATGCAGGATTTATGCTTAGGAGTGGACTAATTGCACCTTATAGAGATGTTCGGTATCATTTGAAAGAGTATTCAGCTAGAGGTCCTGAAAATGCTAAAAAGTTGTTTAACGTACATCATGCTTCATTACGTAATGGAGTTGAAAGGGCATTTGGAGTTTTAAAGAAAAGATTTCCTATCATTTGGAAGTTCAAATGAAAAGACATATTCATTTGATGTTCAATGTGAAATTGTATTGGCATACTCTATCCTACATAATTTTTTGATGAGTTTACGTGCACTTGAAGAAGAAATTTCTGAAGTGGATACGGAGTTATTAAATAGAGAGGATACGGAATCACATGTTGATATTAGAGAAAGAGATAATGAAGATGTTAGGTTAGGTGTACAAATAAGGGATAATATTGCTACACAAATGTGAAATGATTATGTTTCAAATCATTGACTAAACATACAACAAAATGTTGGCTTTTTTATGCACCTTTCTTTTGTTATTTGAAATCTAATATTGTAATACTTTTTGTAATATATTATACTATGATTTGCAGTTCTCTTACTAATGAAAGAGACTTTAAGAATGTGTTTTGTTGCAAAATTGATTTGTTGCAGCTTTATATTGTACTGTGACTTGTTCCATAATTGATTATTTTGTTTTGAGACTTTAAGAAATGGAAAAGAAAGGTGCAGAGAAGGTTGACAAAGAAAAAAGAGACATGCTTCGTTGGACAGAATTTATGGATGAAGTTTTGTTAAATGCACTTATCTATCAACGAAATAAAGGCAATCGAGTTGATGGAACCTTCACAACCCAAGCCTTAACTTACATCATTACGGAAGTTCGAGAGAAGACTGTAATTGATGTCATTGACAGGGACAAAGTAAAAAATCGAATAAAATCTCTAAAGACGAATTTCAATAAATGTTACAATCTTTTTAAGCACTCTTGCGGCATTACTTGGAGCCCTATAACTAAAAGATTTGACACCGAACCGGAAGTATGGGAAGCAATGATACAACTTATTCTATTCTCTCTTTTTTGTGTTTTGTGTTGTTTTATTCAAGCCTTAAGGAACAAGTTTCTGCTGGTAGATATTTGAAGTACTTTCTGTTGATAGCTTGGAGTTCAATTGCTTAATGATTTATTGATAATAGAAACTGAAATTGTGATGCTTTGTGTTTATAATGGTTTTAAGGGTTTGACATGTTTAAGATTATAAGAAAGATTCATGTGAGTGGATAGAAAGTAGCAGGAAATAAAAAAATTTGGATCCTTGATTTATTCACAAGGATGGAAAGTTGATATGCTGCAGAAAGATCAAATAGAAATTGTTTTTTATGCATTCCAAGTCAAATAAAATTTGATTCTATCACTCTATGTTCGGATCTAGGCCCTAACAAATATCATGGATGCCTCAATTTTTCCCTCGTTTTAATTGTCACTTTAAATTTGATTCCGAAGACATATGTGGTTTTCAAATAAATTGATGTTGCCCTTTTGCTTCCTAATTATGGAAAGCTCATAAACAAAATATATTTCATTAGTTTTAGGTTTAATTCCTACATTTGATTAGAAATGTTTTTTGAGCACTCTTTTAATGATATATGAATTGTATTTTCGGAGAATAATATTATTTATGTATTGTCTATGTTCCAGTTCAGAAAAATATCGATTAAACCTTCATTAAGTCCTATTTATTTGACTTTTTGTAACATGAACCAAGTGGTGGCAGTTAGGAACACTTTTTTGATAGTTAGGAGTATTAATTGTATGATTTTTATTATTTGAGTTTATAAACTATAAGATATTGTGGTGAACTTATTTGTTTGAAGTCTGCGTTTGAGACAATCTTCTTTTATAGGCAAAGTTAAGTGCAAAGAAATGGAAATCTGCAGAAATAACTCATTATGATAAGTTAATCCTTTTGTATGCAAAAGATAGAGCAACAGGTGGAAATGCTCAAATAGTAAAGGAAAAAAATCGTTGTTGGGCTCCGATGAATGTGAACACAATCGATGAGGTTGATCAATTATTAGCTTCAAATGACATATCTTTAGAAAACTTTGAACACACACATGATGGTGCAAGTCCAACTGATTTTGAAGCTACTTCTTATTTCGATTCTGATCCAATTTCTGTGACTTCTCCAAAGTAAAAGAAAAGGAAGAGTGCTGTTGCAATAGAAATTGTTGGGGTTAAAGAATCTATTGACAATGTTGCTAAGGTACTTAAGGAATCAAATACAATTACTGAAAAAGCATGCCAACGAGTTTATGGAGAGCATGAAGTGTATGCTGAATTGTTAAAGCTTGACCTTGATGCGTGCCTTCGCTACAAAGCTTATGATTTTCTAACTGCAAGTTCCATTAGGATGAGAAAATTTTTTGGCTATCCCGAGCAAGAGCGTAATAATTATTTAATGCATATGATGAGTAGCGCACTTGTTTCGGAAATAGAATTAAAATAAAATTTTAGGTAGGTGAACTTTTGCATTGCAAATTTTTTTGAAATGGTAAAGCCTAATTTGATATGCTAGTTTTTTGTTTAATTTGTTAGGTTTTATTTTGTTTAACTTGTGGTGATGTTTATTTGCAGATCTTTTGCTAATGGAGGAGTTATGGCTATGCTGAAATGGAATTTTTTGCTTATGGAGTAAATACTAGTGCAGATTTTTTGCTTGTGAGGTAAATACAAGTGCAGATTTTTTGCTTATAGAAGTCATGGCTGTGTTGAGATGGAATTAACAAAACCTTTATCTTTTGGATTATCAAAATATGAATGTTTAAATTCTAAACCATGTAAATATACATATAGTTATATGTAACTTGTTTTATTTTAATATGTATATTAAATCTTAATTTTCATTTTTATTCTACAAAATAGAATAGTTGTTCTCTTGACATATGGATGAGATTGATCTTGGTAGTGGAATAAGCATATGACAAATGGTAGTGGAATAAGCATGCAGTGTATGATGAAATTCTTTTTTTTTTAATGCCAAAGATATTGTTTTATATTACACAACAATTGGAAAGTTAAAAACTCTAGTTACAAATAGAAATTTCAACTCCTTGAAGCTTCATCGTGGAGTTCTGTTATCAAATCTAATAATACTTTATTTGTGTATGCTGAAGTTTTCATAGCAAAAGATAAACAAGTTCCATAATCAAGGGCATAAAGGTCTAAAAAATTCTTTTGTTCAATATAAGTTTCAATTCCCTCCTTTAATAAATTAGGAAAACAATCAGAAGAAAGGAAGTCTCATTTCTCTTCTATTCTTTTATCATCTTTTCTTCTCAATATTTCCTTTCCTTTCCCTTGTGCAAGTAAGGATCCAAACAAAGGCTTAGAGTAGAGTTACACTTTAATGTTTTTTTAAAATGTTAAGATTAGAATTGTTCATTCTAAAATATTTGAGTCAAACTTGTCGATGGTGACAAATATGGAGTGAAAAGTAATACTTTTGATTAACCTTCCAAATGATTATTGTTCCTACTTTTTACGTACTTAAGTAATTATTAAAGAAAACATTAATTTGATGTTTATAACAAGAACATCAAATTATTAAGGATCCTAATTTTCTTTATAGAAAATTTAATTATTTAATTAAAAATAACAAGGAGAACATTGTGACTAAATTCTTTACAGGTGGAATGCATTTTTTCCTAAATTTATCCATTCCTTTTAATTAATAATTTATAGATTTGATTGGATTATTAGAAATTAATAATAAATGCTAGCTCATTTTTATTAACTAAGGGGTGTTTGTTTCCATTTTATTTTTAATTTTTAGTTTTGTTTTCAAATTCAGTAAAAATTTTTGTTTGTATGAGTTTTAGTTTTTATTTTTGGTTTTGGTTTTTCCAGTTTTCAAAAATTATGAAAATTATAAAAAGTGGTTTTGTTTCCTTTTTTTCATAATATAATTTACTATCATTTAAATATCTATTATTTAATTATTTATTTTAATAAAATTATGAATATTTTAATTCAACATTATATTTATATATTTAATAAATTTAAATTTATTATCAATAAAATTATGAATAATTTAATTTTATTTAATTTTATAATTAAATTTAAAATATATAAATATTCAAATAAAATTTGATTTAATAATTAAAATATATTTCAAATAAATATTAATTTATAAATTATTTATTTTAATAAAATAACATCATTTTATTTAATAAATTTAATAAATATTATATAAGAGATTAAATAAATTTATTTAATTAAAATAATTTATCTTTAAGTTTTATCTAAAATGTAATTATTATCAGTGATAAATATACAACTACATTAACATTAACAACCAAACAGGTTTTGTTTTTATTTAAAAGAACAACAGAAATAAAAATGAAAAGAAAAATAAAAACTAAAAACTACAAAAAAAAGAAATGAAATAAAACGGCCCTAAATCTATGAAACACATAATTAATAGTTAATATTAGCTTTTTTATTCAAAGTTCTACCAACTAAAAGTATATAATTTGCTCTTTCTAACAAATTCAGTTACAATTGCAACTGTATTAATAATGTTACAATTAAATTTAAATTTTATTTTAATTAGAATAATAACTTCTAAAAGATAATTGAAAGGGCACACTAAAATATGTCATATAAAACTTATACAAAAGTACATGCAAAAATATCTCAAAATTATATAATAATCATAATTCAATAAAGAAGACGTTCGTGACCAAAACAATATTAAAAGAAGAAAGGTTTATTGTATGTTGTTGGTGTAAGGTGCTAGAAATTACAACGAGATCTTATTCGTACGTAATAAAAGAAGCCAATTTTTAAAGACAAAATCACTCAAGTTTATAACACGATTAATTTAAAAATAAAATAAAGTATGTATTATCCATTATATGTTGTTATGAAGTTTATTTATTTTCTCAAATCTTTTATGAAATCAATTTCTAAAATAAAATAATAACAATCATCCTAATCATATGAATATCTGATTTGACAGTATCTACACAAATAAATTGAGAGAAGTCTAGAAGTAGTATAAATAAGAGTAAACCAAGAATGTTTTTTGACATTAAACCAAGAATGTTAGATCGTATGGAGTTTATACTTATTTATAATAGTTTACCCATATGGAGCTTATATTTATTTATAATAGCTTGGATTTTAATAATTTAATTTAATTTTAATTAAATTTACAATTAATCATAATTAAATACCGGTTAGATCTAAATAATATTTAATGTTTACTTTTAGTTCTTATTTATTTAATTTCTTATATTTGATCCTAAAATTTATCAAACTTTATAATCAAATCCAAATTAATTAAATTACCTTTTATCTATTTAATTATTATTTGTGTGTGATCTATTAAATTTTAAATATGTTAAAATATTTTAAATTATAATATTAAATATTAGTTAGATAAATTAAACTACTTTATGTTATCTTTTATTATATGATTAAATAATTTATATCTATAAGTCAAAATTCATATCTAGTAACATAGCATGACTATCCAAATATTAATAATGTTTTGACTAACTTTTATGTGAATAAGTTTTTACATACTTCAATCATGTTATCATATAATGTTTTGATTAAAGATATAGTACAAAATTAATATTTACTCTATTTGAATACAGTCATATTAGTTCCTCATTATTAGTAACATATTATTTTAACAAAATTAAAAATATTTTAAATTGTCATTTTTCTTATCTAAGGATTTCATAAATCAATACTAATTGAAAACAATGGAACATTCTTCCTAATTATTTTATGGCGATGAATCCTCGTTGATTATTTAACTATATTCGTGTAATCAATAACGGAGCCAGAAATTTAAGATAGGATGACCCAAAATTTTAAGTTTTTTAAATTTTGGGGAGCCCAGTGCAACATTGGCCCCCAAATAACTTCGTCCTTGTGTGTGTATATATATATATATATATATATATATTAAAAATAAAAAAATATTTAATTTTTCTAAATTTTGGGAGACTCAATGCACCACTAGGCCCAATGTAGCTCCGTTAGTGCGTGTAATTCTTGTCACATTTAATGACCACTAAGCTAACTATAACTAGGATAGTCCTAAATAGTCTTAAAACTTAGTAATTCTTATACGATATACTATGAAGATTTCATGTCAAATAATTGCTTAGATAATCATCATAATAAGCATTTTCATAAATACAAGTAATATTTCATATAAAATTATCATATTAGGTTAATTTCATGAATTTGTTCTCTAGCAAATACTCACATATTTATTTATTTTTACTTTTGCATAGTTTCATCAATGATATGAAAATACGATATCGGTCAATGCAATGAGCAATACAAAGAGTCTAATAAAAAGAATTATACATACATTGTAACCTTTTTTGAATTGCTTTATAAGAATACTCATTGTCAGTGATGAATTGGATAATATTTTCAGGCCCAACTTTATTCATAAATTCATTAAATATCTTAAATAGAGTATCAATATTTCTTATAAAGCTAAATGCATCAATGGACTTCAAAAACATCATTCTCTTATCATAATTAAAAAAACCTAATAATAGGCTAGCGTCTTTTATTTGTCTAGTCATCACACATGTTTGAACACTCATAAGTTTCCTAAGTCATTCTTCTTTCATCCAAATAAAATTTTATTTTGCAAATAAAGCTGCTCAAAAGATTATAGCTATCGTCACCAATTAAAGGAGCTTTATATCCTGGACATTAAGTGGTAATAGTATCCACCATAGATTGGTAATGATAAGACTGTATAATATTGAATGATATATTGGCATCACACCACCATATAGCTATTGCCATTTTCACATTATGATCTACTTCGTTAGATTGTAATGCACTATGAATTAAAGATTGAGCTCTAGGAGTTGTTCAAGGAGCAAAAAAAGTTAGACACTTGTTTTCTTTTCTTCCTTATATCAAGTGCAACCATTGCAAAAAAGAACTTTTACCATCAATTTCATAGTTCAGTATTTGTCTTCTGTATTTCTCATTTTAATACTCTTTAAGCAAAGTTTTCATCTGTTATTTTATTTCATGACTAACTTTCTTATAAGGCTCTAAATCACTTTTACTCCTAACTACAAGCTTCTTTACTCTGGTAATTCTCCCACCTTTCAAATGTTTGTAGCAATAAAAATAAATAGTAAGGTTCTTCATATCAGGAGCCAATCTAGCATGAGCATAAGTTAGATTATTAAATCTTCTTGAACCTAAAGAGGTTAAATTACTAGAAGTACTTGAACTCTCTTCCATTTATCTCTAAAATAAATAAAATATTTGAAATTTAATTATTAACTTTATATCAAAAATCAATTCAATATGTCCAATGCAAGTTGTTTACTACTTGTAAATATGAAATGATTATTACATTAGAATTGACTATGTAAAATTATATGAACTTTAAACTCTTTTACTAAGTTAGCAATTTTCTCTTAATAACATTCTTATCATTATATGTTTAACTTTAAGAAAAATAAGTTTAAATAAGATCTTAACTAAGTAACTCTAATCCTTTTAGATCATTTAAACAAACAAATAATAGTTTATTCAATTTTAGGGCAAATTATTAAAATAATATCAAAT